>CM033398.1:33736052-34336052 GCA_019426215.1 Buddleja alternifolia
CCAATACAAATTCTGAAGGTCATTACCAGAGCGCCTGGAGCCACAGAAAAAACTCTAGATGGCTATGTTGAGAAGCCTAAACAAGAATGGTCCACTGATGAGCGTCGAAGAGCAAATCTGGACAATGTTGGTCGAAATGCTTTGTATACAGCTATTGGTGACAACGACAATTTATTCAACAAAGTTAAATCATGTAATACCACTAAAGAAATCTGGGATAAGTTGGCTATAATCTGTAGTGGTTCAGCTCAGATTAAAGAGAACAAGCTTTCTATTGCCAAGGAAAGATTTAACAGTTTTAAGATGTAACCTAACGAGACCCTAGAGCAATTGGACATAAGATTCACAGCTCTTGTTACGGAACGAAATGAATTTGCAAAACAGAGAAATGGTGGTTAAGATTTTCAGAAGTCTACCTAGTAGATTTTTGATGAAGACAACCACAATGAGAGAATCTAATATGTTGGATCTTTTGAGTCCAGAAGACGCCTTTTCAGAACTCAAGGCATTTGAGTTTGAGTTAAATTCAGCCAGTGATGTTGTGAGTAGTCCAGTAATTGAGTCTGGAGCGTTCGTAGCATTAATCAAGGGTAAATCGGGTAATAATGTAAAAGGTTCAGATATCAGTGAGGATGAGGAACTAGCACTTCTAAATAGATTTAGAAAATTCTTGAGATATAAAAAGAAAGGAAATAGGCCTAAGCATCAAGGACACAACTCATATCAAGTGCCTGCTCCAATACATCAACAGTTTCAAGCGCCTCAGTATTCTATTCCTACATCCCAAGCGCTTGTTCAGTACCAAGCGTCTACTCAAAATCTCTCAGCGCCAGTGGTCTCAAAACCACAAAATGCAAGATTAACAAATGAACAAAAGATGAAAACTAATCTTTGTTATAACTGCAGGAAACCAGGGCACTACCAGGTAAATTGCCCTTATCCAAATGTATCTAAGCCCTCAAGGCAGGATTACTTGGATTGAAACCAATTCAGGAGTAACCTTCGTCAACAAGGTTTGCTAGCGAAATCAAAACAGACATCCGCACATGAAGATTTGGAGTCTTCAGAAGAGAGTAGTGATGATGATGAGCCAGTGGATGACTTAGCGCTTATTTGTCTCATGGCCAGAGATGATGAAGCGTCTCCTGAGGTAAACATTGAATTATCTCTTCCTCTTTCTTATGAAGAATTACTTGGCAAAGTCAGAGAATATTATAAGGATTGCCAAGATGCCGCCAAATCATATCTTCAGAAGAGAGTAGTGATGATGATGAGCCAGTGGATGACTTAGCGCTTATTTGTCTCATAGCCAGAGATGATGAAGCGTCTCGTGAGGTAAACATTGAATTATCTCTTCCTCTTTCTTATGAAGAATTACTTGGCAAAGTCAGAGAATATTATAAGGATTGCCAAGATGCCGCCAAATTATACCAAAATCGCTTTGATATTATTTCATCGCTCAAAAGTGATAAAGTGACGCTCAAAGCAGAGTTGCAAGTTCAGCAACAGTGCATTGAGAAAAACCAATCGCTTGAGAGTGAAACAATCCAGTTGAAAAGTGATCTTGATATGATAGTTAAGAGAGAAGCTGAGCTGATTGCTAGGATTGCTAAATCAGAATAGCTAGTCTCATCATTGTCTAAAGCGTCAAGAAAGCTAGACAACGTGACTAAGGTAACAAGGTTATTTGGGAAAAAGACCGGTTTAGGATGCAATAAATTCGGTAAACAACCAAACAAATCAAATGCTACGGAAAACAACAAAGGAAAGGGTATTTTCTTTGTTAAAGAAGGTTCACAAAGACAAACGCTAAATGAACCAAGCGAAAATGGTAAGAGGCTAAATGAGAAAGCCAAAGCTGACTCAGGCAAAGAAAAGGCAAGAGGGAATGATTCAAAAAGAAAGGTTCATCCAAACGCTCAAAAGGCTAAGGATAAACCTAAACACTGTGAATCAAGCGTTAAGTGTCCAGCATCAAAAGTGCACCCTAAGCCAGCGCCAAGGAAATACCAGCGTCAATATCCACAATGGTCTAGATCATATTATCGCTACTATGATGATTATGACTATGACTATGATTATAATTACTATTATAATAGAAGATATTACTATACACCCAAACAAAACACACAACAATATGTGAAACCCAAGAAGACCAGTATTCCTACAATGAAGACTAGGCAAATATGAGTTCCTAAAGTTCTAATTCAAACTAACAATGCTACTAATGGTAAAGGACCCAAGCAACAATGGGTACCTAAACAAAAATAGAACTTCCCTTTTGATTGCAGGTACCTAGAGCTAAAGCCAATACATCTATTTGGTACTTCGATAGTGGATCATCAAGGGACATGACTGGTTCCAAAGATCTTCTGATCAACTATCGAGCTGCCAATGGTCCTCAGGTTGTATTTGGTGACAACTGCAAAGGTAAAACCAAAGGTATAAGTACTGTGCATAGGGAGAACATCATGATAAGTGATGTTTATTATGTTGAGGGTCTAAAGCACAATTTATTGAGCATAAGTCAATTTTGTGATAAAGGCTTTGAAGTCATATTCTCAAGTGACTGTTGCTATATAAATGACGCTAAGACTAAATCTACTAAATTGAAAGGTAAAAGAACAAACAATGTATATGTGGTAGATTGGGGTTCAACACTTGATAACAACCCAACTTGTTTTGTTGCTAAAAATGAATCTAAAACGGGTTGGTTATGGCATAGAAAAATGAATCACCTCAATTTTAAGACAATCTCTCAGCTTATAAATCTAAATCTTGTAGAGGGATTACCAAAATGACCATTTCACAAGGATCGTCTTTGTGACACTTGTCAAATGGGCAAACAAGTAAAATCATCCTTCAAGAACCTCATCTATCTGCCTCTAGAATACTTGAACTACTTCACATGGATCTGTTTGGACCCGTTCAAACTATCAGTGTGAGTGGTAAAAAGTATACTTTGGTGATAGTGGATGATTTCTCTCGATTCACTTGGGTGGAATTCCTTTCCTCCAAAGATGAAACATGTGACAAGTTAACAACGCTTATTCGGCAACTTCAAACATTAAAAAATCTTAAAGTTGCAAGAATAAGAAGCGATCACGGTACTGAGTTTACTAACAAGGTTGTTGAGAAGTTTTGTGCAGAGAATGGGGTACATCATGAGTATTCAGCTCTCAGAACTCCCCAACAGAATGGTGTTGCTGAGCATCGGAACAGAATGCTCAAGGAAGCTGCTAGGACAATGTTAGCAGAGTCCAAGCTTGCTCCTAGGTTTTGGGCCGAAGCGATCAATACTGCTTGTTACACTCAAAACCGTTGCATGATCAACAAACAACATGGGAAAACTCCATATGAACTGTGGAAGGGACGTAAGCCAAATGTTTCATCATGTTTTTGTTTCTAAATGTTTTATCCATAATAATGGATCCCAAAGCCTAAAGGCATTTGATCCTAAAGCGGATGAGGGAATCTTTCTAGGCTACGTCAAGAATGGAAAGAATTTTTGCATCTTAAACAAGATCAAATCGAAGGTTGAAGAATCTATTCATGTTGTTTTTGATGATACTAACCAAGAACCGAGTAAGGTTAATATGAATGATATAGGAGTTGAAGATCTATGTCATCAAGCGTCTAAGATTACCATTGATGATGATAGTGACGACGATGATGAGATCTCAGTGCCACTTCCTAAGATTACTCGTGAGGATATTTCGGATAACAATGCAAGATCTATTGATGATCATGAAGAAAGTGATCATCGACAGCAAACAAGGATTGGTGAACTTGAAGCGCCTACGCAAGAGGGAAGTCAAGCGTCTGATCGTCAAGCGCCTGTTCAACCTCTTAACCCATTCCAACCAGACAGACTATGGTTTCGTGATCATCCACCTGAGCAGATTATTGGAGATATTGAAGCCCCTGTTAGGACTAGAGCCGCTACATTTAATGAGGCTATGTTCGCAAGCTTTCTATCTCAAATGGAACCTAAGAAAGTGGATGAAGCGCTAAGTGATCCAAGTTGGATTGAAGCCATGCCAGAAGAGCTAAATCAATTCGAGCGTAGTAAGGTTTGGACGCTAGTACCAAGACCAACTCACCAAGGATTTATTGGAACTAGATGGGTATATAGAAACAAGATGGATGAGAATGACATTGTGATAAGGAACAAGGCTAGACTCGTTGCTCAAGGATATTGTTAAGAAGAGGGAATTAACTTTGATGAGACATATGCTCCTGTCGCCCGACTTGAAGCAATTCTTATTTTTCTAGCGTATGCAGCGTTCAACAAATTTACAGTGTATCAAATGAATGTGAAGAGTGTTTTCCTGAATAGTAAACTCCAAGAAGAAGTATATGTGGAGCAACCACCGGGATTCATCAACAACCATGGTAAGGGTATGGTTTACAAGCTAGACAAAGCATTTTATGGGCTTAAACAAGCACCCCGAGCATGGTATGACACTTTCTCTATCTTTCTTATTGGTAAAGGCTTTTCAAAAGGCAGCGTTGATACAACGTTATTTAAAATTACCAATGATGAAGATATTCTCTTAGTCCAAATTTATGTTGATGATATTATATTTGGCTCTACTAATAAGCGTCTGTGTGAGAAATTTTCAAAAATGATGCAAGAACAATTTGAAATGAGCATGATGGGTGAATTAACTTTCTTCTTAGGATTACAAGTTAAACAACTCCCTAATGGCATATTTATTAACCAAGCTAAATATACAAGAGATATGATTAAGAAATTTGGTATGGAAAATGCATCATATTCAAAAATTCCAATGAGCCAAACGCTTAAGTTAGATAAAGATGAAAGTGGAAAGAATATTGATATCAATAATTATAGAGGTATCATTGGATCACTTCTTTATCTCACTGCTAGTAGACCTGATATTATATTTTCGGTATGCATGTGTGCACGGTTCCAAGCCGATCCTAAAGAGTCACACTTAATTGCTGCCAAAAAGATCCTTAAATACCTAAAAGGCACACAAAATGTGGGCTTATGGTATCCCAGGGACTTTCCTTTTGAACTAATTGGTTACTCAGATGCAGATTTTGCAGGCTGCAAAATAGATCCTAAGAGTACTAGTGGAACATGTCAATTTCTAGGTGATAGGTTAGTTTCATGGCATAGTAAGAAACAACAATCCATAGCTACCTCTACTGCCGAAGCTGACTATGTAGCTGCAGGAAGTTGTTGTGCACAAGTGTTATGGAAGGCAACAACTTAGAGATTATGGTATAATACTAAGTCCAACCACCATTCATTGTGATAACCAAAGCGCTCTAGCCATGACTCAAAATCCTGTTCTTCACTCAAGAACCAAACATATTGACATTAGATACCATTTTCTTCGTCACCATGTTCAAAAGAAAGATATCTCCATGCATTTTATTGGAACTAACAAACAATTGGCAGATATCTTCACCAAAGCGCTCAACGAACAACGTTTTCTCACTTTGAGAAGTGAATTAGGTATGATTGATTTAAACGCTTAATCATTATGCATCATATTTTATTAAACATATGATTTAGGGTGAATCCACTTTATTTATGTCCAAAAGATTTTGAAAAACTGTTACAAGGAGTCAAACTTAAGGGGAACCTTAAAATTGTACTTGAAACATATTCCAAGCGTCAATGATCAAAAACTTTCATATGCATGATCATCAACGCTCAGAATTATTTATGCCAAATATGTTGACGCTAAAATATAAAAGTATCTTGATTTCAAGCGTCAATATAAATTTAACAACGATGGTATTTGTTAAGCGTTGAACATATCCCACTCAACACTTAATATAAAATTATTTATAAAACTCATACATAAATTTTACAAGCTTCTTGAAGTAGTGGATAGACTCAACAGTCTATGTTGTAATCTATCTACACGCTTCCATCACATCAAACTGGTGGGTAATCAAAACTTTTCAAAATGGCGGTTCAAAAATAGCACGTGTCTATGTACGTGTCAGTGTATAATTAGACGCGTGTACTACACTCTGAAAATCCCAAACATTTTTCAAAATTTAACTCTCGGATGTCAAAACATTATATATGGGAGTTACCTAATGTAACTTCTCTCTCTTACACAAAACTTGCGTCCGCAGTTAATATTTTCATTGCTGAGATTCAAAATCAACAGAAAGTCTTTACACGTGTCTAAATCCTACAGAGACTAGAAAACACAAGTTTCAAAAATTTTCTTCTGTGTCATTTAAAACACAATTTTTGCAGAAAATTATTTACTTTACAATCTGCAAATTTTACTCTTCTTTTCTCTCTCTCTCTTTCAAAGCAAAGAAATCTCAGTTCATCTCTTTCACTAAAAATGGCACCAAAGAAATCTGCTTCTACTTTGGCCGAGCCTATCATCAAGGTGACTGAAGGCCTTGTTGGCGATTGGAAATTTCTGTATGAACAACCTCAGATCAACCTAACTGATATGATGGACATGGTAACCAAGGCTGGGCTCAAAACTTTTGTTACTAAGTATTCCTATCTGTTTCCAACGGAAGTCGACATCTTCTGGAAAACTGCTAAACTCTCTGCAGACAAGAAGTCTATCTCTTGTCTCATCCCTATGTCCAAGAAGGAGCCACCAAAGGAATTTGTTTTGTCTGCTGCTTCCATTGCCAAGAACTTCAATCTCCCAAATGAGGGTGAGGTATTGGATTGCGTCACTTTGAATCAAATCAAAGAAGCATGGACAACCATGAGTGCTTATGAAGATGTACCCTACAAACAACATTTTGAGAAGAAAGATCTGGTATCCAAATACCGACTGTTGGCTGACTTCTGCAGCAAGATTATAGAATGTAGAGTGGGTACCTTTGATAAAGTGAACCCAGTGCAATTTCAGATGATGACGGCGATATTTCTCAATCTTAAGATAAATTGGAGTGAGTATGTATTTGGAAGGTTTAGAGACTGTTTAAGTGCCCAAATAAACCTTATGGGCTTATTTTGAGCGATCTATTGTGTCAATCAGATTGTGTCTACTCATCTAGTCAACTGTTGAACAAGACCAAGATGCTGAGAAAAAAGATTCTGAACAATCTGTTCAACCCTCCCAAGGTTGGTGGTGCTGCTAGACCACTCTCTGAGCGTCTGGAAGTACGGGAAGCGTCAGATGAAGAAGCTGAGCGTCCAGTTCTAGAAGAAGCCGTGAAGCATTTTGCTGCAACAAAGAAGAGGGCTCCTAGAAAGCCCGAAGCTCAAGTCATTCCTTCTCCTCAAAAGAATGATGAGGACACTGATGAGGATGCAGAGGACAAGATTCCTCACAAATAAACTTTGAGGAATCATCTACCGCCCCTTCTGCTCCAAAGCTCAAGCTCTTTGAAGGAGTAAATGTAAAGAAGATCTTTAAGCATACCAGAACAAGCAAGCGTCAAGCTGCTCCTGTACCTGAGAAGCCTGAGACTGTTGAGCCAAGCGCTCAAGTTGCTGATGAGCCAACCACTCACGTTGCTGTTGAGACAAGTTCTCAGGGTAAGTTTATTTCTTCCCACAGCGTTCCCATTCCTACATCTGTAGAAGATCCTGCTTTTATAGAGGATAGTTCTTGTGTTACAGCGTTAGTTCCAGCTGCTGCTGACGCATCAACAGACGTCCATCTAGATGTTGAGATGACAGAAGTTGTGGCCATTGCCAAAGATGTTGCTGCAGATGCTGCTACACTTGAAGTAGAGCAACCTGCTCCTCAAATGATTCCAGAGTCAATTAGTGTTCCGACTATAACAGAGGCACACTTAGAAGGTCAGAGCGTTGCTGAAGACGTTACAAAGCCAAGACACTTCTTCAAGCTAGACCCACTGAAGACGATTGATCATTTAATCAATTTTATGCCCTCAATGCTTGAAGAAGACTTCATCCCGGATGGATATAATGAAGAAAGATACATTAATGCTGAGAATGAGGTAGCCTCGCTAATTGACATCGATAATCAGATCAGAGATATAGTATTCCACACCGAGCTACAAAAATTGAGAGGAAGTACTACTATCTGGTCCTTCAACTTGGTAAATCTCCTGGTCAGATACCATCTTTTCTTATTCTTCAACAAGACAGACTAGGCGGAAGAACTCCTAGGTGTGATGTGGATCTCGCTTACTACCTGGATTATGGGCACAGTAAGTCTACTGGTTTTGCTCTAAGAGACTACAACATCAGAGTATATGATCCTTTTCGCCCAGAGTTTCTCAACCCTTCAGAGGAAGTCTTAAATAGAGAAGGTTACACACATTATCCTCTTATAGCAAACAGTGATGAGAACAAGAATTCTGTCAATCCTCTTTGATTGTGGAAGAATAAAGGAATTCATGCTAGTGAGTGTCCTGAATCTCTAAGGGATTTGATCCAAACTGAAGCTGATGCATATTTTGATAGCGTCTCGAATGCTAACTATCAAATTGATAGATATCGCTTTGAGTCTATCATAGATATCCATCATGAAGGCATTCGAGCTATGGTTAATGCTGGCACATAGTACTGTATGGCCGAAGTCAACTGGGTTGAAGTGTATGTGGGTCATAGATATACGTTTACAGAATTAGTTCAAGCTCCCCATCTATTTGGCATAGACATGCATGACAAGAAGCGTCAGTTTGCCAGGTATTGTCTTAAGATGCGTCAACTGAGAGTTGGACCTGTTCTCAAGCTCCCACTAATTTGACATCAAATTGAGCAGTGTTTGCGTCAAGAGCTTCACAGACTGTCCATTACTCCTCTTCACTTCAACACTAATACATCAACCATTGGCAGTACTTCAATATCGTGCTTGAATTTTGCTCCAAGCCACTACGATGACAACTTCAACATGATGGTGAAGATTTTGTCTCCCGTATCTCTTTTCAACGGAATCTTCACTGCAAATCTCAGAAACTGGAATGGTTCCATAATCTACCCCTTTCGAGGATATCCCTTGCCCCCGTCTATTCGCAAAGAGGTACTCAGTCACTATGAGTTTGTCCTCTCGTTGCTGGAAAGAAAACAGGGACTGGCTCAAGCTATCTATCTTTATCTGGAAGAGTACTATAATTCGTATGTTCTTGAATCTCAATGTCTTCAGAGTCTTCCAACAAACAGGTTGATTGGATTTTCTAGGAATTAATGCCCAGATGCGATTTTCTCTATCTGCCAAGTGCCGTCCAAAATCTTTCCAAATCATGTGCTGGATATCATTGGTCCAATGTACATCAGGGCCATAGATAGTCCTCTGCGCACATTCATTCAAAGGACCTGCATCTCTCGTTCTAGGCTGACTGAACTACTGGAAGCTGCTTCAGATTCTTATGCTACTCTCGCTTCGTGGAACTTCCAATTTGATGACTTTCGTCAAGCGGAGTCAGTGATTGAGGAAGCGCCTGCTAAGTTAGTTGAAGCGTCTGCACCCTCCGAAGTTGAAAATATTCCAGCGTCTGCTGACGAACCAGTTCAAGCGTCTCAACCAGAGGATATTCCTGACGCTCCTGAACTTGTTATTGCTGATACTGCTGAGGATATTCAAATTGATGTACGAGGTATAATTTTTGATCCTGCATATCAAGCTCCCCTTGACTCACTCAAGCATACATCCAGATTCAAGCGACTGGCTCCTCAAGCGGCTCTATCGGATGTGGGTCAAGCGTTTGGACCTTTGCTGAAATCTGTCTTAGAGGAGATGAGAAATCAAGCTACTCAGAATGAAGAATCACTCCACTGGATTAAGATAGATCTGGCAAAGATTGAGTCTCAAATCATGAATGCTCAAATCGGTCATATGAAAGGTTCAGCGCAAGCAGCTGTGGATGAGTGTCGTAGAGACTTTCAAGAAATGAATGATGCTACCAACGCTAAGCTTCTAGCAATGCACGAATACTTCGATAAGCGTTTTAATGATGTTACAACTTCATTGTCTCAGATTGCCTCTCAAGTTAGTCTACTCACAGAACATTTTCTAAAGGCCGATGATGGCAATAAGGGGGAAGAGAAAAGAACGGGAGAAAAGAACAGGAGAAAAGAAAAGAGCCTCTAGTTCAAGAGCTGAAGATCCTCCTCCTCTGCCGAAGCGTCAACAATTATCTACTCTCTCTGAGTCAAGACTCCCATCTTGGATACCTGCTTATGGAGTAAGTGATTCTGCTGGAGCGCCTAGTAGAACACTAAGAGAACCTCCACTAGCACTATATCCAAATCTACCAATACCTTCTAGAGCACGCCTTGAACAATTTGACATTCCTCTTCAAAGTGCATCTATTCCAGAACCTACAGATCCAAGAATCTTAGCTGAAGAGAGGCAGTTGACTGACTTCAATGGAGCTTTCTGAATTTGCTTAAGGTATATGGGTATTGACCGGACTGAATGGGAAAGACATTTTGTAGCTTTCAAGAAGAGACAAAAGGAAGAAAATAAGCTCATAATCAACAAAGATCATGAAGCCATGATAACTTTGGAAGATCGCCTAACTGAAGCTATTCGAGCTGAAATGCCCAAGCGATACATAGTTAGACCAAGTTGTTAAGGCTTCTTGATTTGCATTATCTATATTCTTGTCTCTTATGTAATTTTTTGTTTAGTTGTAAAATGCTTGTAACCATTGCCATATATAAAATGCATTTTTTTCAGCTGAAACAACTCGTTGAAGCGTAACTAACTTTAACTAACCTTATCTAACCAAAGCTAACTTTCATTTTGGATGTTTAACTCTTGAACTATGAAATAATAAGTATTGCCATCATCAAAAAGGGGGAAATTCTTAGGAATTTCATGTTAGATGTTTTGATGATGACAATTAGGAGTTTTTTGTTAGACCCTAAAATATGTAAGTTTGATTTCAATAGAAATCATGTGTAGACTTTGAAGCGTTAGATTTGTAATAGCCTTTATAGGCTTCGTCCTGTTTTATTCTAGATTGTTAGGTTAAGTAGTCTTAGGCTAAGCGTCTGATGAATTCTGAGTGAGCTTATCAGTAGTTAAGTTTGAAGACTCAAGCGCCTGAAGCCTGAATGAAGATGAAGTTTCCAAGCGTCTAAATATCCAGCTATATCAAGCGTTACCTTTTTAGGCAGAAGCAAATTCAAGAATGGATAAGCGTCTATCAATGATGGATTTCACATGAATTTATTTCCAAGTCCAAAAGAAGTTTAATGCAAATATTCTCGGTGCATTAAATGCCAATGGGCATTTAATTCAAATACATTAAATGCTGATAAGAGCATTAAATGTGATAAGCATTTTCAGACGTACGGAGAAGCCACCCTATTGGACTGTCAACTTTTCACAGACTGCAGCACCAACTTTTGTGCAACAGATTTTCAGGAAAAAGGACAAAAGTTGTTCACTTGAGGAAGTGAGAGACACGCGCCTGTGCATGTGTCAAACGGACACTTTTTTCAAGAATGTCTATAAATAGGACTTCAACAACAAGCCAAAAAAAAAACATCGATCAATTCCAAGCCAAATTGCTGTTGCATTGAAGTCTCATTCATTAAACTCTCAGAAAAGCCAGAATATTCAAGCAAACATTCTCCTTGCTTTTCTTCAATTCCTGAGACAGTACACCAATATCTCAAACATTCTTTTCGAAAAAATTCACACTACTATTGAGATATTCACAAGTTGTTTGAACTTCATCAAAATCAAACAAACCGCTTAGAAAAACCCCATCCAAGCCTCGCAATCTGTGTGAAGTCGAAGTTGGATACTTGCATTATTTCTGGGTGAAAGAAGCAAGGGGATAAAAGTGATTTGGAGCAGAAATTTGTGTGATCAAGGAGCTCAAATCATCAACATCTATCTCTCCCTAATTTGTAGAAGTCTCTATGTGATTCTTTGAGAACCATCTTAGTGGATTGCCACCAAGTGTTTGAGGAGAAGAAGGACGTAGTTGGGATTACACCACCCAACGAACTTTACAAATACCTTGCTCTTTACTTTACAATCATTCTTCATTTTATTATATCTTTGTATAAAACTGTTAAGTAAAACTCAAGAGAACACTAAGCAACTAAAACATTTTTCTTGTGACGCTAAAGCTTTAAAAAATGAGGACTCCAAAATTATTCCCCTGTGCAAACGCTGATTAAAAAACTGAACGCTTAAACCTATTTGGTTAAAGTATTCTAATCTTAAAGTCTAAGTTAACTTTGTAAAATAGTCTTTATCAGACGCTTGGCCTAAGCGTCTATATTTGAAGTAAACGCTTAGTGAAGCGTCTACATTTCAAGCGTCCAAAATATTTTGATACGAATTAATTTGAAGTCGAAAAAGACTTTAGGGTCTATTCAACCCTCCCCCCCCCCCTTTCTAGACCCTTTCGCATGCCATTTGGGACCAATACTTGCTTTAACTATGTACTATTAGAATGTACATATACTTTTAATAATTTTTTTTTGAACAGATAAAAAAAATAAAATTTTATGATAATAGTATATGAGAAGTGAAAAGTACATATGTTGCACATAAAAGCTAATGTGCGACAAAGAAAATAATAATAACACAATGCGGACTATTTTTTTCATTTTTTAGAGTGATTATTGCTATCATCTTATTTTGAAATATTCCAAATATATATTCTTCTACCAACACTAATTAATTAATTCTAAAAGTGTATTAAATTTACAAGCTTTTTTAGATCTTTGCGAAACTATAATTGTTTAAATGTCATTCAAAATATTTTAAGACAATATAGTTATAAAACATGGATCGCATCAATATAAATTTTTGTATAAAATATTTCAAGAAAGTAAACTTTTTTACATTCAAAAAATCTAAATGATGCTATTTATATATATAAAAAATCATACTAAATAAAGTATATAATTATTTTAAGTTTGTATGAATTTTCTAGTTTGATCTTAATGACCAGTGATATTGTTTCTTAACTTTGTTTCATATATTTTTTCCAATTATCTTCTTGATATTCAATTATCTATTCCCCTAGTTCATTCAATATATGATTATCGTTGTTGTTTTTCTTTTTCCTTTTAATAGATAAAATTATGTGGAAATGACTGAAATCGTAAAAACAGAAATCATAAAATTAAACCATGTTGATCTTAATGACCAGTGATGTTGTTCTTTAACTTTGTTTCCTATTATTTTTTCAATTTTTTTCTTGGGATTCAGTTATCTATTCCCCTCATGTAATATATATATATATATATGGTTGTTGGTGTTGATTTTCTTCTTCTTCTTCTTCTTCTTCTTCTTCTTCTTCTCTTTTATAGATACAACCATATCAAATGAAATCGTAAACAAAAAGTATCAACATTAAGTAAAAACGTTTACACAATACATATTCTGATACTATATAAATTCCATAATGCAAGAGTATTGACAATCAATAAAATATCAATTTTGAAGTTCAGATTTTCAAAAAATCTATAAAATAACCCGAATAATGTATACATTATTCAATAATAACATTTGTGTTAATAAAAGATCAAATAAAACAAACATCACACATTCTTACCTTGATTAAAAGACCAAATGTTTTTAATCATTAGTATATATAACTTTTAGTATTATATAAACTTGTATGCGTGTAATATATCAGAAACTAATATTACACAATCTAACCTAATGATTAAAAGATCCAAAAAAATAATGTGTGTATTTCTCAAATGTTATTAAAGCTTGCCAAAATGCACTTCACCCCTCTAAGATTCACCTTTTCGCGGTAATTAAACCCACTCAAAACTAAAAAAGGACATGATGTCCCTTTGAAAATTTAAATGTGTATCATTTTGTCACAAATCAATATTCATGTGAAGATTTTGCCTGATATTCAGTCGAATGACAATCATTATGAATTTGTAAGGTCATAAATGTCATTTATCTTCCCCGACTTTGCTTCGTAATTTGGTGCTAAAAGTGATCAGATGAGAACCCAAATTTAAAAACCGGCTTTATGTGGTCTTGAAAAACATGAATTCTGAGACAATAATTAGTAAATTTTAAGACAAAAAATCCATGAAAAAATTATTTTTATACGACGATAAAAGAGTAATTGTTGTGACCATAGAAATAGATAAGGATGGACACGTGGTTAAGATATATTCTAGTAAAAATTTCATGTAGAAAACTATTTTGGTGCGAAGTACTACACATTTAAATTTTCTAGGGGTCATAGTCTTTTTCTAAAAAAATGTTTTAAGGGGGTTTAGTGTTAAAAGATGAATCTTAGAGGGGTGAAGTGCATTTTCCCAGGGTTTACATATACACTCAGTCTTTAAATTCATTGCATATATGAATTAATATGAAGATGATCAAAGAAAGACAAAGAATTCACCTGTAGATGAAAGAAAAATCGTTGTCTAATCCTTGAAATACTTAATTTTACGGTTGATTGGAGATGAAGAACGAAAATTAACAAAATTGGTTGTAATTTGTATTCACTCTCTTCTTACTTTTTACGTGGGGCGTTGAGCTTGACCGTATTATTGCGGAAAAATCTCAAATTTAGTCCCATAGGATAGGACTATTTTAATTATAGTCCTGCGCTTTACGTGATTTTAGAAAAAATCCCAATAATTTGACAAAGTTGCAACGTTAATCCTTTTTTAAAGCAATGTTGATCCCACACTTTATTTATAATGGAATGGTCAACTAAGAATTGTATTTTAACCCCTGAAACTATAGACCTTGTATCAAATACCCCCTAAACGTATTTTTTGTGTCATTTACCCCCTGAAAAATAATAAAATAATAGTAAAGAAATAAAATAAAAACATCATCTTTCCCAACTATTTTTAACTTTTTATTAGTTTTCAGGGGTAAGAGGCATTAATATTTTTTATAGGAGGTAGTTTGTATAACTTGTATAGTTTAGTGGGCAGAATTTTATTTTTTGAAAAAATATTCCGCTAGTTTTTGTTAACTTTTAATCAAAAATAAACTGTGGGACTAATATTGTTTGAAAAAAGGACTAACGTTGCAATTTTTTCAAATTATTGGGACTATTTTTAAAATCACATAATGCATGAGACCAAAACTAAAACGATCATATCATGTAGGACTAAATTTGCAATCTTCCCTATTATTGCTGGTAGGTGATTGTTCAGCAATTTCTTGTAGTCTCTAATAGTAAATATTAACTTGCTTATCAAAAAAAAAAAAAAAAGAGAAGTAAATATTAACTTATATTTTTTTGTTTTTCTATATTTTATTTATTAATAAGATTTTGAGAGTTTTAGAAATCAATTAAGTTTTCTTTTTCGTGAGCTTTTACTTTTGTCTTTTTTTTTTAAATTAATAAATTCTAGTGACATTATAGAACTCTACATCTAATTTTTTTGTCATATGGAATTCCATCATAGAGTACGTTAATCTATTTTAAATTAAAACAAAGAAGAGTGCCTAATGTAATTCAACATCTATATTAAAATAAAGACGAGTGCCTAATGTTATTCAACATCTATTTGTATTTTCACTGTAAAGTTCTAATAAAATAATAAACCTAATTGTTGTTGATATGTATTATTATTTATTATTTGATTCTTTCACCATTAAAAAATGAATTCGATGGGGATATATTAGATATATCAAAAGCTTCAAGAAATCATCCATACTTTTATAGAGATTAGTATAAAGTACGTGCGTTGCACATAAACTCCTGATTCTTTAAATAATTATTATTAAATTATTTTTAAGAACCATAATAATGTACAATTGTAATAATCAAACTATGAGATAATTATAAAAATGGATGGAAAAAACGAGTATCACACACACGCTGTTAGTTGACTAAGTCAATTTTGACCATGGATTTGAGCCGTTGGATATAAAATCATCTAAGGTTCACATATTTTCATGTTAATGAAAAAAAAATTGTTATCCCCCAATCCCATCGGGGCCCTCCCACCACCAAATCTCACAGCCGCCGCAAAACCTTCGACCTTCCACCGCGCAATTCCCATCTCCACCCGTCGAAAGACATGAAATATCACCTAAAAATCACCCATACCTAAAAATCGCACCCCCTAAACCCTAAAGTCTTTTACCTAAAATCGAACCACACCTCTTCACGACATGGTGGCGAGGCTGTGTGGGGACAGGGGGGCGAGGTTGTTGGATGCTGTAGATTATGGGTTCGGGGGTGGGGTGGGTGAGCGTGTTTTCTAACTTTTTATTTTCAATTAATTTTATAAATATTTTGAATTTTAAAAATATATATGCCATATTAAAATTTGACAAAAAATGACGTGCGTGAGGTGCACTTGCTCATTTGCATAAAAAATTGACGGGCAAGATCAATTTTGCAATTGTGTTAGTCTTACGGGACTAATTCTGCAATCTCGCAAATCTCGGGGCCAAATTTGCAATGGTCCATATCATATGAGACCCAAATTACAATTCTCCCTCAAACTATCTACACGTGGAAGTGCGACAGGTAGGCTAGCCACCTGGGTCATTTTTCTATGAAATATCGATTCTATCAATTATTCCATTTCAGAATCAAATATCCCCCGAATAAGTAAGACCCGTGATTCCCCAAACCAGCTCCTCTTGAATAACGGTGCACCTTTAGTTTGAAATATATTCAATCACAAGGTAATATATTTACTATACTTTGAATAAATGTTATTTTCTTGAAAGATAGGGCAATATGAAAATAGAATTGAGCCCGAACCTGCATTTTCTTGTAGACAATTTTCAATAGATGATTGGTATTTGTATGATATCTTCTGAAAAGAAGACATGACAACAATAATATTCATCTTTATAACAAACTTGAAGTATCAGAATTGGTAATTGATGGAGGTGAAAATTGGACTTTGGACCAAGCTGACAAGCTCAAGACTTAATGGACTAAAACCCATTAAGAAGCCCGATCTGGATCCTTTCTAGAAGATATCCAACCTGAGCTGGAAGACCTGCCAACCTGGACCTACGGGAATAAGGCAAATCTATATATGGCAAGGCTGGAGACAAGATCTAATTAAAGTCAAAGACTTTCCATAGCAAGAGGAGGAAATTAAGCCCCAGATCTGATTAATTAGGCGTAATTCCTTAATGGGATTTAGCCTAATTAAGAAGATTATAATTAACCTTAATTACATAAAGTAATTAAGGAAAGAAGACCAAGCATTATTCATTTACCATATTGAAGATTCTCTACAACTTATATAAATAGTCATTCTAGAGGGTGAATGTAGAAGGATCCATTGTAAAAATAATACATACTATAGAGAAATAAAGGAGACGAACTTTACACCCCCGTGGACGTAGGTCATATTCGACCAAACCACGTTAAATCTTGTGTTATTTACATTATCGCACTTATATTATCGTCATATCTCATCATAACACTCATATTATCCCATATATTAATATAAATATTATTGGTGTGAAACCCACACACATCAATTGGCGCCGTCTGTGGGAAATTGAGTTGAAGAAGTGAGAAAATCAATGAATTTATCAAAGGACGTGGGACTCAATCTTTTTTCTACAATGATGTTTTCCCTGCCAATGACACGAAGGTTGGCTTCTAAGATAAGTGGTGTAGTTATTATCATTCTTTATTTAAACAGTTGCATTTTTCTTGAGAAATTTCATGATAAACATGTAGGCGTGAGCATCATTGCCTAAAAAACCAATATTTTTGTTATAAAAAAAGAAAAGAAAAAAAGTAGGGTGAATTTGACAGGAGTTGAGGCATGGTAGTGGTTATGGTTTGGAAGAGATATTGAATAAAATAGAGATTGATTACGTAAACCAAATCAAGTTGAATTAAGTGCCAAATATGCATATATGTAAAGATTATTTCTCTAAAAATACTGATTGCTTTAATCTTCATAACATAATTGAAACCCAAGGTATTATCAAATTTGTGAAAATCATAGATCTATTTAGCAATCACTTTTTTAGTTTGGAATGTTGTTATAAAAAAAAAAAAATTGATCACACATATGGAGTAAGTTTATTCTCTTATGTTATTTTTTGGATTATAAGTTAAATGATTTTCTATTATATGATTCTCTTGAATTATCTTATGGTAGCAAGGACATAAGAATGTAAGGTTATACATAGGTAGGGAAAATCCCTAAACCTCACTCATATTTTTATTATTTAAAAAGCATGAATTGATTAATTTATTAAGATACATTCAGAGAGATGTGGCTTGTTTTTATCCTTTTATGAAGTCTTTTTATAGGTTTGTGGCGAATCAAGGCACTGGTAAAAAAGGCATACAAGATCGATCGAGAAAAGCTGGCACTCCTGGAATAGAGCTAGAAGAGTTGGGTGGCAGGAGCTGCCCATGCTGCTTTGCTAGTTGGAGAGCAGGGTATTGGCAGCATCTCAGGCTGCTTCGCAAGGCTGAAGCGTAGGTTGGGTCTTCGCCCAACCAGAATTGCACGTTGGGATAGGGCAAAGCTAAAATGCAGGTTGGACCTTTGTCCAAGACAATAGTAAGATAAAGTGGATAGCATCATGGGAGCAGCACATGCTGCTCCGCAAAGCCGAAATGCAGGCTGGGCTGTTCTCCAAGCTAAGGTGCAGGTTGGCCCTTTGTCCGACCTGGAGTAAGATAAAAAATTCCCATGACAGAAGTTGTATGTAAATAAGCATAGTCAAACATCGTCTATGCATCATAAGCGTAGTCAAACATCGTTTATGCATCATAAGCATAGTCAAGCATCATCCATGCATCATAAAGCATAATCAAACATCATTCATGCATCATAAGCATGGCAAGCATCATCCATGCATCATAAGCATGGCAAGCATCATCTATGCATCATAAGCATAGTTGATTATATGCATAATGAGTTGAGCTACAATTTCGTTCAAATTACTATGAATGATAGTTATACTAATAAAAAAGACGAGATCATTTTGCAGGGCTAAACTAAACTCAAATTATGATCTTATGCTGATTTTTTATGAAGGAAGAACAGGGAACTTCAATTTGGACAACAAGAGAAAGCAGCTCTTTCGCCCATGGAGTATTCAAAACCTAAAAAACTTTTATGTTTGAATAGTTTTTATGTGATTGACTAATATTCTCACTTGTAAAATATGAATGTCCGTCCTTTCAGGAAAATCTGAGAGAATGTAACACACCTACTGCAGGTTTGGATGCAGAGCTCCTCAAAAAAAATTTAGTAAGAATTTTCTTTGTTTTTATTATGAAAATTACGAGAATATACATATGTACTATTATGTGAATATATGATTATATGCTTGTGAAACTGTGAAAAGAAGTAAAGGGGAGTTGGTGGAATGGGAAATAGCTGGAGGTAGGATGCACCACCTGGATGGGTAGCCCGGATTCGTATAGCCAGGCGGCCTGCGGTTTCGAATCCGATGGCCCCATACCAAGAGGATATAAGGGTGGGTTGGTGCGGAGTTATTCTGGGAATAATTCTGTGACCAACTCGCATTGGAAGACCGGGGTTCAGGGAGCTACAAGGTTGGCTGGAGATATAAGGCTGGAGGAGGGGACTAATTCTCCCACTCCTGGATGAAATAAGGTGGGAAAATCGGGGAAAGAGAGTACAAGAAAGGATGCCAACGGTAGCAGGCTGGCCAGCTGTGAGCCCGTTGATGAAATATGTGGGAACGGAGAGGAGAAAAAGGGGAAACAAGGAAGGTGAAAAATGAGATTGGCATGTCTTCACGACTGCGCATGAGATTGGCAGGTCTTCACGACTGCACACGAGATTGGCAGGTCTTCACGACTGCGCACGAGATTGGCAGGTCTTCACGACTGCGCACGAGATTGGCAGGTCTCCACGACTGCGCACGGGTAATATTGATTAGTTGATGAATTAAAACATTACTTAATTTAATATGGGCTATTTAGCCATAATGTTAATTGAACAAATTATAAATAATTGGAGATGAAAAGTTGGATAGAAAAAGTTGTTGGTGATGGATAATATTTATTAGTTGATGAATTCAAACGTAACTTAATAATTTAATAAGGGCTATTTAGCCATAATGTTAATTGAATAAGGGCTATTAAGTAATATCACAATTGGAAGAAACACTTTGAAGATCCACACTTTTAATATAGTATAGATTAAATATCATCAATAATACACGTATACTTAACAATAATACACATTTAGACTTCTTTATCTTCTCTTCGTACAAATATTATAAGCTATATATCATTGTTAAGGATTAATATAATATTAGGGATTTGTTAAAATCATGTATTTCATCCATCTTCTGCAACTAATTTTATTTTTTAGTTATACATATATAATTCAATAGAGAGTTAAGAGCCGATAGTGCATAACGGCCTAGACTCGAGAGGACATTGAGAGTTTGTAAACTCCTTTGTATCACAAATATATTCCAAGGCTATATTGCATTAGCTTGGAATAATCATTGTAATTTTCTCATTTTGAAATAAATATTATCCTCCATATATCGCTTCCGCAGTTTACTACTGTTAGGAAATTTCATGTTAGATGTTTTGATGATGACAAGATAGGATTCAATGTTAGACCCCAAATAAAATGTAAGTTTATGCTTTCATAGATCATTGTATAAAGCGTTTAAAGAGTTTGTAATTTTGTTTAGGCTTGTAATTTTTATCCTCATAGATTTTAGACTAAGTCTTAGCGACTGAATCAATAATAGAATTCTAGGTGAGTCTATTTGAGAAGAAGTTGAAGACCAGCGTCTGAAGTCAACCGAAGATGAAGATTCCTTCTTAGCGCCTGTCAAACGCTAAGAGACCGCAGTTCAGGATTCATGAATCAAGCGTTCAAATACTCAAGCGACTTATAGAAGATTCACCTGAAATAAATCCTCAAGTCATGAAGGACTTAAATGCAATCATTCAACGGACATTTATTTCCAACGGGAAATAAATTCAAATTGCATTAAATGCCTGATAAGAGCATTAAATGTGATAAGCTACTGTGACTTGTGGACAAGCCTACTTTTGACCAGACTGTCAGAACTTTCAAAGTTTTAGCTGCTCCCGTCCAATCGGTTCCAGCGAATTTTCAGGAATGTCAGATTTTAGGTACAATCACGCGCTACGTGAAAGGCACGCTCCTACATGTGTCCAACGAACAGATCCCAAGAAATTGCCTATAAATACCTTACTCCAGAAAATCAAAAAAATATACAACAACATCAAGAATATACGAGAAATTATTGCCAAACATCCTACGTACATTCTTTCTGGAAAAAGCTTAGAAACTTCATAGCCAAAACCTTTCAAGCTTTCTATCTACATTCCAGACAGCCACAAATATCTCAAATATCTTCCAAAGAAGAAATCCAAACTCCAACTGAGATATTCCAAGTTGTTTGATCTTCTTTAAAACAAACAAAACCCTAGTGATAAACCTTAACCTTTCATCTGAGTGAGAAAAGTTGTTGAAACCTTTCAGGCAGTATTTCTGAGTGAGAGAAGCTTGAAGAAGACGATCTTCATTGGTGCTGAAGTCTGTGTGATCAAGGAGCCCAAGATCATTTTCATCCATTACTATTTTGTAGAAGTTTCTGTGTGATCCTTTGATAATCATCATAGTAATTTCCTCCAAGTGAAAAAGGAGTAGAAGGACGTAGCTGGGATTACATCACCCAGTGAACCTTACAAATTATTGTGTCATTTATTTTATTGTCTTATATTATTTACTTCATATTATTCTGAAAAAGACAAGTAAAATTGCAAAGCGATTAATTCAACTAAAAGAACGCTAAACATTATTTCCGCTGTGCTAACCCTGATTAAGCAATCTAAGTGTTGCCCTACTTTGGTAAACTGCTGAAATCACTAAGTCTAAGTTAACTATTCTGAAGTGTCTGACCCAAGCGCTCAGTTTTTCCAAGCGTTCAAATTTCTAAAGTGATACGAAAATTTTGTGAAGTCGAAAAAGACTTCAGGGTCTATTCAACCTCCCCCCCTTCTAGACCCTTTCGTATGCCACTTGGGACCACCAACTACATATTTACACCCAACATATTTGTGGTATCAGAGCCTCCCTTGGCCTGATAATCCATTTCAAATACAAAAATGGCGTCTACAAGCAACAGCGAGCTAGCCTTCACATATTCCCAACAAGGTGTACCTATCTTTGTTGGTCAAGACTATGAGCTATGGAGCGTTCTAATGAGGACGTTGTTCGTGTCCCACGAATTATGGGATGTAATTGAAGAGGGGTATGAATCATATACTCCAGAGGAGGAAGCCGCGTTGACAGCCACTAAAAAGAAAGAGCATAAAGAGAACAAGACCAAAGATGCAAAGGCCTTGTCATTTATGCACCAAGGGGTAAGTCGATCTATCCTTCCTAGAAATACGGGTGTAAAAACTTCAAAAGATGCATGGGAAATATTGAAAAAACAATTTCGAGGTTATGAAAAAGTCATTTCTATAAAATTGCAAAATTTATGGCGAGATTTTGATAACTTAGCCATGAAAGATAGCGAGAATGTGCAAGAATTTTTCTCGCGAGTTTCCACAGTCGTGAATCAAATCAGAGGATACGGTGATACACTTGAAGACCGAAAAATTGTCGAAAAAGTGTTGCGGTGTCTATCAGCAAAATTTGAGCACATAGTAGCTGCCATTGAAGAGGCCAAAGATTTGTCCAAATTATCTGTGGATGAACTCATGGGATCGTTAGAAGCCCATGAAAAGAGGATGAGCAGATTTACGAGCCAAAGTTTGGAACAAGCTTTTCAAGTAAAAGCCAATGTTTCCGAGCAGAAAAATAAGAAGGAAGACAAAGTAGAAAAGCATAATAACTTCCTAGCAAGAGGAAAAGGCCGTGGCAGAACTCAAAACTTCCAAGCACGAGGACGAGGAAGAAGAGGTAATTTTAATCAAAAAAATTTAACTCTAAATTTCGATTCTTACTGCCGCATCTGCCGAAAAAGTGGGCACGACACCAAAGATTGCCGCAACAAGTGTAAAAGATGCAAAAATGCAAACCACTCTCAAAGCAATTGTTGGTATAAAGAAGATGGAGGAAGAAATGCAGCAAACTTCACACAAGAACAAGAAAATACTGATCATGTATTTTATTCTTGCTTAAACTCTCAAGAACAACTTGAGAATATTTGGTACGTAGATAGTGGCTGTAGTAATCATATGTGCGGAAATAAAAATATGTTCTTGGAGATCGATGAATCATATTCATCAGAAGTGAAACTCGGAGATGGCAAATCACATCAAATTGCAGGAAAAGGAGCAGTTGCAGTCCAAACGAAAGCAGGCCAAACAAATATTATCAAAGATGTTTTCTACGTGCCCAACTTGGCTCAAAACTTATTGAGCGTAGGCCAATTACTGGAGAAAGATTACAAGGTGGAGTTCAATAATGAACAGTGCACCATTATCGATAAGCAGAAGAATGTGACAATGGCAAAAATAAAGATGAGTCAAAACAAAGTTTTTCCACTTAACATGCCATTGATCGAGAAGGTTGTACTTAAAAGTACCACAGATGAAGATTACCATCTTTGGCACTTGAGGTATGGACATTTGAGCTATAAAGGCTTAAATCTCTTAAAAAATGCATCGTCTACCATTCCCGAAGATATCATACAGAGCAAAAGCTCCACTTGAATTAGTACATGCAGACATCTATGGACCAACACAAACACCTTCTCTCAACAACAACAGGTACTTTCTACTGTTCGTTGATGATTACACCAGAATGATGTGGGTTTATATTCTAAAGCAAAAGTCAGAAGCATTCCAATCATTTCTGAATTTTAAAGCACGTGTGGAGAATGAAATTGGCCAAAGAATAAAGACTCTCAGAACAAATCGAGAAGGAAAATTTATCAGGAAATCCTTCATGAATTATTGCAAAGAGAAAGGAATCCACCGAAAACTAACTGTTCGATATAGTCCACAACAAAATGGAGTTGCAGAGCGAAAAAAATCGCACTATAGTTGAAATGGCGCGAAGCATGATGATAGGCAAAGGATTACCAAAAAGTTTTTGGGCAGAAGCAGTCAATGCAGCAGTCTATATACTGAATCGTTCACCTACAAAGGCGGTTCCGTATAAGACACCATATGAAGCGTGGCACCGAAGAAAACCACAGGTAAATCATTTAAAAGTTTTTGGCTGTATTGCTTATTCCCATATTCCTTCCCAGCGTCGAGAAAAATTTGATGATAAAGGAGAAAAACTCATCTTTGTTGGTTATAGTGACAAATCCAAGGGATATCGTTTGCTAAACCCAAAGACAAATAAACTTATTATTTCTCGAGATGTTATTTTTGACGAAAAGCAGTCATGGAATTGGGAAGAAAATGAAAAGATGAAAGAGAAAATTGTATATCTGCCTGGACCAATAACAACTCCATCACATCAAAGAGATGAACCAAGTACCAGTGGAAGTTCATCAAGTTCAAGCCCCAGCTCTAGTTCACCAGGATCTTCAGACGAATTCTATCCAGAATCTGAAAGTCCAATTAGAAAGGTACGAAGTCTAAGAGAAATCTATGAATCATGTGATGTTGCATTTTTCGCTTGTGAGCCGCAGACTTACGAAGAAGCTGCCAAAGAAGAAGTTTGGACTACTGCAATGGATGAAGAAATGAAATGCATTGAAAAAAATAATACTTAGGTACTCGTAGACCTTCCCGAAGGAAAAAGTGTAATCGGGTTAAAATGGATCTACAAGACAAAGTACAAAGAAGATGGCTCAATTCAGAAGCACAAAGCTCGGTTAGTTGCAAAGGGATATTCTCAGCAACCGGGAATCGATTTCAATGAGACATTTGCTCCAGTTGCTCGAATGGAGACAATAAGAATTGTCTTAGCCGTTGCTGCACAATTGGAACTACCAGTATATCAGCTGGATGTCAAATCAGCATTTCTCAACGGAGACTTAGAAGAAGAAGTTTATGTGGAGCAACCAGAAGGCTATATTGTCGAAGGCAAAGAAAATAAAGTCTATCGACTTAAGAAAGCATTATACGGATTAAAGCAAGCTCCAAGAGCCTGGAATAGCAAAATTGACAGTTATCTTCATAAAAATGGTTTTCAAAGAAGTCAAAACGAGCCATCATTATACGTAAAGAAACAAGGTACTCAAGATTTTCTCATTGTTTGTCTTTATGTAGATGATTTAATTTATACAGGAACAAACCTAGTGATGGTCCAAGAATTCAAAAAGGCCATGATGAATGAGTACGAGATGACTGATTTGGGTCTTATGAAATATTTTCTTGGGATCCAAGTTCGTCAATCTAAAGGAGAAATATTTATTTCTCAAGAAAAGTATCTTGAAGAATTGTTGAAAAAATTCCAAATGAGCAATTGCAAGCCAATCTCGACTCCTCTCGCAGCAAATGAAAAATTGCAATTAAACGATGGCGCATGCAAAGTTGATGCAAAGATGTATAGAAGTTTAGTGGGCTCGTTGATTTACTTAACAAACACGAGGCCTGATATTGTCTATCCAGTCAGCCTGATCTCAAAGTTTATGCATGATCCGAGCAAACTACATTATGCAGCAGCAAAAAGAATTCTACGGTACCTTCAAGGTACGAGAAAACTCGGCATCAAATATGTCAGAGAAAAAGAAAATAAACTTGTTGGATACACATATAGTGATTGGGCCGGATCACTTGATGATCGTAAAAGCACATCTGGATATGTATTTTGCCTGGGTTCGAAAATAATCTCATGGGCATCTAAAAAGCAGAAAACTATTTCACTTTCATCAGCAGAAGCTGAATATATAGCCGCCACTGACGCCGCATGTGAAGCAGTTTGGCTTCGAAGAATATTAGCAGATGTTCAACAAAAGCAAGACACCCCGACGACGATCTTATGTGACAATATGTCAACAATCGCGATGACAAAAAATCCAGTTTTTCATGCAAGGTCGAAGCACATTGAACTTCGACATCACTTCATTAGAAGCCTCGTGAGTAATCAACAAATCAAGTTGGAGTTCGTGAATACAGGGGAACAACTCGCAGATAGCTTTACCAAAGCAGTTACTTTTGAAAAGTTTGAGCAATTCCGAAATGAAGTTCGAATTACAAATTAAGAGGGGGTGTTAAAATATAATTTGTAATTCTCTCACAAGCACACGAAGTTGGTAGCGGAACAATCTAGAATTTTGGAGACAAGTCTACACAATCTTATCCTAGTCTTATCCTAATCCTATCTTATCCTATCTTATCTTATTATCTTATCTTATCCTAATCTTATCTTATCTTATCTTATCTTATCTTATCTTATCTTATATTTATCTCATCTTATCTTCTAGATTTGGGATAAGCTTAGATTGTTGTAAGCTCTATAAATAGAGCACTACTTCTACTCATTTTGAAAGAGAGAAGAGTGAAAATAGAGAGAAGATAGAGAGAAAAAATTCAATAGAGAGTTAAGAGCCGATAGTGCATAACGGCCTAGACTCGAGAGGACATTGAGAGTTTGTAAACTCCTTTGTATCACAAATATATTCCAAGGCTATATTGCATTAGCTTGGAATAATCATTGTAATTTTCTCATTTTGAAATAAATATTATCCTCCATATATCGCTTCCGCAGTTTACTACATATTTACACCCAACATATAAAGCCTTTAGTTTTATTCTCCAATGCTCACAATTTCTATAAACTATAATTCGCGATATTTATGTCTTTGTTGGTATTTATTATTGTGTACATTCTTCTACACAAAGTTGATTCCCTACACAACACTTAAAATTTGAAGATTCATTGTAATGGGTAGAACAGTCAGATTCCAGAGGACATTTATTTATGCAATGTTTGGTGCAATGCCAATGCAGAAAGCACAAGAACAAAAAAAATAAAGTGTAAAAGCATATCAAAACAGTGGGATTCAAAGGGGCCATAGTGCCTTGACTACAGTCTTGGCATCAATAAATATTATGTACTAACTTTAAAGAGATATGGGGAATTTTTTATTGCTTTAATTTGTCATACTCATAAATAATATACAAAAAAAGGGGTTAATTGAAATGAAAATAAGAAACATTTTAGTGACGTTTCTGTTAAAAGAGGGAAAAAGTTTAATTAACATGGTCAAATAAAACTAAAGTTTTGAAATGTTCTTAATCAGTAGTTGATGAGAAATTTTTATGGAAACTGAAAACAAGTATAAACCAATCACATAGCAAACATTTGAATCTATGAGATCACAAAAGTACAATTCTATGAGGTCAATTATATATGTGGTTAATACCCACAAATCTTTTTGTGTGGGTTTGCTGATGTAGAAGTTACTTTTTAAATGAAAAAAAGGAGGAGAATCTTAAGCTACCTGTTGTTCTTAATCATGTCACTCTTTATCTTTTTTATATTAGAAATTATTTGAGTGTATAGATTATGACATTTCTTCAACTTAGCTCTATTGATGAACCATTATATTTAATTACTCAAAATAAATTCAAATATACGAAAATTAATACCAATCGAGCACTAGAAAATGTTTCATGATAAAATTGAAAGTCGAAATCGAGACATAGAGTCCTTTAGTTTACCCTACAATGATGTTGGAATCATTTTAGACCATTTAATTCATAAAGTCCAAGCGTGTGGTGCTTGGTGAGTTTGAGCCCGACATATGTATCAAAATATTTTAGAGGGTAAGATCCATATCATAGTAGGCATCGCCCGAAGTCAGACATGCACTCGGTCGGGCATGCTTCGGCTTTGGACCATCACCGAGATCATCTTGGGCTTCACAGGTGGTTCTGCCAATCGATGAACCAGAAAGCAAGCACACATGGACGAACAATATGGACAAGCACACATGGACGAACAATATGAACCAGAAAGCAAGCACACATGGATATTCGGACAAGCGTACGTGTCCATCCAGTCAGAGACGGAACTAGGAATTATATCATGGGTTTGGGGGGTGGGGGACGAAATTGTTGTGATATACCCGCGTTTCA
Source organism: Buddleja alternifolia (assembly GCA_019426215.1). Taxonomy (NCBI): domain Eukaryota; kingdom Viridiplantae; phylum Streptophyta; class Magnoliopsida; order Lamiales; family Scrophulariaceae; genus Buddleja; species Buddleja alternifolia. The sequence goes on from CM033398.1 coordinate 33,763,929, forward strand.
TTTATCTGGTAGACGAAGGATTGATAGGGGGGTGTGGGGGGCTTGTCCCCCACGGTACAATACACTATATATATGCGAACAAATCAAGTATTAGGTTTAGTGCTCTATATCTCTTTTGTTAATAGTGAAAACAAAACATATATGGAGTGGAATATCAATAAATCAATAATATCCAATTTCGTAGAAATCGACAATGAAAAATTAAAACAAGTAGAAACAAAAATAATACTTACTATATAAAAGAGACGAGAAACGCATGAAAATTACTCGGATTAAATGAAAAAATTAGGTAAGAACAAATATGAGGTGAGCAAAATAATATTTTTGACCTCAAGAAAGGATTGGCAATTATAAATGTACCCCCTCAGAATTTGGAATCATTCAGTCACACTCAAGTATTCTTGCCTTATTATGGTCAATAGTGTATTTTTTTACTGTTTCTTGAAATTTGTGGTGTTGCTATATCAAGAACTAAGAAGTCGTGTAATTAGTCGTATATTGCAGGACGATTTCCTCAATCGTAAACATCACAATAAGATAATTTCATTTAAGAATTGGATTATTAGCTTGATCTAGTGAAAACTGGAAATTTGACAAAATAGAAAATTAAAAGCATGCAAGAACAAAGCCAAAGACGTGTAGAGTGTTAGAGCCATTTGGATACTTTAACCTACCACTTGTCACATCTATTCCACATATATATAAGAGCAGTGTTGCCTCCCTTATATTTCCCACATTATATTCACACTCTCATTGGCAAATTTCAAAGAGATTCAAAATAAGCTAAGGAGATTTTTATTGCGTTCAGTTGTTTAAGGTAAATTTCTAACTCAAAACAATGTCTTAGGATAATTTTTTATAAATTCTTTCATAAATTTTGTTGTAATAAAGAATAATAACCTATAGTAAATTTTGCTGAAGTATCTAAAAGAGACTTTCATCTCATAAACCTCATGTATACATGAAATTCTAGTTCGAATTCAGCTTGGCTGAAGTTAAGTCTGTCAACAAAAGAAATGAATTACACTTATCGTGTGATTGGTGTGACCGATCACAATGTAAATCATGTATTATAATTGTTATATGTTTTATATTTGTTTATGTGATTGATGGAGTTCGACTAACACGGATTTGGACTAGGATTTCCCGTATATCTACTTTTATTTTCATGTTTTTTGCATGAGAATTATAGTCATTATGTACCTAACTCTGTTTTCAAACTATTGTATGGAAAATTGCACGTTAAAACAACAGTTCCCTGTCTTTTAAGTTTCAAAATAATTACAAGTATCCTTTTCAATGATTGCAACTGTCTCGAGACTCTTGGCCGAGAAGTTCAAAACGACCATCTTAGACAATATAATGCTTACATATAGGTCTCTTGACGAAAACAACATCAAAAAGACAACAAAGATCAAGTTGAGTTATAACGGTGAGAATGAATTACCAAGTATCAAGAGAAAGTATGGTTATTCTTTTGCACAAGGCAAAACCATTCTTGGCAGTAATATTCCTACAAGTAGGGCTAGCTGGAATGGATATAGTTTCAAAAGCTGCATTAAACGAAGGAATGAGCAATTACGTATTCGTAGTCTATCGCCATGCCATAGCCACCATCATCGTTGCGCCTTTCGCCTTCGCTCTTGACAAGTAAATCTCATTTCTCTTTGTATCAGTATCTTTGCCGTCTTTTATACATCTCACTTAAATTCTTACACAATAATGATAATAAGTAATATTGTTGTTGTACAGGAAAATAAGGCCAAAGATGACTACCTCTATATTTATCAAAATTATGCTTATGAGCATACTGGAGTAAGTTATTTATTTACAATGGTAGTTAGCTAGGGGGTCGGTATTGATTACTAGACCTCTTACTTATTTGCGAGAGGCCGATGCCATTGAACCAAATGGTTGTTGGCTATTTGCAATAATTTTGTTTAGGGATAATTACACTAACACCACCTCAATAATTGGGTAATTACACAAACCTCCCCCACTAATTGATAATTATAAACACACACCCTCAGGGGGTCTATTTGTAAAATTTACAGGGAGTGCAATTGTAAGAATTATTAAATACACAGATGGTGCAATTGTAATAAATCTTTAACATGAGGGGGTGCGTTTGTAATTATCAATTAGTGTGAGGAGGTTTGTGTAATTACCTCATCATTGAGGGGGTGTGAGTGTAATTATCCCTTTTGTTTATAATAATAAACTTCGAGTTCTTGTATAATTAAGGCCAGTTATAGACCAGAATCTCTATTTCTTGGGGATGAAATACACGACAGCGACGTTTGCAGCAGCTATGGCTAACGTCCTTCCCGCTATTACATTCGTTATTGCGTGCTTCTTCAGGTGAATTAAGTTGCATTTTGATGCAGTTTTGCTACAATAATAATTTTCACAAATTTAATAGTAACATATTGAGAGTCTGACTTATATAACACAAACATTACTAACACAATTGACAAAAATTAAAATTGTGAAAAATACGTATTTCAGGCTCGAGAAGGTAAAGTTCATGAGCATCCGTAGCCAAGCCAAGATAATTGGTACTCTTGCTACCGTCGCAGGAGCCATGATCATGACCTTAGTGCGAGGCCCACACATCGGCCTTCCATGGACAAAAGGAGGAAATATTATTTCACATCATCAAGGTGAAGTAAATCTTCAACATTCAATTAAGGGTGCCATTATGATCACAATTGGATGCTTTAGTTGGGCTTGTTTCATGATATTGCAGGTAAAATAAATGTGACTTTGTAATTATACGAACTTTAGTAAAAGTTTCATACATTAAATTCGTGCTTTTGATGGACTTTTACTAGGCAATCACACTAAAGACTTATCCTGCTGAACTCTCTCTCACTGCATGGATATGCTTGTTGGGAACTGCAGAGGGAGCTGCTGTTGCACTTGTAATGGAGAAGGGGAATGCAGCAGCTTGGTCCGTAAAATGGGACACTAAATTACTTGCAGCTGCATATAGTGTAAGATAAATAGAAGGAAACTATTTAATTTATAGTCATTTTTCTTGAATAAGTTAATTAAGTATTAAATGCAGCAACCATGTTGTTCTAGTTTATTAATCTTTGTGCTTAAAAGGTGTAAAATATGATGTACGGGCCATGAACACGACATGATACAGATGCGAGGCACAATAATTTAGGACCATTTAAGACATGACACGTCTGTCTAGATATACATATTTTATAGTATATTTGTAGAGATATCGATTCGAGTACAAAGGGAAGAAATTCGTATCTTATGCCTATTAGCATGATTTTATACTATAATTCTACAAAGAAAAAACAAAAACATTATTAAAGAAATGTAAAGATAAAATCATGTACTCAGAATAGGTAGTACTATTTGTTTTATTCCCATTAGATGTTAAATATATTTAATTTTTTGTGTACTTATTATAACTCCTAAACAAAACAAGATATGCAAAGAAAAAAATCCATGATGGCCAGACATGAGTTCTTCTTCTATTGTTTAATTTATGGTGTTCGAGCTGTGTCGTGTTTTATACAGTATTTGTCACGTGTCCAATATGATGCTAGATAATTTTCAGAGTGTCATTGCAAATATCAAGTAATGAAAGGAGAAAACAGAATACTATTGAGTAACTAATCAGTAATTTTTTTCAGGGAATATTCTGTTCGGGTATTGCTTACTATGTCCAAGGTGTGGTAATGAAAGAAAGAGGCCCTGTTTTTGTAACTGCTTTTAGTCCACTCAGCATGGTTATTGTAGCCATCTTGAGCTCTTTCATTCTAGCCGAGCAAATGTACCTAGGAAGGTAACTTCTAAAGTCTTCATTTACCCTTTCTATGGGAAATAACTATAAATAATCAATTACAAAATGATGTAATTGCCATTTATGTGAAGTTTGACTCATACACATTACAATTAATTAATGCAGTAATAATTATAATGAATTATAAGTATAATACATTCAATAAATATAACTTAAATTATACAATAACTAGAAAAGTGTACATGTTACTGTTTTTTCTTTTTAAAAAAAAGGAAAATTGCACGTGATTTGCACTTGAATGCAGGTGTTGATTAAAATACCAAGTACTTAGTAAGTGGAAGAAAATTATTTAAATGTAAATAAAATTACTATATTATGATATTTAAGCGATATAATTTGCTTGAACCAAAGATTATTGATCGTGAATTGATCATAAATTTCAAATTACTGAAAAAATGCACTCAATTTGCACGTAAATACAACTAGTCATTAAACTTTGAGTGTTTATAATATGTGATAATCAGAATTTGTGTTGATAATTATAAATAAAAAACTTTACGGGGAAATCTAGTAAAAGTGAAAGATTATGCAGGAAAATAGATAAAAAAAATAGAGTTTCATAGGAACCTAAAGAATTTAAAAACTTAACTATATTTTAGTTTTCGTTAAAAGTAGAAACATTATCATAGTTCCAAAAATATAGAAATTGTAATCCATGGAAATAATTATAAGTAACCAGCTACAAAATGACGTAATTGCCATTTATGCAGGGTTCTCGGCGCAATTGTCATAGTTGTTGGCCTTTATTTCGTCGTATGGGGTAAAAAGAACGACTATGGGTCCCCTTTGATCGAAGATCAAAAAATACCGGTTAAGCAAAGTATAAATTTGAAGGACAAATGTTCAAACTTGGAGGTCGTTACTATGAATGAGTCTAGAGAAGGAGATGCAGCGGAGGACTAGGAATTGATAACTCTAAAAATTTGTTGTATATATATCTATGAAATGAAACAACAAATTTTGTGAATTGTCGTACATATTACATTAGCTACATATAATATGGGTCTGTTTGCATGCCCATATTGCATATGATGGATTCAATTTCCTATCTAAATTCTTGTTTCCTTGGGCTTGACCAACCCATGATAATTTACTGGCCCGTTATGTAATCATCAGGCTTCATCTTGGACTGTGGATCACACCTACTAGGTGAGGATCTACAATTTCAGGAAATTAGACGGCAAATATTAACATTTTTGATGATTTTAGCCCAAATCTATTTGGGAGACCCACATAAACAAATATAATTTAACTGCTTTGTGAATTACATTTGATTTGGCCAAACTGAGTTTGAATTAAATTTCCGAATAATACATCCCACAATGGGGTGGGCATTGAGTCAAGCCGCTCACGAACCAGCACAATTGGTGCTCGACTCGAGCTCTAGCAAACCTAACGTGTCAAGCTTTTTAATAAACCGAGTTCGAGCCCAATCATACCAAACTTGCGAATTAGTAAATAAAATATTATATATATATAATATAATATTTCAACGTGCATATTAGGGCTGGGCAACAATTTTCTGAAACCGCCCGAACCGCCCGCACCGAACCGCACCAAACCGTTTTCGTCAAATCGTTACGCAAATCGTGGTTTCGATTTTTAATGAAAACCGCATCGCAAAGTTGGTTTGGTGATGGTTTTGGACCAAAACCGCACCAAACCGAACCGCAAAACAGTCATTATTTTATATATATATATATATATATATATTTATATTTATACATATGTATATTTATATACATATTTATTTTTATTTTCTAAACATTTGTTCATTATTTTACATGAAAATTATGAATTTGTTATTTAATCATATTGAAATTGATATTGAGAATTAAATTTCATTTGCTATAACTAATTATTCATTTTGAATTAGGATTAAAGTAATACTAGATTAGATATATCCAAATAACATGAACCGAACTGATGAACACCTCTATAGATTGATACCTTAAACCCTAACCCCTAAACCCTAAGCTCTAACCCCTAAACAATGAATTCTAAACCCTAAACTCTAAATGCATGATATATTAAATAAATAATTAAATAGAATGAGTTTCTATCTAATATGGACCAATAAAAAGTATATAAAAATTATTGAAGTGTTCACCCAAGATGCGTGTCCATATTTTGTTGAAGCATGGACTTGGGGAAATAAATGAAATCTTAGATATACAAATTTATATACTACAAATATAATATCTTTTTGAACTTTAGACAAATTAAAATAGGTACTTCAAAATGTTATTTAATTGATTTTTGAATATTGTGTTATAGATGATATGTTCTAATTGAATTATAATTTGATAGAGATAATTTCTCGATAACTTATAATGCACGTATAACACATATCTCGTCTCAACCTTATAAATTTGAGGTGAGTTTAGAGACGAAAATATAAATTTAAATTTCATCTTCAATTGGAGACAGTAGATAAAATTAAAATTTTATATTAATTCAAAATAAAAATTATAGGTAAAAATTAAATTATATTAAAAAACTGAATTCATATTCATCTTAAATTCTTAATCATGAAACTAAAAATGATTAATATTAGAACAAGAAAACAAGTTTCATACCGAAAAATTTGTATTTCTCTCATTTTATTTTAGCCTTGTAGACCAACTTTCGTATTGTTTTCGTTTAAGTCTTGTAGGCTATTTCATTATTATGTATGGACTGTTTAGTAGGACGACTTAGTTCAATATTTTAAGTTTTTGCGAAGTTTTGATTATGTTATGTAGTTTTTGGATAAATAATTTTTGTTAAGCATAACTTTTATCTTTGTGAAATATTATTATTAGGTTTAGTTAGGTAATGTTTAAAAATGACACTTTTATGCAAATATCCTTAAATATTTATTTTTACTTAGATAAAAAACGTAAACCGCACCGAACCGCCCAAAACCGCACCCTTGGTTTTATTTTTCAAAGTGGCAATTTGAGATTTCTCTACCAGAAAACCGCACTTGGCAATTCGGTTTCAAATTAGTAAAAAAAAACCGAAACCGCACCACGAACACCCCTAGTGCATATATATATATATATACACGTGGAAATAGGTTGGGACTTGCCACTTTTTGGTATGACACTCCAATGAGGGCCGTTCTATGGTCTCGGCCCCGCTCAGCCGTTGGATCCCCAAGGGGGGAGGGTCATTTAGCAATTTAACCCCCCCTCCCACTTGTGATCCAACGGCCGAGGCTGGGCCCCATCATAGAATTTTCCCTCCAATGACCCCTAAAATTTTGACAGTTGTCCGTAGTTTTATTTTCCTACTAATCCTACATCATCTTTCCTCTTTCCTTACTCTTCAATGATTTCAGTTGTGTTTCCTATTTAAGGATGGCAACGGGCCGGTTTGGGGTCGGTTTTTGAGGACCCGGAACCGGAACCGCTTATTGAAGGGCCCGGAACAGTCAGGACCCAGAACCGCTAGACCCGCGGATACCGCGAGTATTGTTTTTACACTACCGCTTGCGGGTATCCGCGAGACTCGCGGGTACCCACGAGTTTGGAACCGAAACAGTAAGACTCGCGAGTACCCGCGAGTTTGGAACCGGAACCGCAAGACCTTTTTTTTAATTTGTTTAATTTTTAATCGACATAGGTAGAATTGCTGAGGGGTCTAATGGCAATCTGGCTGTTGATATGTACACCAAATTCAAGGTAATGTAACTTCTATATCATATTTACTGTCTTATGTTTGGAAAGTTGTGAGAGTTTTTAATCAATGATAAATTAAAACTCAATTGCAAAGTGCTCTGCTTGTCAAATATGTCCTGCTTTATATATTTATATATATATATATATAACTAATTAATTACTTTAAATTTTTTTCAGGAAGATACTACCAACATGAAGAGAATGGGGTTTGAAGCCTATAGATTATCCATTTCATGGTCTAGAATTTTGCCGGGTAGAGTTAATTAACACACTTAATCTTTTTACAACAAACAAGCGGTTAATTAACACAACTTATATTTTAATTTTTTAGTTTGTTTTTAAAAAAAAGCGGTTCTGGGTCTAGGACCCGTATAAACTGGAGCCAGAACCGGAACAGGAACCGGATCCGGTTAGAGACAGGGGAACCAGAACCGTCGGGGCGGTTCCGGGGCGATTCCGGGTCCAACCCGGAACCGTTGCCATCCCTATAATCCTATTTGATTTTTTTTACTCTCTTATCTCAATAATTTTAATTTCAATATATAGTTATTAATAATTTATGATAATTACGTGAATAAATGAAATAACTAGAAATACAACTATTACACACAATAATACTTTCCCTCCAATGACCCCTAAAATTTTGACAGTTGTCAGTTGTTTTATTTTCCTACTAGTCCTACATCATCTTTCCTCTTTCCTTACTCAATGATTTCAGTTGTGTTTCCTATTTGATTTTTTTTACTCTCTTATCTCAATAATTTTAATTTCAATATATAGTTATTAATAATTTATGAATACGTGAATAAATGAAATAACTAGAAATACAACTGTTACACACAATAATATTTTTAATTTCTTAAAAATTAAGCACATGTATCAAGTATGCTCTGGCTACTAGTACATATTATTTTTTGTTTTTGGTATATACCAGGGTTTCTCCCAACCGGACGGCGGAGACTATTTCCCTTAGAGGCGTAGAGATCACCGAAGTGAGTTTTGCCTTTCCCAACAAAATCTTTTCCATACACAACACCAGAATCGAACCCTGGACAAATGCTTAAGGAACTCAGCTATCTACCAACTGTGCTGGACTTTGTTGGTAGTACATATTATTTCTACCCCATATATCATAATAATATCATACACGACATGTGTTGGGTAGTCCACGCTTTCATTTGAATTACATTTTGGCCAAAGACGTTGCGGGGCAATTCTATGCCACACCGGTACCAATGGTCCCGGTGTGATATAGACCATTGGATCCCTCAAATAGGGGGGGGGGGGGTATTTACTAAAATACCCCCCATCCAATGGTCTATGCCACACCGGGACCATTGGTACCGGTGTTGCATAGAATTTTCCGACGTTGCGGGACTAGGTCCAAATAGTATTCACCTTCGTTCGTAAAAATAAGGTCAGAGATTCAAACCCTACTACCTCCCGAGCACAAGGCTAAAAGTACTGATTAAAAGAAAAAAACAATAGGGTACCTTGACAAACATAGCAAAGGGTGGAATTCATAAAATTGGAAGAAGGCCTCTAATGAGTTACAAGATATAATTTACAATTTACAGAACCTCCCAACCAGTGGAGGAAAAGAAATTAAAAAAAAAAAATGTCCAAAACCCAAAAATTTCACATTCCTTTCTTTCCAAAAGTACTTGTGTCACTCTAATAAAAGTTAAAACAAATCAAAATAATAAATCTCAGTATATATGCATGACTTTACACAATAATATCTAATAATAATTATAGCAGACGACCATTATTGTTTCTTGCATCTATAATCACTGTCACCACTTTCACCTGTATAACCACGTGTCAAAAGCCCAGATCCTGCTGCCCATCAAGCGTCACCCGCATGTAACTTCATCGTTTTCTCCGCAAACACATGAAGCTTCATAATCACATCTCCACATTCTATTGGTCAATGCATTCCAGCTGTCCTCACCTTATTGGTCTGTTAGTTTTGGGCTGTGACGGAGAACCTTGGGGTGGTCTGTATGCAACTCTGTGTTCTAGCCACTAACAAAAACTCTTCAGTTGATTCAGATAGCAATTCTTCTGCTGTTGAGGATTGGAAGGTAATTTTGGGAGTGGACTTGGGGTATTTTGGTAAATTTACTTGCGTTGAGAAAAGTGTGGAGACTGGTCTATGGTCTGAAAAACTTGATTCACCTCTAACATAGCACATTTGTTTGAGCCCTTCACCTTTCCAAAGAATTCTGTCACACCTATCAATTTATTTGGGAATATAATTAGGAGAAAAATATATGATTGAAAACTAACTTAATTTGACATGAATTCTGATAAAAGTCTATTTGGATCATTTATAATAGGACTGTCAACTGAATCGGATCTACCCGAGCTCAATTGTCCGTCCCCTTATATAGAAGCTGAGCCTAATTGATTGCGACTCAGTTGAGTTTGAGTAATTTTGCATTCCCATTCACTAGCTCAACTAACACATTTGTCAATGATACACGGAAATTTTATTACGTAGAAATTAGATTGGACACACTCAATTAATTACATGAAATTATTATAATAATTGCTTTGTGTTGGACGCTCTTCTAAGAATTCATACAAATAATAAGAGATGTGTATCCCACTCATTACGTAATTAGTTCTGATGTGGTCAAACTCGATCTGAAGTTAAGTTTCACATTGACTCGAAAATTGATCTGTACTGGGTTCACTAAGAGCTACAGGGCCAAAAGGGCTTAGTTATGGTAATAAACTAATAATGATGGGGAGCCCAATCGGTTATATTGGGCTTTAGTCACCTGGCCAAACTGTGTTTGGGCTGAACAATGGCCCGTTTTCAGCTCATTGTTAGCAACTCAATTACGATCTTTCTAAGCCTTATTTCGAATAACCAAATAACTCAAGTATAAAATGTCATTAATTAGTATTTACAATTACACATATTTAAATTGTACACTATATACTAAGTTCTAATTTTTTGGCTAAGAAATGATCACCAATTTTAGCGTCCGGAGTGGAAAAAACAAAAGTCTCAGTCCTTTTGTTTTCATTCTTTTGAAGTATCTCGAAGTTTGAAACTTTTGAAATTCTTAATGTTAAAGTCACGTAAATCTCACGCATCACTTGAAAGTCAAAGATATTTGTGAATACCGACCATTAAATTTAATAATTGAAACCATAAAACTTGCTAATAGCACGTTACAATGACTTCACACCAATCTCCTAGAATAAATATTCTCATTGGACAGTTTTAACTTAGATTATTGTGACTCCTTGCATATGGTCGGTGCCTAAAATGTAACGAAATAGATTCCTTTTCTATTATATATATTGGATGCTTAGAATATGATATATACTCAAATATCTTATGATAATATCTCCAATGACTTGTCTTTCGCAATAAATAGAGTCTTTTGCGTATTTTATATTATCTATATTTCCTTTTCTATTATATATATTGGATGCTTAGAATATGATATATAATCAAATATCTTACGTTAACTCGTCTTTCGCAATCAATACAGTCTTTTGCGTATTATTATATTATCTATGTAAATATTTCACTTCTATCAAGTAATAGTAATTTTAATTATTATAATAATTTCAAACTTAAATTTTGCATGTTTATATATCATCTTAGTGGATCGGAAAATTCTAACCAATATCGATATTAACAAGATTTGAATTTAAGTTTGAGTGAATTTTAATTATAATATGTTGGGATATTAACTTTGTGAATTATATATAACTCAAATCAAATTAAACTTGAATTGAGATTTTCAGATGTGATTCATGATATATAAAAACGAATATTAGATATGAAGTCTTACCAGGCAGGAGTGCGCCATTTCTCCTTAGACATAGAAGTTTGAACAACGTAACGATCTGAATTTGTGAGGTATTTGTATGTCGGAGCAAAACATATTTCCCCTTCTTCCCATCCTTTGAATACTCGACCAGATTTTTGTTCTATTTTCAACTGCCATGATGTATAACATATTTAAGAAGAAGAAAGAAAAACTAATTGAAAAAAATCACTTTTTTTAATTCCAATTTTATATTTTTTAAATTAAAAAAAAGACTCGAGTATAAATTTTATGATCACATACCTCGTCTCTCTCTAGAAGGGCTTGCCAATCATTCTTTTCTAGTAGCTCATATGTATCACCACAGATAGATGCAAGTCTATAATTCAAGTCTCCAAGCCAAATTATCTTGCTAGATCAACAAAAGTTGAAGCCAAAGTTAAGCCCATGATTTCAAATCAAAACTCTTTTTCTTGTATAAGGGCTAGTGAAAACCTACTTGTGATCCAAAATTGTATCTGGTGAAATTGTCTTCTTGAGAATTCTACTTGAGTGAGAAAATCTCGTTCTCCTCAAAATCTCCATTACATCCGAATTTCTTCTAATTGCATCACCTTCTTTATCTCCAGAGGCTAAGTGAGTGCACACAAAACAAAACGTCGTTTTGTACAGTGTCATGCTAATGGATATGGACCCCTAAACATTAAACAAACAAATAAAAGAAATTACAAAAACAATCTATTAATGAGAAACACAAGCAATAAATAAAGGGTTATATGGACATTCTTGCATGTGATCCTAATTACGAAAAGTCTTTTAAAGTTTGAAAAATTACCATAACCCCCTATCAGTAAAATTATATTACAATATCGCCCCTTATCAGTGAAAAAATATATATTATAATTTCACCATATGTTTCTCGAATTATGAGGATTAGGATTAGACAGGGGATCTAATTACAAAAAGGCTTTTAAAAGTTTAAAATTTTTCCGTAATCTCCCCTATCAGTAAAAATATATTATATACCTTATTTCCTAGGTATCCCATGATACCTCGTCCAACGCAAGAGACCTTCAAACTACTAATGTGTTGATACAAGTCTTGACGAACCCACACGCACAAAAAGATCCCAACCATCTGTTTACTTGCAGCCAAGCAGTACTGGTGTTGTACTTTTCCAGAAGGTTCGGTCGACACGTCGGATGGACTAGGTGAACCCTCCTCACTGGAGCACGAATTTAATCTTAAATTCAATAAATTGTCAGTGAGCTGATCATCATCTTCCAATGAAAGCAAATCGGAGAAGCTGACTCTAGGTTTGACATTTGGCACTGGGGGCTGTTTGGATGCAGGATTGGTTGTATTCGCGTTTAGAGCTTGGCGGATTAAGGATAGCCATTTTGCTGCAGGGCCACAGTCCTCGGGTCCTAGCACATTTCCTGCATTTAGAGGGACAATCTCCTGGAACCTGAATTCGACAAAAATAAAATAAACTATAGACACGACGACTTATTACATAGTGATGTTCGTGATAAATGCGATTTTACACACGATTAAAAGTATGCGCGATAAATGTTACATTTATCATCTATGTATATTTCCTACTAACTTGGAGTTAATTTTGTGAATGGTTGAATGAGAATATGGTGATGTCATAAAATGAACGACAGAGAGCAATCCATAATCTCATTTAAATAGTATAAAATGGGTAAGATGACATCTTTATAATATATATCAACATAATTAAGACTTCAATTTAGATAGAAATTGATAAATTAGAGAACATACCCAAGTACATAAATATCTGCAGGTGCTTTGGACATTAACCACTCTCTTAGATTTAGTCCATCATTTGGTGGCTTGCCTCCTACATTCCATGTACCCACAAACATCCTACAAATTAAAACCAATAACAATAACATTCAATCATTAAAAAAAAAGACAAAAAAATATATGTTTATTAAGAAATTATTAAGCTCACTATTCAAATTAAGATTTATGCTGTGGTAATTATGCACTCACAAACTTAAAATTAAAGAATACAAAATCAAACTAAAATGGCTAAGTGTCATATTAAGAACTAAGATAAACTAATTTTTTTTTTGGGTCAAATTGTGACTATATATGGAAAAACACGCGTTTAATGATTTCGTATCAATGCTGATTTGACATATACCACAACACCATGCACGAAATGTATCACATACTCACCTTATGAGAAACTTGGTTTATTATTTTATTATATATATATATATATATAATTATATTATACCTTTATGTATATGTTATACCTGTTAGACAGAGATATTTTATGTAAGTTGAATATATGATAAGCATCCTATAATTTTGTTTTGGTTATATGTCCTCATAATTATTTTTGGCAAGGTTATATTAAATTCAGTCACTCATTATATATTCATAAATGGTAACATTTAATATACCTAGAAACTTTTTATCCCTTACCTGAGGTCAAGGCTACTAGTAATAGGTTCTGCACGCTGATCAAATCCTGGCCGTTCAATTTGATTACTTGTTTCCATCAACCACTCTTCTGAGATACAATCAAATTTAAGACTTAATTAGGATTAATTTGAAAGCTAATGACATAATTATCAATACCATATAAAATTTCATCTTGATTCTCCACTTTAAAATAAATTTCACATTATCCATATATTTAAAGAAAAAATTTAGATACACTATATAAATAAAACATCAATTTAAAACAGATTGCGACCGCTACATTTTAGCCCTGTCCTTCAACGAGCAGTCAATTTTATTAAAAGGTCTTCCCAACTATACTCAGATGCCATTCAACAATCTCATTCACATTGCTTTTTTCTTGAAGTCCAATTATCAAAAATTCAAAATGGAGCAATAAAATCTTTTGGTTAACCAATTGCCACTTTTCCAGTCAAACACAAAATTTTAATTTTCTATTATATAAATCAAATTATCAGATATGATCGATTAATTACTATAACTACTTTTTTTGACACATATAAAAATAAATTTCAAATCATAATAATTATTATATTAATTGATATATTCAAAATACTTTTATAATAAATCAACTGAATTAATCGATATTAGGTTTTGAAAAGATTAGTCAATTTAACTATTTCGGGTGTGTTTGGCCCAGCGATTGAAAAATTAAAATCTGCATTTAGAGTCCAAATGCTATTTTGATGACCTCCCTTTCCTATAATCTATTTTGGACACCACGTCTTGAAAAAGCTGAAAATGCTAGCTTTTGCCATAATTAATTCTGCAAGAATCAATTATGTCATAATCAGTTATACAAAAGTTTGGCCAACACCACAAACTAACCATTATTGTATAAATCGATCAATGAATTTTCTTTATTGTTATTTTTTTTAAAATGATTATAGTTTTTCGGATGAATTTGGCGGCTGCGAATTACCTGATAATTCTTCGGGTACGACGACGTAGATACCATCGTTGGAGCAACTCTTCCTTCTTCTTTGCAACAGAGCTGATCTCAAGAATCATTACCATCTTAATTTTATATAAAAAAATATTAAAATAAAAACAAAAATAAATAGCAAAAAGAATAATAATGTACCTTTTGTTCTGTAATCAGAGTTAAATTCATTTGCACTACTCTTTATATTCAACCATTTTCTAGCCACCACTTTTGGCCACGACGACTGAAAAAAAAAATCAAAATTCTTCATTATATCCAAAAACTTAAAATAAAAGTTTTTTTGACTATGTAATAAACCGGAAAATTCTAGCACGGCTCAATCGAATTCAAATGATGTCAAGTATGATTCATTTCTTTGTGCAATACACTTGAGTTTGATCGAGCCAGGAGCGAGTTGAAATTTTCTTTAATATACCTTATGGTTCTTGCCTTCTTCTCTCATTGATTTGTCTCAAAAATTGAAGCTAGAAACGAATGAGTCAATTCCTGTCTCACAGATTCAATATAAAAGCGAAATGAGAAGATATTTGTAAACGTTTTATAATATTTAATTTTTCTTAGATCAGTGGACGAAAGTCTATTCAAGGAAATCAAGTGGGTTCTATATATGTTTATAATATAGATAATTTTTTTGGAAATTGACAATTAAGTTTGTATAAATATATCAATAATTTAATTATTTAAGTGCGAGAGATTATAAACAATTAATACTTGAGTGTTCAACTGAGAATAAAAAAGAACCCATTTGCATGTGAAGTGGAGACAGGAAGGAACGTAGACCACAAGAAACATAGGGGAAAATACAATAGAGTTTATTTGCATATATAATAGTTTCATGCAAATAAAATAAATAATTTATATGCATATTTGGAAGTTTCATGCAAATAAAATAAATAAAAATAAAATATTTACAGAGTAGATGTGAAATTTATAACAAAGTGCTATTTTAGAGACAAGTCCAATGAAGTCTAGCTATTCTGAAGATATCAGAGCTCTTCTATTTTATTCTCACCGACATTCGTATCGGGTGTTTTTGTAATTTTTGTTAGTTGATTATAATAGTTGATTGTAATATTTGTCAGTTGATCTAATTAATAGATTTGATCTTTATGACATGTATCATATAATCGATTCAATCAAAAAAATATATCGAAAATTGTTGAGTTAACTGATATTCATGACATGTATTATGTAATTCATTCGCTAAAAAAAAAGGACATATATAGAGATAGAGGGGAGGCAGTAGTTTGGTTTGAGACTTTACAGATAGGAATACAAAGTGGGGAGGATGAACTAATAAAGGAAAACTTGAAGGAAAGCCTTGTGATCTTACTAAAATGGAGATCAAATCTTCATCAACAAACTGATATATATTATCAAAAAGTTACCTTTTGGAGTTTAATTATAAGTTTAGAACTACCTAAAAGGCTATATATATAGTACCCCACAAGAATATGTATAAAAGATGATATAAAGGTATGATTCACACATGAAGATATAATTAACTTTGAAAATGAAAAAAAGAAAGAAAAAAAACCTCTAAATTTGAAGCTTTATCTTGATTAAATTATAAAAACAGAGATTTTTTTTGGGGGGGGGGGGGGGGGGGGGGGGGGGGGGGGGAGCCCAGAAAATGAAAAAAAAAATCTTGATCATTTTCAAAAACCAATTAGAAAAGGAAGATAGAAAGTGGGTTATTTTGAAATGTGGATACTAAGATGAAATCAAGGCATAAAAAAGACCCATATTTGTATTTTTCATATTTCATTTTTAGAAAACTAAATGAAAAAAGAAAAGCTGAAAATAAATGCTAAAAAAAACAATAGACTTACATGAATAGACAAGTGATGATCATGGAAGAAAATGAAATAAATCAATTTTCTGTTAGCAGCCTCTCCTCTTTTTGTTGCAGAGAATGTAATAATTTTAAGCTCTGCTTTTAGGAGGCCATCCTCGGAAAAACAAAATGTGGCAGTTGCCTCTCTCAATTTATACTCTCAGAGACAGAAGAGAGAGAGAGAGAGAGAGAAGAAAAGGACATTTTAGTACAATAGAGATGATTGAGGGGTATTATGGTCATTTAAGATTAGATGAGGGACGGCATTTCAGCGTTTCTCCAAAAGTATTACTAGAAAGTGAGTTTTTTGAATGAATTTTATAGGTCTGATTGATATAGTGTATTAATTATTATATTTGTTTTTGGTAAGTCAAATTTAAGATGTATTAACAGAGGAATGAAATGCATTAGAACTATAATTACTATGCTCATTTAAGATGTGTTTGAAATTTAATGCCATACATAAATTGGAAAATGGGCTTGATTAGGGGAGTGCGCTTCTTATGGTAATTATGCCATCAGGCCAAGACTGAATTCAAGTATAATTCAAAAAAATATTAAAGACATTTATTATGTGATTTGTTACATAATAACCCTGAATAAGAGTTTGAGTAAAGTCAACTTTGATAACCTACCATGAGTCAGAGCATGTTTTCCAGACTAAATATCGCTTATAAATGTATTTACAGATCGCTCACCATCACCACTCTCACGTCGGGAGAGAAAATAGACCCGCATTCTTTTAACAAGAAGTGACTGTTCCTTAATTGAGCCAATTAAGTAGATGAGACAATGGAAGTTTTGGTCTAAAAAGAATGATCATCAATTTTATCACTACAATAAGCTAACAATATATTTTTGGAAAATAATCATAAATAGCTTTGAAAATGCACGGTCAAATTAGTATAGTACCATGTGTGTGCTCAGAATTATTCTTTAGAAAATTCAGTAGTGTTTGGCTTCTTGACCGCTACTTACGCTGCATGCAATTGGTCGACGCGCTCAAGACCGGGAGATTATTATTGCATGGACCTGGTCCAAACCTTTAATTTACATGCACCTCAAATGTGTTATTGGCACTCGACTATTCAATATAAATTTTTTAAAAAAATAGTAAAAAATGCTCCAATAGTAATTTTTGGAGCTCCAATTGTTGTGATTCGGTTTAGGAGATAAAAAATCTGATCCGAATCACACCGAGAATCGAATTCGGGATATTCATGATATTGGTGATAAACACAATTAGGAACGAATTATTGTAGAGAGTAATAGAATTACTTCTTGACAACAAAATTCTGAGTTATCAGCAACAGCCCCAAACTTCTGCCTCTAGATAATCACGGGAAAGAAAAATTCTCTAAGAAAAGCTTCGATCTCCTCCCGGCAACAATGGCAACGGCGGCTAGTTGGAGAGAGAGGGAGGAAATTTTCTTTCCTATTGCTCTAGGTTTTTTTTAGCTCTCAGTCAAATTTTAAAACAATGACTTGTGTGTATAGAATACTGACACTGACTGAATATTTATTCACATAAGCAGAACCCCTAGGTATTACAAAGAGGGGCGGCCGCTAGACCTAGTACAAATGGGTTTCTGGGCTTTGTTCTATCTTAGCCCATGTGTAATTAATTAAATCCAAATCCAATCCAATTGTCAATTAATTAATTACTTTAATTTAATTAATTTAATTCAACTTACAAATTAATTTCCAATTAATTTAACTTACGAATTAATATGATTTAATTAATTTATTAATCCAATTAAATATTTTTAATTAAATCATGTCATCCATTTTTCAGTCAATTCACATCTAATGTGATTTTACCAAAATACCCTTAGCATGGAAATATTCCTTTTCTTCACATAGTGCGACTCTCTAGGCTCAATTCAATTGGCAATGGGAGGATTTTAAAGGATAAGATTGTCACCTAGCCAACACCGTGGAACCAAATTGTAACCCATTTGAATACGAGATGAACATGTCATCACAAACCTTGATTACGACTACCATATGTGTATAAACTCTTCACCGACGTGACACGATCAAGTAAGAGTCATGGTACGTCAAACTCATATAACTTGATGTTCTACTCAGTAATCATAACAATGTAAAATTACCAAACTACTCTTAGTGACCATCACTAGTTTAGTTTATTTGTTTTGGCCAAAGACTTTGTAATTTCTATTGCTTATGATCGTACAGGTCACACACTCGTTTACTGTCGAGACGGTGAATTCCATATTGACAGTTATTTTATAATATTGAATGCACCATGGGGATCGTATTTCGAGGTCGACCCCACCTATCAAATGATACGGGTCTAACTACTCTAATAACATATCCAATACTACAAGCACATCATAAATAACTTCTCAAGTCTAAAGCTCACACATACTATCGCAATCTTAATCTCAATCATTGATTGTCAAAGAGTAAATACCCATGTGATTGGATTAATGCAAGTGAAGTTCGAATATGTTAATTCCATTAATCATATTCATGACACCAACTCCCACTATCTAATCAGTGTACGACTGACACTTCCTCGTCAAAGAAGATGTCATACGAGTTGAATTTTAATGCCCAATTAAAATTCCTTAACTCGCGAACTCCCGGTTTAAGAGATTAAGTACTTGACTATTACAGTGCCTCCTCTTTTCCATAAGAGGTGGAAAGTCTATCTTCAAATCTCATGGACTTATTTGTTCAACACATTTAAATGTCATTAGATTTATATGAACAAAATCAAAACCTTTATTCTATAAATAGAAACGATAAAATGTTTGTACAAATAACTTATCAAAGCCCTACTCAATCTAATTCTTCATTGGCATTGAGGGCATACACCTAACATCAATATCATCTCCCTTTTGTTAAGTATCATTTTCATTTTTATTTATAAAGAGTTATAATTTATGATACATGAATACGGATACGGATACGGATATGGATACAGAGATGATATAATATGACACGGATAATAAATATGATAAATTTTAAAATTATAGAATATGATACATTGATGATACTATCAATACATGTATATATAAGATGTTAAGATTTTAAAAATAAATTTAATTCATTAACATACATAGAATTTTGTCTAGTTATTCAGATTATTCAAAGTCAATTAATTGAAACAATATCTTTCCAAAACTAGGGATAAAAAAAATACTAGTTATATATATACATTGCTCTATTTTTCGTCATACATCTACTGGATGATAATGACATTAACCAATACCGACTGGAATTCTCATAAACTACTAATCATTAATCAAGCTTCTTTTCTTAGAACGAAATATTAATATTTGATATATTAAATGAAATAGAATCTTGTTATAACCAAAAAAAAAAAAAGTCTTAATATGAATAGGCACTGGTTAGTACGTAGAAAATGGATCCAAATGTCGTTCTTGAAGAAATTACATAATTAAATATGAATTTATGTGCATGTTTAAATGCCTTAAGTACGGATTGGATGATCAATTTTTTTTATCTTTTTTGATGAAAAGATGATTTAATTTAATTAGATGCTAAATCAGTATCAACCAGGTCACATACGAAGTCCGGGATAATAATTCCCTCAACAAAACCAAATTGAACAGCAGATCTAGCCAGCCTATGCACAACAGAATTCTCGCAGAACATCTAACAAGACTAAACGAAACAACCAAAGAACTTAAAGAAGTAAAAACATCGTCAAAAAAAGAACTAAATAAAGAAAAACGTATGCTTCCGAGATCGAAGAGTAGAAATCACTGTAGAACTATCTCCTTCAATGCAAATATTCCGCCATCCTCTCCTCACAGCCATGTCCACCACTTCCCGTGCAGCCAATATTTCAGTAGCTAAAGGATCTGAAACGCCTGAATAAAACCGAGAGCACCACTCCATGTGAATCCCGAACAACCACGCCAAGTCCCACCCCATCCAAATTATTGAAAACGGCCCCATCGAAATTTCTTTTAACAATGTCAATAGCTGGGGGACTCCAAACAGAAACAATCTCCTCATTCCTCCCATATTTTTAAATTCACAATAACACATATTATACGTTATATACACTAGTTAGATAATTTTCCATTATAATAAATCTCGTACAGTTTAATAATCATATCCGTTTATTTTTTGAATACAATACTAAATTTGAAATTCACTAAAAAATTTTTTTTGAGTTATTTAATTTTTCGTAGCTAAAAATTGTTTCGTCAAATCCATATCGTACCTTCGGAAAAACATGTCATTAAATTGGTAGCAAAAGGTGGTTAGGCTCACAAATGCGTTATTCACCTATTAATAAATCACATGGAAATTAAAGGGTCAAAGTAAAGTAAAGAGAACTGGTATATAAATTAAATTCACATTTAAAACACTCCGCGCCTGTCACCATTATTCTTTTCAGTTTTTCGACTTTGACAATTAATTAAATCTGTATGTATCCGAGACTGCAGATTGATTAATCAATGCTCGTTATGTGAAGACTACGGTGTTCTTTCAATGAGATCCAAGATGATTTCCACCGCGCTTCATGTATGTATTTATATGAGATTTACATTCACATTTATGTCTTTACATATGTGGTGGAGATCACCTAGAAATTAAAGTCTTAGGATCTCCCAAGTATGGCCCGTCATATAAGTTTTGCTACAAAATACAAAAATATCAGTACAAATTGGAAGTCATAATGTCAAAATTGTCACTAAAAATAAATAATGAGCGACAATAATTTTTAATCTTTCACAATAATAAATTTTAGGAACAAGAATTTTTTATTTTCTTGAAGAAACCACGATAATATATTACTCAGCAATAGAATCTTAAACAAGTGCATCAAAAGCAAGATGAGGGAGACCAAGAACACCCTCTTGGTTCCCCAACACGTAATGAGCAATGAAATGGGCCACTTGGTTACCCGAATGTCTAACAAAAGCAAAAGCACAAGAGGAAAACAAAGAACGAAAGAAACGAACATCGTTAATTAAAGGTCCCAACTCCGAAAGGGACTCGAAAGCATTCAGAAATTGAAGGATAAGGGACTCACAGTCGCCTTCGAATAACACATTAGTCCAGCCCCTCCTAATAGCAAACAGAACCGCTTCTTTGGCAGCCAACAATTCAGCATGCTCCGGATGAGGAAAGAAAGGCCACTGACGAGAAACTCATTCCAAACACTGCCCCGTTGAATCATGAGCCACCACACCAGCACAAGTTGAACTGGTTACCTCAAAAAGCACCCCATCAAAGTTCAATTTAACACAACCTACCCGGGGGGGGGTACCATTTAAAACACACAGGTTGCACACGAGTGTTGGATATTGGGTGAATATTGTGTATGTATGAAAAGTGTGTGAACACCTCTTTTGGATACAAAATTCGAACACCACAAGTATCGAGGATACTAAATATTATTGGATAATATTATTCTACTCCGGGAGTAGATGAGGTTAGCATTTCGAATTTCTCGATTCGGAATTGAAACGAATGAGAAATTAATTACTATTGTTGGGTGTTTGAATGTGGATATCCCACTTTGGATAAAACCATAAGGTAGACCGGACCGAACCTCAGACCACGGACTCGAGCTCGGGTCTGGGTTCGTGTCGGGTCTGGGTCCGGGATCGGGCTGGTACGCAGGCCGCGGGCCGTGACTGGGCTTGGTGGTCGTTGGGCTAAATATATTCTTTTTGGGCAAAATTTAGAATTAAATTAACTTGGGCCCAGTTAATTATTTTCTTCTTTTGGGCCAATAAGAATTAATTTAGGCTCATTTCTTTTCCAAAAAAATCAGGCAGCCCAGCAGAAGGTTGGGTTACATCTGAAACGTTTCATTTGTAAAGCAGTCAGAAATTGAAAGATTCATGATGCTAAATTTGAAACGTTTGAATTTATAAAGGAAAAACATTTCATTTTAAAAGTGGTAAGTGAAATGTTTTTCATTTTAAAAGTATAAGTGAAATATTTCACTTTTAAAAGTGGTTAGTGAAAACGTTTCATTTCTCCAATTTCTCCTCTATAAAGAGTCTCCCATATGAATGAAAAGATAAGAGGATGAACACACAAAAATCAAAAATCATTTATGCATTTTAAGCATTCTACATACATCACATCTGTGAGAGTTCTTGAGCAAAATAAATTTGTGGAGTGTTATTCTTGAAGTGGTTCAATTACAACACGTAATCGTTGTATCTTGGGAAATTAGTTGCACGAACCCGTACCACCATAGGCGGGGCAATATAGCTTTAAGGATAGAGAGTCCAACTCTCGCCTCGATTCGTTTTCATTTGTTCATCGCATATATTTCCAGTATATTTCAGATTAACAGTGCAGGAAATCCAACAACGAGCAGGGGAAGGAAAAGAATCAGCGGAATCAAAAGTAGACAGAAAGTTACGCGCAAGGAGAAAGAAAGTATCCGGTTCCAATCTCGATTGTTCCATGAGAGTCTTGTTCCAATTACTCCAAAGGTACCAACACAACGTGAGAAACAATCTGAAATCCCCCACTTTGAGCTCTGAATGAAGGTAGCGAAGCCAATTTTCCACGGTTCCTTACCAACCCGAAATAAACCTCCAAGGCAGATGAGACAGACACCAAACAACTCGCGCGAAGGGGCACAAGAAAAGGTATGATAAATAGTTTCGTCGGGGCAAGAGCACAAGGGGCAGGTGCCTGGAACGTCACGTTTTCGGCGAAGTAAATTGTTTCCCGTAGGCACTGCGTTCCTGCATATTTTCCAAGCAAAGAGAATAACTTTCGGGGGGAGCTTCGAACGCCACACAAAATTCCAGTTACGAGACTCCGGCATACCTCAACAACAGACGAAGACGGGCGCTCTCTCATAATGATGTCACAAGCAAGATGATATTTTTAAGTTGTCATTTTGACAACACAAGTACAGTGACAACCATATTCATCGTCACTAAGTTATCACTAAAATACGTATCACTAATTATGAATAGTAACAACAATTTTTTTGTTTTCTTTTAATTATTATGAGTGACAACTTATTCACAATGATTATCACTATTAAACTTTTAAAAAATATTTTTGTGATAAAATAAAAAATCTTGTCACTCAAAACACTTTATTAGTGACAATTTTGACATTGTCAATTAATATTTTGTCAGTAATATATTATTATATTATAGTGGTTTAGAAAATCATTATGAACGCAAGCGAGTTGTGGAGCGTATTAATTGCATAATTATAATATTATTGTCATGTACCAAGACTTGTATGGATCACGACGACTTTAGATAACATGTAGATCATTGAGATTAACTATTGTTATTCCGGTCCGACTAGGTCGGGTATGGCCGTGATTGCATAAAGAACATAAATCTTTATCATATAATTTCAGTCGTTCTTACGTGATACATCTTATATCGATCTCATGTATAAATATTTGTATTTATATCGTGAACTTATGAACAATCTAATAATAATCCGAAGTAGCACCTTTTTGCCTTTCCATACAATGATTAATGCTAATTAACTGAAAATATCTGGGGCTAAATTTGGAAATACAGATAAAAACAAGAACGTAATAGTTCTGTTATGTTGTTACTAGAAAGTACAAAAACTGTCCTTCCCTACACTAAGCATTAAATTTTTGTTTAATGAGGATATATTTGGAGGCTATACACCCAATTGTTCCATAACGATGTGACTCAAACTTTTTTCTAACATTATTAGTCGAATTAATAAATAGCCTATAAATCTATGAAGAATTATATAAAGGTTCTTTTGACCCTATTAATTTTGCAACAAGCTTGACATAAACAGAATTTAAATTTGGATGCTATATATTGTATATATTCATCGAGAAAACAAGGGCTTATTTATTGAGAAATAGTAGAATGAATTACAATCAATATCTCAACTAAAATACCAAAAATTCGTTGGGAGTTGGAGTACATACTAATAGATGGTAATCAAAGGATTAATCAAAGGACAAAATACGTTATTGAACAATCTTTACTTATTTAAGATATTACTTAGAAATACATCGATCCCATTGCAACGTCACAATAAAAATTAATATTAGTGACAAAATTTGAAAGTAATAATGTTAAAATTGTCACTATATATACGCAATGATTGATAATAATTTTTATTTTGTCACAATAAGAAGTTTTAGTGACAAAATTTTTTTTAAAATTGTCACTATTGACAATTAGTGATAAATGTTTAATGACAACACAAATAAAGTGATAATTATATTTGTTAACACTAAGTTGTCACTAGCTAAAGGGTTTTTCATTTACTTTTTTTTATTTTTAGACAAAAGCCACATATGTCATGGTTGTGGGATTTTTCGGGCTCCCCCCATCTATATGTATAAGTTATCACTAAAAGTATATTATTAATTATCAAATGGCAACAACCTTTTATCGTAGTTTATCAAGATTGACAATTTGTATATAAATTTTGTGACTATTAAACATGAAAAATCTATTTTTGTGATAAAATAAAATCGTATCACTAAATATTTATAATTTTTGACAACTTTGATCACTCAAAATTTTGCCACTAATATAAATTTTTTTTAGTCAAGGATCAACGTTGCAATTTCCCTTTGTAGTTATAGGTCTAAGTGATGAAGAGTGGTTTAATATATATCATAAATGCCAATAAATCTTACCAACTACTCGTAATTTCCCATCTTGATTTGACACTAACTATTGTGATTTGACACATAACAAGACTAGGATTGGAAACTTCTCGGGATTCAATCTTTTCTCCACAAGCAATGAATTGAATACTATATTTACCCAATTAAATTCGTTGAGATTACCTTTTCTTTTGTGAAAATTGAGTACAATATAAGTATTGGTCATGTTACTTGGTAAATCATACGAATAATAAATAAAATAGAAAAAATAATTTTATTATTGTGTATTCACGATAATGATAAAAAAAAATTGACTAGGTAAACATTAAGCACATAAATCAGGTCTTTTTTCTTTTTTTTTTTGGTCTCATAAATCAAGTCTTTGCCCCTATTGCATGCATTTTATATCAAACATAAAAGAAGCAACAAATAAAATGATGAGTTTATAAGATGTCACATATATAATTTGTGTAATTTTATGTCAGATCAAGTCTAATTGTCCGAGTGTGTACTATGTGTCTATCTCTTTCACACAATTGAGTGTAAGGACCGCACGCATACAAATTATTCTGTGAGAGAAATAGATACTAGGATCATTGAACTGCATAAATTTTTCCTTTAACTTTCACAATCACACAAAGAATATTTCGTTTGATTTTAATTATCATTTCAGAAAAAACGATTTTACAGTACTTTCTTGCAGATTTACCCTCTTTAGCAAGTAAATGGATTATACTCGAACTTGAAAGATGGCCAAAAAAACTTCCACTGTAAACTGTACTAGTTGATTTACTTTATTGTGGCGGCATTTTTTTGTTATTCAATTATTATATAAAATTTCTTCGATTAGCTGACGCAATTGAATTATAACATTGGTGAGGAATCCATAATGATCGTGTTAGGTACTAATGATACACAATTACTTGTCGAATATATACCACTCAAATTAATTCGCAAACAAAAAAAGAAAACTATAAGAAAACATGCAAAACATTGTTATTGGTACCAATTGAACAACTATTTTATCTAATTAAGTGACATCTACTCCTCAATTTTATAAAACAACTATATATGCTTTATGAATGACATAAAGATAAATAATAAGATGAGTCTTATTAGACAGATTGGATGAACCAATACCCAATACCCATGGAGGATTAGTATTGGCCCCCTTATAACTAAGAGATAAGATTGTGCAAAATCATGATTCCTAATATTATTAACTAAGCCATCAATTACTCCATTAAGTTTAAATTAGTCAAATTATCATATTAAAATCGCCACATTTTTTATTAGTCAAAAAGGATGTTTCATGAAGGATGGATTATTGGAGAAATTAATTTTCTTGTAATCCGTTGCATTCTTCTGTAAATTGCATGAATAAACACCACTAATGTTTTAGAAGTCAAATTTATTTCATTTTATAGTTAACTCCTTCGTGATGACCTACTTATTATTAGTATTAACTACTTATTCGATAATTATCATCAAAATCTTTACATACCAAAGTTGGCAGCACAAAAAGCACAAGAAGAATTTCTGATTAATATATTTTTATAATTATTTTTGGTATTAAGAAACATATATATATATATATATATATTCATTATTTTATAAGTATCATTTTGTATTTTATTTGTCGATAGGTTTTTTCTCATTTATAAATTCTAACTTCAAAAATAGTACTTCGAGAACAATTATCCTGAGATTGTAATAGTGGAGATTTCAGATCATATATATAATGATCCCCTCATAAAATATTTTCTTTCGTATTGAAATAAAAATAAAACTTTTATTCCTTACATTGATAAATCTAAAATGAAACACTGCTTTGAGAATCATTATCGGAAGAAAAAAAAGAACAAATAATAACAAACACAACGAGAGTTTACAGATATCATACTCTTCAAAGACAACCTTTTTGTGGGACATAAAAAAATTGGAATATTCCCATGATTGTAATGCTTAAAGTTAGTTCTTCTCTCTTAACATATTTAAGGAAAACCACGAGTTGGCCATATGATGTTGCATGTGATCAAAGTTTATAGAAACTTTTATATTATGGTTCCATTTAATATTAAAGGACACATCAAATTTATAGAAAAATTACACTTTGATTCGAGTTTGACCGAACTCAATATCAATATTGTGATAAGTGTTGTCATATAATTGTAAATAATTAAAGAAGAATAATTAATCAAAAAGTAAATGTTATTACTTATTACATTATATTTATCATGATGCGATTAGTTGGATTACTGTAACTAAACCCTATTCGGATAAAAATATTCCCGTAATATTCATTTATCATATATACTATTAGTGTTTATATGGTAGTTCATCAAAGAATTGGGACGTACAAAAATACATTTTATTTTTTAGAATATGCAGGAGAATGATTACCTTCTGACTACAAGTATATGAGTTCAACTCCAGTTTGAAGCTGATCACAAGCATAATTTGATAATATTATTCAAATTACATCAAACTTGAATAAAATATCAAGAACTTGAATTACAATTTGTACCAAGTGTGGGCAAGGTCACTCAACATAAATTAGTCGTTTAACCTAAATAAAGATATACAATTACAACTATATATATAAAAAAAAATTACTCTTAAATTACAAGTGATCAGAATATGATTGCATCAATTAAAATAGAGCCATCTCTTAGTTGTACATACAAAAACTAATGTGCGCACCACTTAAGCACATTATAACTTACTGAACCAAAATCATTAGCATAGTATTTGTAAAGCCGTGCGACTAACTTTGCTTTATCCAATTGTTTGATGATCAAATTTTAAATTGAAAATTTATACATGGCTGAATTTAATTTGGCTTTGGTTACTTATTTAATTCAGAAAGTATATGTTAAAAGAACCAACAATTGTTGTGACAATGATTGACAAAGATAACATGGCTTCAAAAGTGATAGGGAGATCGTGAAACAATCATTAATTATCTCATAAAACAGCAAAGCTCAATATTATGAGTTAGGCTGCAAAAAATTCATCCAGTCAGAAAATTAGTCATCCTTCGAATACCGATGACAACTTCGTTTGAAAGGATATTTGATGTAAAATTGTTATTGAATTGCTGAATATGTGAGTTTGAGCTACACACGTTACAAATGAAATGATATATGGGACTTGAGGAATCCAGTTATCTACATCCCTCGTTGGAAAGATAATCATGTCATGAGGGAGTTCCGACTAAACTTGCCGCTCCAATCAGATACTTCCTTTGAAATGTATAAAAAATATTGATTTAGCATGAAAGGTGATTGAGAAAAATGTAGAATGTAAATAATATATCATTCACGCTTGCCTCCTTATTGTAGGCTCGGTTCATTGAGGGGCTTATTCAAATATCTTATTTTGCAAGGGTGATGGTATAAGAATAATTTAAATAGATAACAACAATTAATAATAAATAAAATGCAGAATGGATGTTTAAGATTGCAGAATATGTTGTGTTAGTTTCAAGGACAATGGAATTTCTGACCATAGTCCTATGATTCTAACATTAACAGAAAGAAGGATGGGGAACACACCATTTAGGTTTCTAAATGGCTGGAGGAATCATCCTGGATTTCAACAGCTGGTTAAAGAGGCTTGGAAGCAGGAAGTTAAAGGATGTCCTATGTTCAGGCTAATTAAAAAATGCAAGCAAGTGAAAGGTGGATTGAAGTTTTTGCATAAGCAACATTATTCTAACATTTCAGAGAGAATAAATGGAGAAAAGGAAGATTTACAAAAAGTAAAAGAAGACTTGAAGAGTACTCCTTTTAATGTAGAGTTAATTCAATAGGAAAAGGAAAAGAATGCTGAGTTAAGAAAGCTACTGAAAATGGAAGTGGAATTTATTCATCAGAGAGCTAAGATCGAATTCTATCAGCAGGGTGATGAGTGTAGGAAGTATTTCTTTGCTAGATTAAAGGCCAAGAGGGCACAGGGGAACATTCTGAGTATCACAACAACTACAGGAGAGGTTTTACAGAGATTCTTGGGTTCTATCAAAACTTATTGGGCACAGATAGTAATGAAGTAACAGAGATCAACCAGTCAGTTGTGAATCAGGGATACATCTTAAATTAAGAAGATAAGGAGATGTTATTACAAGCAGTGACTGCTGAGGAGGTGAAGAAAGTTGTTTTTTTAATTCCAGGTGATAAAAGCCCGGGGATAGATGGCATGAATTCTTGTTTTTTCAAGAGCACCTGGAACACTGTGGGTGAGGAATTTACTAAAGCAGTGGTTGACAGCATAAAGAAGAGAAGAATCCTTACAGAAATCAATCATACCCTACTGCACTTGATTCCAAAATGCAACAACCCAACAACAGTAGGGGATTTCAGGCCAATATCATGTTGTACGGTGGTGTATAAAACTATTTCTAAACTAATTTGTAATAGACTGAAGAAGGTATTGTTTAAACTTGTAGACCAGGCACGGGGGTGTTTATTAAGGGGAGATCCATTGTAGATAATGTGGTTTTTTGCCATGAATTGGTAAAGGGATATAATAGAAAAGGCATATCCCCTAGAGTGGTCATGAAGGTTGATATCAGAAAGGCCTATGATACAGTATCTTGGGATTTCTTGGAGCAAGTGCTTTTGGCTTATGGTGTACCTACAGAGCTTACTGATCTCATTATGAAGTGTGTATCCACTGCTAAATACTCTGTTATGCTCAATGGTTCAGTGTTTGGGAATTTCAAAGGGAAAATAGGATTGAGACAAGGGGATCCAATGCCCCCTTATCTCTTTGTGATTGTAATGGATTACCTATCCAGGAGCTTCAAGATGATATATAAGAATACAGGGTTCAAGTTCCATCCAAATTGCAGTAGAGTGGGGCTCATTAATCTTTGCTTTGCAGATGACTTGATGATGTTTAGTAGAGGGGATCTTACATCTATCAAAGTGGTTAAGAGAACTTTTGACACTTTCTCTGAATTGTCAGGACTACATGCAAATCTTGGGAAGAGTCAAGTAATTTGTGGAGAGATTGATGAACAATTGAAAAGGCAGATTCTAAACAGCACAGGGTTTGTTGAGGGAAGTATGCCAATGAGATATTTAGGGGTTCCCTCAATATCCTCTGGGCTTATTGTGAATAATTGTAAGCCCCTTATTGAGAAGATTATGAGCAAAATTACTTCTTGGACTTCTAAATTTCTTTCTTTTACGGGTATATAGAGTTCTTCTTATAAAAGTAGTTTTGTTTGGAGTGCAACTATATTCAAGTCAGATTTTTCCATTACCTATAGCAGTGGTGAGTGAGATTGAAAAGTTGTGTAGAGCCTATCTATGGAGTGGAAAACCAAGTGGAGGGGGGCAAGCAGCAGTAAAATGGAGTACAATGTTTTTAACTAAGAGTGAGGGTGGATTGGGCATAATCTCTCTAGCCAAATGGAATATTGCAGCAGTGTTCAAACATATTTGGAACCTGGCCCAAAAATCTGATTCAATGTGGATAAAATGGGTTCACTCATACTATATCAAAGAAAGAAGTATTTGGACAGTGGGGGTCAAGAGCACAAGCTCTTGGTTTTGGAAGAAACTAATAGCAATCAGGATTATATTCTTGGAAGCAGTGGATACCGTCCAGAACGTATGGAAGGAAGGTAATTTTACAATTCGCAAAGCCTATGAGCATTCCATGGAATATTTTGATCCAGTGGAATGGAAAAGTATTGTATGGGGAAAAGGTATAGTGCCCAAACACAGATTTATCTTGTGGCTGGCAGTTTAAGATAGATGAAAAACTAAAGATTGTCTTAGTGTGTGGAAGGATATGGAGGAAGTTACTTGTTTGTTATGCCAGGAAGCAGAAGAGAGCAGAAGTCACTTATTTTTTCAATGCCCATATTCGCAAGAAGTGGCCCAAAAATGCTGGAAAAAGTTAGAAATTAACTGTGGAAGAATG
Organism: Buddleja alternifolia; assembly: GCA_019426215.1. NCBI lineage: Eukaryota > Viridiplantae > Streptophyta > Magnoliopsida > Lamiales > Scrophulariaceae > Buddleja > Buddleja alternifolia. Next base: position 33,795,053 of record CM033398.1, read on the forward strand.
GAATGGGGTGAAGCCTTTCTATGGATTCAAAACATAAGTAGGGGTAAAATATTATTTTGCTGTAAGAAAAGAGCACTCTTTGCAGCCATTGTATATAACTTGTGGATTGAAAGAAACAATAGGCTTTTTGAGGTTGGTAGAAACAGTGTACAGGTTAAGTGGAAAATATTTGGCATATTATTTTTTGTAAATTTGTGGGGATGTGACCAGGTATGCCTGGTAAATAGTGTAAGGTTTTTGAGTTAATGAAATATGCTTATTCGTTCAAAAAAAATATATATTAATAATGTAGTCGGAAAAAACAATACCATACTTTGGTATTTTTCTTTAACTCATCAATTATATTCCACTAGTCACGTGAGCACACTCAATGTGTATGCTTAATTAATTAAAAATTATATTGAAAATTTTGAATTAATTATTGTAAGCATAATATCTATGCTAGCTATAATCTTATATGATATAGGAATTTGTAAGTAATTAGAAAGCAGTTGGAGAGAGGAAAAAAAAAGGTTGACGGGAGAAATGAGAAACTGTGAAAGAGTGAAAAAAGGTTAAAAAACACTGAGAAAGAGAAGGAAGAAAAAGAAATAAAAAAAAATGCCTTTGACACCTGTTAAGATTTTAAAGGTAGTTGATGTCATACCAAAACTATCATCCAGTCTACTATACTCAACATTCACCCTTTTTCAATTATTAGTAGTATAGATATATAATATAAGTGACTAACTTCCTTCTAGGCATCTAAATCACAAATATAACACAATGTTAGGGGGAAAAATTAAGAAAAAAATTGCTAATTAATATACTAATTAGCTAAGCCATGACGTTAGGTTATTTGTTAAATCAAGCATGTTGCACGTATAGCAGCATGCAACAATACAAAGGTGTAAGCATAAAAGTTAATCACAAATGATTTACTAGTTTATCGTTTTCCTAAACTAGATATATGATATATCTCTGGCCCTAGGACTTTAACAGCCAAACAATAATGTCACTTATGTACTAATTAATAGCAATTAGAAAATGAATTAACTAAAGATAAAGACGATTCCGGAAACTAATCGTAATTATTAGCTCATTATGCATGTAATCAGTGATTTCAGTCGAAAGAAACCTCCAACTTGGAAGGAGAAGCATAGCAAATATTGAATAGTATTTTTAAAATGATTCTTTATATAATTGGATCGGCGGTTATGTTGCTTAATTAAGTGCAATTTGCACCCGTGACAAAAGTTAGTTGGGGATCAACTTAATTAGCAAATTATTAATGAATTTGCCTATGAAATATTATAGTATAATTATGGAACCTTGTGATAAGTTATGTGAAACATGTAGTTTTCTTGAAATATTTTTATGAATTGTAACTCTAGGTTTGGCATCTCCATATTGTTTTTTTCTTTATTTGTTTTTATGGAGAAAAGTCACGTAAAATTATTGTATTATGATATGAATCAATTGAGTGAGTAAAATGAATAATCATATATTAAACTCATATTTAAAATCATAGTAGTATTGGTGGTAGTTGTTACTGAATCCATGTTTTGGAAGAACAAAGTTAGGGTTGTATAATTCTGTCTTCCAAAATACAATGAAATTTTCGCGGCAGACATGCTCACACAAACTGAGAAGGTGTGGGAGTAGCATACAAATCTAAAAAGTAACCAACTAAACAATGTTATGAGATTTGACTTAAGAAAATGGCCACAACCTCTTACTTACTAGGTAATTACCATGAGTTCCCCGAGGTGTTACAAATTATCAAGACGTCCCTTGTCAACTTAAATTTTTTTAGTGAAATTGTAATATATTTTTATTGATATAGGCGGAATTGTAATTTACAAGGGAAGTTGTGACGATTTCTTAAAATTCGAAGTATTTTGTGTAATTAGAGTTTTAAGCAGGTTTTTTTAATGTAATTTAACCTTAAAAAAACATAGGCATAGAAGTGTAGAAAAGCACTATTGTATATTGAATACATAATAGAATGTTTGGCTTTGAATAAATGATATTGAGTACTGAAAAGTTTATCTATCATTTATAGGAAAGTTGTAATCTAGTTTGGAAGTTGGAACTTTCCACAACTTCTAAATTTCTAATATTTAGTTATACAACTTTACATCTTCCCCCTTCAACAATTTTCACTATCTTGAGTGACTTAGCTTTGATTTTAATTTCTCATTCAATCCGGAATTGATTTTAAGTGATTAAATATATTATCGTCAATTATTCTCAAAATATATCTAAGTCAAAAAATTCTCATGCTCGACAAATGGGAGATTGGGATTCACTTATTATTGATCTACTTTTAATCAAAACCATAATTCCAAACCATGTTTCAACACATAAGATCCCAAATATTAGAGCTATTTGATTTTTTCTCATTGCGTGTGAACATTTATCTACTTTATTAATAGTTGTTAGTTAATTATAAATTGTTATTGATTAATATATAAATGTTGATTGCTCGTTGATATTAATGATATATTGATACATGTAATCTATTTATTTAATAAACCACTCGAGATCTTATTTATAGATTATTTTTTATTTTATGTTAAAGTGTCCTTTTCTTTCTTTACTATACAAATTATTAGAAATGATTTACAATGTTTCGAGAAACTTTTTAGTGTATTGTAGACACTAGACAAGAAGTACCGATTCCAAACATAGTTGTGATGTAAACTTGTGCTCAGGCATATGCAATAAACTTTACACAAAATGCAATATTAATTAGGAAATGTACTTTGAAATAATGTAACTACTTATTTTAGTAAATTAGGAATGATACTTAAATTTTTGTTTGTTTTGATTAATTTATTATGAAATATAAAACAAATTGACTTTTAAGGAAAATGGTTGGTTGATTTATAAAGAGCCCGATGTGATGGTTTTTCAAGCTAAAATCCAAATGAAGTTAATTATATGATTTAAAAAATTCAAGGAAACAATAAGAACCACCAATTAGAGTATTGCAATTCTCCTGTCAGCCTTTCAACCAATGAAAACCATCAAATCCTTGTACACACATATTTGTATGTGTATATAATTATATATAATTGAAAATTACTAAATCTTACCTAATATATTGTCCGGAACGTTAATTAAATCGAAATAAAAAATATATGTGGTCTTAATCAACCCTAATGGTTTGACCTTTTTCCAATTGGTTGGCCAAAAATGCAGTGGCCATTTTTATATTAAGCCATGCTGACTGGACTGGATGCGTATACAGGGAATGATATAATTTTGGAACCATATTTAATTTATTAAAGCCTATTGGGCAATACAAATACCTGATTTCTCAGCCGACGAAGCTTATCTACATTGGCGAAGCCGAGGCTCCAAGATATTAAAATTTTGGGTTCGACTATTACTAAAAATATGTGGGTTTTTCTCTTCTTTCATAATAATTGTTAAATAATTGTAATAATTCTTTTTAGTTTGTTGTAATTTGACGTAACTTGACATTATTTGATATTGACTTGTATTTCGTAATTGGTTCATTAAAAAAAAATTAATTTTTCAGAAATTGCAATTTTTCTAATTATTTTTAAATTGAATCTGACGAAGAGATTTTCTTGCTTTGAAATTTGGGTACAGAATTCTCATTACCGATTGGAAGGGCGTGGAGGCTCAACCAATTCATTTACTAAATCTGGACCACAAATATTTGGATTACAACCTTAACTCTTTCTTTTTTTTCATTTTATTTTTGATTGAATATTGATGAACACAATAAATGTTTGATTACTTATAGTTTTTATATTTAAATAAGTTCATGATTATTTATTATTAGCTAATATTTTGTATATTTAAATATTTTTCTTAAGTTTAGACTTTGATCACAATAGGCACAAATTGAAATTAAACAACTAAAATCCAGCTTCCCTTCTGTAACCAAAGTCTGCTCTGCCTGATAACACTATAATGTAATAATACAAGTTCAGCATCTAAATCAAACCATATATCACAGCTAATGCGAAATAGACTACACTCACGAAAGCAAATATGTTTCGCCTTCATATTCGAACGCTACTCATCAGTTGATGAGTTTACTATAAAGATGTCAAGTTGTATCGTCTTGTAAACAACATACAACAAATCATGACTGCTGATACATTAGGCTTCAATAGTATTACTTACATTACTCCATTAACATCCTGAAAAGGTGTTCTTTGTTGTTGGCCTTGCAAAATCTTGTTTTGAGTATATTCCAATTTTCTTGTGTCCTTGGAATCAACATCACAAATGAGAGTTCTCAGTTCCTCTATATTCTCCAAGCTCGGAATTGGGATTACTCGTTTCTTAGGAGTCACGTTCGTATTTTGCTCAACCTGTTTAAGACAATATGTATAACAATCTATAATAACCATATAGGAAGCTGATGTTAAAGAAATACGCATTCTAAAGCAATTACCTTGTGCCTCGACAGAAAAAGTTGGGAAAATTACTAAAAGAAACTTAATATTAATTTTCCTATCCAAAAAAATAATGATATAGTAATATTTTCCAATCCAAGATATCCATTCTACCAATTTTGCATTAAAAAACCCAAAAAATTAATATTTAATAATTTATGACTCAATTACGCCTGCTTTTTATAGGAATTTTAACCAATTCCCTTATTATATAAAGTTTCTACCTAGAATTTTAGATCCATAACTTGTATCAAATTAATTACAATATTAATTTTAAGTTTTTTTATAGTTTTTAAAATCATAAGATATTTTATTTCCTAAAATTTAAAAAGTATAAGTCGTAAAAAAAGATTTATCGTAAAAAGAACCAATTAATCATACTTAACCTAAAAAGCCAATGGTAATTTGGTAAAAAAAAAAAAATTATCCTTAATTCTTTGGATTTTGAATGAAAAGTTGGTGGAGTGAGTTTTGGATTCAAATATATTTTCATGGATTTTTTGGTTAAATATTAATTTTAAGGTGCTTTAGTAATTTTTCCAAAAAGATACATAAATTTCTTGCAGAGTCTACAAACATGCATATATACAGAGTCCATAAACATACATAAATTTCTTGCAGAGTCTATTAACATGCATGTAAGCTATAATACAGTGGAGCAAAAAGCTTACCAAGTAATCTCTGTGGATGCATTGTTCTGATCTGCTTTGGATATCTGATATGCGTTCACTATGGTTCACTTTAATAGACTTGAGCTGATTCAAGCTGGTCATAGTTATCGAGTGTATTTCCTTACTATTTTCCTTGTCTAACTCTAAAGCATCTGCAAACGCGCAATTTCTCTAGTTATATTGCCTACATTAGGGACTTCAGGAAGAAAAAACAGCCATAGTGTAACAAAATCAATTACCATTTTTAGACATCATTATATCATTAATGTGGTAATCAAACTCTGCAGCCATACACGAGGATGTGGAAACAAGGTTGTCGTGTATGGAATAAGTTTCAAGAGTTTTTGTCCTGGCAAAGCAGACAAGTTAAAGGCATACATAATAAGAGGGATAAGATTATAATGGTACTTCTATTACACAAATTAAATTTAGTAAACTCACCGCACAGCAGATTCTACGTCACTAAGACCATTCTTAGCAAGATGGTTCATGCTTAGTTCTGCATTTAGCCACTGTTGACCAGAAAATGCCACCTTTTGAGCACTGAAATTAAAAAAAAAACTAGAGTTACTTGCCGATTTCTCTTTTACCGAGTTTCAAGTTCTGTCACCAGCAAATTGCTTAAGTTACATTTAAAACCACTATTACATGCAGTGATCATAGAAATCTTATCATGATTCATATCCAACAAACTGTTTTCTCTGAAGATAAATACTCTAATTACCCATATTCCAATTGTTTTAGTGTTTTCCAGTAATTTGTGACTTCATTTCCCTCTTTATCTGTTATAAAGTTGTCATTGAGTTGAGAAAACCTTCACTCAATAGATATATTTGGGATGTAAATCAATTATCTTTAAAAAACAAAAAGTAGTCCAAATTCTAAGCCATAGAAGATAAAAAGAATTACCATTCCTCCAAGCAATTTTCTATTGTAGATCTGCATTCAGTTGCCGAGAAAGTTTCACCTACATAGTGATCTTTGACCTTCTCCACATATTCATTTAACTCCTTTGATTCTGTAGTTAAAACTTGCTGCATGTTGGACAACTCCAGCTGCAGTCTCTTGCTTTCTTGTATAGAAGAGTCTTCAAAGCTTTTTGAGGCTTTGGATACCTGTATTTCAACATATTCCAAGTATCCAGTGTTGCCCTCATTACATTCTAAAATACTTTCTACACAAAAATAAAATAAGGCAGAAAAAGAAAATGAAAAAAAGTGGGGAACTTACCATATCAGTTTTTCTAGCTGTTAGAGATGATAATATAGCTGCTATTTTTTCCATTGCTAATTTTTCTTCTCTAAAAGCTTCTTCCTGTTGCAACAACAGAACACAATGTTAAAGATAAACATCAGACTGAATTAGTCTATATACACCAAATTTGTATTCCGCCTTACCTTAAACATCTTTTCAAAATTTTGTAGTTGGAGGGATTTTTCAATTTGGCTTTCTTGAAGAAGTTTCATAAGTTCAGAAGCTCTCTGGTGAAGGTCATTTGAAAAATTGATCGCTGCACTTGATATGACTTGTGCTGAGACTAAACTTCGACTTAATCCCTAAGATATATACAAGAAATAAGTTTGAAGTTTCCCATGACAGAAACAAAGAATCATAACATATATATCATCGTCTGCAAACCTCTGCTTGTTGTTGGGCAGAGAAAGCCAGCAGTTTTCTTTGTTCATTCAAGGAATTCTGAATGTCTGAAATGATGTCCTTGGCCTCCACGGATGCAGTTGTGAAGAACTGGATACCCATAAGAAAAACGTATTTTGAGCAATTAGAATATTTACACCAAACAACGACCAGAATAAATTCAAGTTCAATAATAATATCATCTTACATTCTCAACTGCAGTTGCTTGGACTGATATCATAGATTTTATTTGTTCCAAATCAGAAGACGATTTCATATGCAGCGTATTGGTAAGTTTCTTCAGATTCAGGGCTCCTGAAGTATAAGTCTCTGACAATTTCTTTATTTTTGCTTCCATGGCTTCATTTGACTGGTATACAAGTAAACAAGCAAATGTATCAGCTTATTGATGGATTAAGCAAATGTAAATTATTAACAAGTTTCAAGTTGCCACACTTCTTACTTCATATTTACTAGCAAGAAATGTATTGATGCATTCTTGAACACATCCCAGCTGCTGTTCTTGCTGAGATACAGAGCTCAGAATGATCTTCTGCAGGTCCTTCAAACGTTGGTCAAGCATTACTCCAAATGTAAGTAGAATAGTGTGGTTATCTTTTTCTACTTTGTCTTTACGATCTGCAAAGCAATTTTAATGAAAATTGAGTACCTGTATAACTCAAGCTATTTTTAACACATAAAACTGCATGCACGAAAGTACATATTATGGGAAACATATACCCACTCAAAGTAAATCAACAGATAAAAAATAATACGAGCATAACTGTTAACACTTAATTCACAAATAACAAACACAAACTCAAGAACGAATTCTTGCCCAAGCTTAAAGCCGAATTTCTTAAGTATTTCTTCCTAATCCAAGAGAACTAATACAATGTATATATACTTGTTAGAAGCCACAACCCACTCACAAACACTCAGCACTCCCAAACCACTACTAAGCACTCATAACCCACTATTAAACACTCACAACCCACTAATAAGCACTCACAAACACTCAGCACTCACAAACCACTTATTAAGCACTTACAACCCACTATTGAGCACTCACAAACCACTACACCACAAATGACTAATGAAGTAATAAATGACTAATTAATTACACCAAATCAGCTGGTGAATTTCTTCTTGCGCCTGGAGTAGACTCGAATCGGAGCTACATCATTTTGCTTCGTAACAATGCCTTCCCCTTCAAATTCAGCCTTGTCCGCAAGGCTGATTTTCGGAAACTGCTGTACCAATTCATCGGTATCCATCCAAGTAGCATCATCTCGTGATTGGCCTACCCACTTGACCAAGGCTTGATGAATGTGATTTGGTCCTTGCTGCACAGTGCGCCATTCTAGTACCTCTTCAGGTTCAAATACATTAGTGCCCGAGATTTCCAAACTAGGCGGTAACTCCCCTTCGATTGGATGATTCCCCACCACACGTTTTAACTGGGAAACATGAAAAACCGGGTGTATGCGACTATTATCCGGTAGCTTTAGTCGATACGCGGTGGCCCCAATACGTGCTAAGATCTCGAATGGGCCATAAAATTTCGCAGCCAATTTATTGTGACCAATTCGTGCCATTGATGTTTGTCGATGTGGTCTAACTTTCAAGAAAACACAATCGCCCACCTTAAACTCAACCGCCCGTCGTCGTTTATTAGCATAGTGTGCCATCTTCTGTTGTGCTCGTAATAATTATATTTTAATTGCCGCAATACCTCATCTCGGCCTCCCAAAACTGCTGCGACAGCAGCCACCTTGCACTCACCAGGTAAGAATCGAAGAAGAGCCGGTGGTGCACGTCCATAAACTATTTCGAATGGAGTCATTTTTGTCGAGTTCTGAAAAGCAGAGTTATACGAAAATTCGGCCCACGGTAACCATCCAACCCATTTTCGGGGCTGTTCCGAAGAGAAACACCGCAAGTATGTCTCTAAAACTCGGTTAAGTACTTCCGTTTGCCCATCCGTTTCGGGATGATATGCCGAGCTAAATTTCAGTTTTGTCCCTTGTAATGTAAACAACTCCCGCCAAAATGAGCTAATGAACACCGGGTCACGATCACTAACAATAGAACGAGGCACCCCATGTAAACGAACAATCTCGCGAACGAAGATTTCAGCCACCGTTCTAGCCGTGATTGGACTTTTAAGGGCAATGAAGTGACCATATTTCGAAAGACGATCGACCACCACCATAACACACGTAAAACCCTGCGATTTAGGCAAACAAGTTATAAAATCCATAGAAATGTCTTCCCAAATTACCTCAGGTATTGGTAATGGTTGTAATAATCCCGCCGGCGACGTTGCCTCATACTTTGATTTTTGGCAGACAATACAATTGGCCACATAATCTTGCACTTGTTTGAACATGCCTCTCCAATATACACTTGAGGCCAACCTACGGTACGTGCGAAAGGCCCCGGCATGTCCTCCCGTAGGTGTATCATGAAACTCATATAATAACTTTGGAATCCAACTTGATTTTTCCGCCAAAACCAACCTGCCTTTGAAGTACAATCGCCCTTGTTCCAGATGGAAACCCGGTTTACTAGTCACGTCCTTACTTAGCTCTTCCATTATGCCATGGATAAATGGATCCGCCTGCTGTTCCGCGGAAATTTCAGTGATTTCGGGCCAAATCGGCCCACTAACAACCCGTAATTCCGAGTCTTCCTCCCTCCGGGACAATGCATCGGCTGCCTTATTTGAGATTCCCGTCCGATATTCGATCTCGAAATCATACCCCAATAGTTTTGCGACCCACACTTGTTGCGATGGAGTGATAATGCGTTGGTTTAAGAGGTGTCTTAAACTGCTATGATCTGTTCGAACTGTAAAGTGACGACCCACTAAATAAGGTCGCCACTGCTCCACCGCTAACACTAATCCCATAAGTTCCCTCTCATATGCTGACTTGGAGAGGGTTCGATCGGCCAAGGCTTTGCTAAAGTAAGCTATGGGTCGCTTCTCTTGCATAAGCACTGCCCCAATCCCCGAGCCCGATGCATCACACTCAATTGTAAATTTCTTCGTAAAGTCGGGCATTGCTAACACGGGAGCACTTGTTAAAGCTAATTTCAACTGCTCAAAAGCTGACCCTGCTTCCTTCGGCCACTCAAACCGAGTGGGAGCTTCTTTTTTTAGTAATTGTGTCAAAGGTCGCGCAATGATCCCATAGTTCCTCACGAATCGCCGGTAGTATCCTGTCAAACCCAAAAAACCTCGAACATTTCTCACCGAACGGGGCACTGGCCAATCAATGACAGCGCTGATTTTGACAGGATCCATTGCCACGCCAGTGGCTGAAATAATATGACCGAGGTACTCGACTTGTGTGCACCCAAACGAACATTTTTTTCGGTTAGCCTTAAATTGATTTTCCCGTAAAATGTTGAGAACTAGTTCAAGTTGCTCCTTATGAGCCCCCTCGGTCCTACTATAAACCAATATATCGTCGAAGAAAACCAGAACAAACTTTCGCAGAAATGGACGAAAGAGATCATTCATGGTTGCCTGGAATGTGGCCGGCGCGTTAGTCAACCCGAATGGCATAACCAAGAACTCGTAATGGCCACTGTGAGTTCTGAAAGCCGTCTTTGGCACATCTCGGGCCATCACCCGAATTTGGTGATAACCCGAACGTAAGTCAATCTTAGAGAAAATAGTCGCTCCGGCTAATTCATCGAGCATCTCTTGTATTATCGGAATTGGATATTTATCTGGTACGGTAACTTTATTCAATTCGCGATAATCCACACAAAATCTCCAGCTCCCGTCTTTCTTCTTTACTAACAAAACCGGGCTCGAAAAAGGACTCGAACTCGGTTGTATCACCCTGGCTAATAGCATGTCCGACACTAAACGTTCGATCTCATCTTTTTGAGCGTGACCGTATCGGTATGGTCTCACCGATACCGGGCCCGCCGCCACGTGTAGCTCAATCCTGTGATCAGTGGCACGCCACGGAGGTAGGTCTTTTGGTTCCCCAAACACATCATCATATCGCCCCACTATCTCCTCAACCCCAGCCCCACAGACTCTCCCTTTATACTCTCGGTTGTACCTTCTCCGTCATCACCTTTCATAATAATAGCCCAACATTCTGACTCATGCATTTTCATTAATGATTTGAGACTAACTTGACCACGACATAAGGCCGGATCGCCCTTAAGCTGTACTTGGCCCCCCCCGTGTTGGAAAGTCACGGTCAAGTCCTGCCAATCGAGGTGGACTCCTCCTTTGAGTGTTTCGAGCCATGCTACTCCAAGAATTACATCTATTCCGCCAAGAGGAAAAACGTAACAGTCAGCTTTGACGGTGCAGGTATCAAATTGAATGGCCACGGCTCGACAAAGGCCCTCGGATTCTTGCCGTTGCCCGTCGCCCAATTGAACGCCAAATCTGCCCGTGGCTAGTGGGGTCCAACCGAGTGCCTCCACCAAGGTGTTTGACAAAAAGTTGTGGCTGGCACCGCTGTCAATGAGCACGGCCACAGCTCGCCCTCCTACATGTGCTCGTAGTCGTAAGGTGCGCGGGCTAGAGAATCCTGCTAACGTGTACAAGGGTAGGGACGCTGTCTCGGTGACCTCCCCTTCTGACGAAATAAACGGCTCTTCAATCTCCGTCTCCAAATTTTCGATCAGCTCCGTGTCTAAGGAGTCCCCGTCTTCCACCAATAATGCACGTAATTGCTTGTTCGGGCACTCGTGTAGAGGATGGTATGGCTGTTTGCAACGGAAACACAACCCTTTGGCACGCAAATCCAATAATTCTTGCTGAGTTAATCTTCGAATTGGAGTGCGTGCAGTGGATTGGCCCGAGCCGGTGGATCGAGTTGGGCCACTTCTGTCAGGTGGTCGAGCAGTAGCCCCCGGAAGTGTCGAGAAAGAGCTGGCTGCACTTGTCGTGGTTGGCTTGCTAAAATTAACCGAGCGTGTGGGTGTAGACGAGAAGGAGCGAAACTGTCTCCCACCCGTTGAAATAGTGAGATCATCTTCGATGTCGCGGGCTAATTCCATGGCCGTCTCCAAATCGACGGGGCGCAACCATCGTAATTTGCTGCGAATGTCATACACCAAACCGTGCATGAAATAACCCATGTAATGGTCGTCGCTCAAACCCGGAACTTGATTTGCCAGTTGAACGAATAAGTTCACATAATCCTCCACCGATCCCGTTTGTCGTACATCCGACAACCGCTCAAATGGACTCCCCTTGTAACGATTATCAAATTCACCATAAATGCTTGTGAAAATTCGGTCCATCCCATATTGGGTTTACGTTGACGAATCCACGTAAACCAGTGCAAGGCTCCTCCCTCCATAGCCACCATGGCCGCCGGCACCTTCTGCTCCGGGGAAGTTTGCTGGATTTCAAACTGTTGGTTAACGCGAGCCAGCCAACCGAGTGGATCAGAGCCTTCAAAAGTAGGTAGTAGGATTGACGGAGGTGGCACGGAAACAGCTGCCACCGTCGCTGTAGCTGGACTTTCGGCAACGTGAGGGCTCTCTGGCACGGTAGATACAGCTGGTTGTGGTGCAGCGGGTAGCGTGGCTTGAACCACCGTTGTCAAATTGGTGATTGCAGCCGTCAATTCAGCCAATTGTTGCTTCATCATAACTTGATCGCCCAACACTTCATTCATGGTCCCCTCCAACTTGTCCATTCGCTGATCCGAGGATGAACGAGTATTCGTCATTATTCGCAGGGAAAAAGATCCGGCAGGTCGGACCAAATTGTTAACACTTAATTCACAAATAACAAACACAAACTCAAGAACGAATTCTTGCCCAAGCTTAAAGCCGAATTTCTTAAGTATTTCTTCCTAATCCAAGAGAACTAATACAATGTATATATACTTGTTAGAAGCCACAACCCACTCACAAACACTCAGCACTCCCAAACCACTACTAAGCACTCATAACCCACTATTAAACACTCACAACCCACTAATAAGCACTCACAAACACTCAGCACTCACAAACCACTTATTAAGCACTTACAACCCACTATTGAGCACTCACAAACCACTACACCACAAATGACTAATGAAGTAATAAATGACTAATTAATTACACCAAATCAGCTGGTGAATTTCTTCTTGCGCCTGGAGTAGACTCGAATCGGAGCTACATCATTTTGCTTCGTAACAATAACGAAACTATTCAGTGTGAAAGACGAATACCTATTTTTCCAAAAAGAGCAGAAATATCCTCAGATGCATCTTGTAAGTTGACCCGTAAATTCTTTGCACAATCAATCAAACTACTCTCTGTATAATGAAACGTTCAAGTTTGCTTCAATAAATGAGACGTGTATTAGATAGACAGGCCTTGTTTTAATGTAAAAATGCTCCTACCTGAATGTTGTAGCTTCCTGATGATAAATTCCTTTTCCTTCAGTACTGAAATAGCTTTCTTATAATTCTCTTCTATATCTTGTAAGCTCTTACATGTCTTTTCTAGATGTGTCTGAAGAAAAATGGATGATCTTACAGATGAATGATTCAACAAAATGTGCACAAAAATGGAATTTATTCATCATGAATCTTCTCTCGTACCTTGCAATCTTTAAGCTCACTTTCAACATCCAGTTTCTCTTCTTGTTCACTAAGATAAAGCTCACGGAATTTATCAACTTGCTGTGAATTAGCAAGAGAAAGTAAACAAGTTAGACAGAAAGAATTGCAAAAAGTTCAATAAAGAAACAAACAACGAGTACCTTCTTGCTCTCATTAAGATCACTCTCTAATTGCTCTATCCTCTCGCCTTTTGCCTGCAAGATTTGCACATCGCCATTCAAGACTTAACTAAATTAACTTAGGCAAACAATTTCTTCGTGTATTTTGATATAGCATCTGTGCAATTAACTAAGCTAATTTTATGCTAAAATACTAACAGATGCATATAAGTCCGTCTTAATGATGAATCAACTATGGACACATGGAATAGTACCTCAGCTGAAAAGCTACAAAACAATTGTGAATAGCCAAAACATTTGATGAGATCGTGAACCTCAAAAACTCCAGATTAAACCCGACACAGTTATTTTCAGAACTAAACAGCTAAATACTACTCTGCACACTAGAATATTCTCATTCCTAGTATTTTTGGCCCTTGATGAATGCAGAATGCCCAAAAGATAATTAGAAGAGATTCAGGAAATATTGACCTTCTTCTCAGCTTCATCCTGCAGAAATCTTTCTTGTGGAATATACACACCATTCTTTTCCCTTGCTGCTCGAACATCTGAATTGATTTAAAAATGATCTTTAGTAGCATCATTTATATTTCTATACGAAAGAAAGAAAAGGAAAATCATGAAACCTTGCTTCATCCTCTCTATTTCCACATATAAATCCTTGAGCAGCAGAGCTTTGGTGACCTTTTGGTTTGCCTACAGAAGAGTTAGCTTGATTTAGCTTATAGTGATTCAAAGTATCAAAAGGAAAGCACAGGCAAAGAAGGCAGCTATATCAACCTCTGGTTTGTTTTTTATGCTTTTAGCCCGATATGCATAATCTAATGTGCTCAACGTTTCTTCCAAACAATGTGCGGAGGGAGAGATTGTTGCAATGATGCAAGTCTTTGTTTTCCCCCCTAATGAATCTCTCAGGAGCCTTGTGAGCTTGCTATCCCTGCGTAACATGAAAGAGGGTGTCAAATCAAGAAATAGTTTTATCTACCTCAACCAAAAGACTGCAACTTCTTTACACCTGTAAGGTATATGAACTGAATGCTCCACCAGTGCGTTAATGACACGGCCCAAGGTTAGTAGGCTCTTATTTATTTCTCCTGCTTCTCTTGCACGAGCCTGTAACATTGTTTTTCATTACGTGCTTGATTAAACAACCAGAAATATTTATTTTAGCATGGTAGAAGGACAACTTTGCACTCATAGAAACATCTTAAGAGGCTGCATCTCATGCAAGATATTCAACTTATCAGGAAAGCCTTCATGCAGAAGAAGACAGTATTAGTTGAAGCTTTTATATATTGTATACACAAAAGCAATACAGTGCAATTTGTTTTAGTATTGGTTTATACAAATACTAGAACGGTTTATATCAACAAAGACCATAAAAATTGAGGGCTGCAGCACAAAAAGCAGAGCTCTTTGCATGAAGAACAGATACTAAAAATTTGAACATTGATCACAAAGTCTAACCACCATCTCACTCCTCATTCCTTCTAGTTGAAAACTAAGAGATCGAGCAAAGACGAACTGTTTACTACCTAGCATACTAAAATCAGCATCTTGGGCCAAAAGAAATATATCTATCAACAGAATTAGATCATTAAATTCCATAAGAAAACTACAACATCCTCTTTCTGGGAAATGGATTATAGAAAGGACAACTAAGAAAATATATTCACACAATCGCAATTACTTAGCTCCATAAGAGGATAAGATCTATTAAACAAAGATGGCATAACAGCGTGCCATATAAGTACTTTAGATTCCGAGTCTAGCAAAGGATGATGGATTTTATAATAAACACTAGGTTTGAAAAATAGACGTAGCTGCAAACTTAAGCTTACTAGCTTATCTTATGTCTTTCTACTCTCATGAGTACTCAAGGTTAATAGGATATAAGATCCTAAACCAAGCTGTGCAAACATCTTCAACTTTTCAAATAGTTGTGGATATGTTTCATTTCCTCGTGAAAATACAAGGGCTTTCCCTACCTCTCGGGCACCTGAACGGAAAATATTCTCTGATCCTGCTAAATCAACAAGATTGAGCTTGCCGCATTTTATGAGCTCCTCATCTCCAATTGTTGTTTCTTTTATATGAACAGTTATGGTAAATATAGAATGAGAACGGCTGCAACGGGGGAAAAAGTGTTTATTCAGAAAATGAATCAGCATATGCAAAAACAAACACAAACATGTCACTGACTGTAAAACAATCATACCTGCTCCGCTTATTTAATAAAGTGTCTGCTGTCCGTCTTCTAGCAGCACCTCGTTCCAAAAGGCTGTAAATTTCATTAGCACTGTACACAGATTCCTCTTCAAGCCCTCTTACAATCACAGAACCTTTTCCATCTTCCATCAAAGAAATAGGTTTCTTCTGTTTCTCTTCTGTAAATTTCAGGTGATCTTCTGGAGCTAGCAGGTCAGTTATTTCTTCGTTATAGAGTTCTGAAAACGTCACTTTCATACTGTAATCAGCATTTTCTGCTTCAAGTGTGTCAAAGATTTGGCGAACGGCTCTAGGAATAATACCTGCCTCAACAGGCAATTCACCACCCTACAACAAGAAACTCAAGAGAAGATTCATACACAACCTTAAGTAAAAAAAAAAAAAAGTTACCAATAAATTACTAGGAACTTTGTTCTATACCTTATTTCTCATTCCCCCCTCCATAGTGTAAGTTTTACCAGTTCCAGTCTGCCCATATGCAAAGACAGTGCAGTTGAAGCCATCTAGAACTTCACGAACAATTGGGGTAATAGCTTGATCATATATAGAGCGTTGTTGTGCTTTTGGCCCAAAAACCTTTAACACATTAATTCATATAAATAAGAACTTGTGCAATATCAGGTAAAGTTTAAAGTTGTACAATCACGAACGAGATGGAATACAAAAAACATACCTTATCAAAGGTGAAAAGTCGATCTACTTGCTTGCTAGCAACAGTGACTTCTCGTTTACTATCATTGCATGTGATTACCTTAGGTACGTTCGACTTTTGCTCATCATCAGTTAATGGCCTAGAGATCAAAATCAAATCAAAGTTCTTACATGATAATCCGAATTACCCAAGTTTCTTAATTTTTAAAGATTACAGAGGATGCATTGTTTAGAATCTATTCCCTAAACAGAGAAACATTATTATGCTACATATAAATTTAGTCCAATCTCAAGGGCCAATTCATAAGTCGGCTATTGCTCATCAAAACAAAATTGTGCATCTGATAAATAGAATTATCAATTATATTCTCTACTTCCCACATAAAATTAACAAAATGAAGAAGAAATCGAAGTTCTCAACACTACACCTGCATCGAAGCAAAACCTGCACATTGGTCTCTTTTTCCTTGTCCTGGCGATTGGAATTCCAATCAGTTCCTCTTGAATCTGGCCTCCGCCTTTCAGGCCTCGGTGTAAGAAACGGCGATGGAGACGGCGCCATCCCCGTACCCACCTTCCGTGAATCTGGAGTCAATGAGACCATTTTTCTCTCCATTTCCAATTAACACACCTTCAAACCCTGCAAAAGAAATTCTGAAAATGAATTTATATAACTGCGATTGAAGCGTGGATCAATGAAAGATTAAACACAGTTTCTTACTGGATTATTGGTTGCCCCAAGGTAAGTGATGATCAAGCGAGGGTTTTGGTGTGAGAAATTGAGAATTCAGAATTTGTTGTATTTTGAATTTTTTAACGGCTAGTGAATATACGGGGGATTTGTATGTAGTTTAAAGGCAGGTTTATACTTTGCCTTTTTTCAAAAAGTGGGCCTTTAATGGGCCCTTTTAGAAAATTCAAATTGAGGCGCGTTGGTGGTATAGCGCACTTGAGAATACATAGTAATGAAAATAAACAAGTTATTCTTTATTCGACTTGATATCGAGAGTTAGAGACTTAAGTTTATTGACGTAACAAATCAACTTTGAAGTCTGAACATCTTTTATCTTAAATAAGTTTTGAAATTTGACTAGATTAGTATAAATAATTAAATATGTTGAGGAAAATTTAAGTTACTCGAACTTGACTCTTGTTCGCCTCAATGAAAACTCGTTTGAGCTCGATTCAATTAAGGACATCAAACACAAATTTTGAAACTCGATAATAATTCATAGTTTCATATGTTCTTAGCCGATAATTAAGTTTGTTTGAATTGTTATCGAGTTTTAAAAGAACTAACCACTCCAAACTACCAATTGTCATCCCACCTCAAACCCAGATTTTCAAATTCTGGTAAATGTTTGTTTCACCAATTTTTCCCTCTTTCTTTTTTTTATCAAGTATTTTTGTGAAAAATTTAAAGAAACAATATATTTTTAAAAAAAAATCGAAAAATACCACAAATTTGACCGGGTATCAGGAAATACCACAAAATGCCTTGGCCCAATGCGTGAGTGAGATTGGTTTGACAATCACGCCCTGGACGAAGGTTTGACTGACATTGCTTTGACAGTCATGCCTTGACCCAAGGTGTGACAACCCCCCCCCCCCTCTTTTTTTTTTTATCTTGTTCTATCTTTGATTTTTCGACGTGTTTTGTTCATTTTCAGGTTTCGACTTCAACACAAAAAATGTAGATTGACTCACAAAGTTTGTAATGGTGCAAAAATTGATTCATTTCGATATTCGGGTAAAAAAATACAACATATTAAAAAAGAGACACATATACGGATTTTTCGGAAAAAAATATTTTTTGTCATTTTCAGGATGATTTTTTGACGTTATCTGTACATTTTCGGGCTTCGACTTCAACACAAAAAATATAGATTGACTCACAAAGTTTGTAAGGGTGTGAGAATTGATTCATTTCGATATCCGGCTGAAAAAATACAACATATTAAAATAGAGACACATATATGGATTTTTCCAAAAAAAAATATTTTTTCGTCATCTTCGGGATGATTTTTGACATTTTCTGTACATTTTCAGGCTTCGACTTCAACACAAAAAATGTAGATTGACTCACAAAGTTTGTAACGGTGCAAGAATTGATTCATTTCGATATCCGAATGAAAAAATACAACATATTAAAAAAGAGATACATATATGGATTTTTCGAAAAAAAAATATTTTTACGTCATTTTAGGGATGGTTTTTTGACGTGTTCTGTTCATTTTCGGGCTTCGACTTCAACACAAAAAATATAGATTGACTCACAAAGTTTGTAACGGTGTAAAATTTGATTCATTTCGATATCTGGGTGAAAAAATACAACATATTAAAATAGAGACACATATATGGATTTTTCAAAAAAAAATATTTTTTCGTCATTTTCGTGATTATTTTTTGACATTTTCTGTACATTTTCAAGCTTCGACTTCAACACAAAAAATGTAGATTGACTCACAAAGTTTGTAACGGTACAAGAATTGATTTATTTCGATATCCGGATGAAAAAATACACCATATTAAAAAAGTGATACATATACAGATTTTTCGAAAAAAAAATATTTTTTCGTCTTTTTCGGGATGATTTTTCGACGTGTTCTGTTCATTTTCGGGCTTCGACTTCAACACAAAAAATGTAGATTGACTCACAAAGTTTGTAACAATGCAGTATTTGATTCATTTCGATATCTGGGTGAAAAAATACAACATATTAAAAAAGAGATACATATACGGATTTTTCGAAAAAAAAAATATTTTTTCGTCATTTTCGGGATGATTTTTCGACGTGTTCTGTTCAATTTCGGACTTCGACTTCAATTTCAATTAAAAAAAATATTTTTTTCGAAGCCCGAAAATGTACAGAACACGTCGAAAAATCATGCCGAAAATGACGAAATTTTTTTTTTTTCGAAAAATCCGTATATGTATCTCTTTTTTAATATGTTGTATTTTTTTACCCAGATATCGAAATGAATCAAATCTTGCACTATTAAAAACTTTGTGAATCAATCTACATTTTTTGTGTTGAAGTCGAAGCCCAAAATTGAACAGAACACGTTGAAAAATCATCCCGAAAATGACCAAAAAATATTATTTTTTTCGAAAAATTCGTATATGTATCTCTTTTTTAATATGTTGTATTTTTTCACTCGGATATCGAAATGAATCAAATCTTGCACTGTTACAAACTTTTTGAGTCAATCTACATTTTTTGTGTTGAAGTCGAAGCCCGAAAATGAACAGAACACGTCAAAAAATCATCCCAAAAATGACGAAAAAATATTTTTTTTTTGAAAAATCTGTATATGTATCTCTTTTTCAATATGTTGTATTTTTTCATCCGGATATCGAAATGAATCAATTCTTGCACTGTCACAAACTTTGTGAGTCAATCTACATTTTTTGTGTTGAAGTTGAAGCCTGAAAATGTCAAAAAATCATCCCGAAGATGACGAAAAAATATTTTTTTTCGAAAAATCCATATATGTGTCTCTATTTTAATATGTTTTATTTTTCAACCGGATATCGAAATGAATCAATTCTCACACCGTTACAAACTTTGTGAGTCAATCTATATTTTTTGTGTTGAAGTCGAAGTCCGAAAATGTACAGAACACGTCGAAAAATCATCCCAAAAATGACGAAAAAATATTTTTTCCCGAAAAATCCATATATGTCAAGCCTTGGGCCAAGGCATTTTGTGTTATTTCCTGATACCCGATCAAATTTGTGGTATTTTTTGAATTTTTTTTTAAAATATATTATTTCTTTAAATTTTTCGTATTTTTGTTTGCCAACTGTTATCAAAATACTACAAATTTGATAAATATGAATGGTGGATATGATGTATTGATGTAATCGGATCTGATGATTTGGCATGTCTTCCCCGTAATCCATGGCTACTACATAAATGTCAGAACCAATGATTATTAAAATAGGGGTATAATGGGCATTTTATGGGGAAAAAATTAACAGAGTTACAATAATTTAACGCTACAGAGATATGAAGACTTTTCAATTTTACATTCTTTTTAGGTTATTCTTTTAACAAAATAGGGGTATAATGGGCATTTTATGGAAAAAGTAACTAAGTTACACGTGTAATTCTATGGTGGACAGAGACCATTGGTTCCGATCCACTTTTCACCATAGGATCCCCCAAATTTGGTAAATTACTCCCCCCCCCTATTGGGGGATCCTATGGTGAAAAGTGGACCGAGACCAATGGTCTCGATCCACCATAAAATCACCCAAGTTACACTTATTTAACGTTAGGGGAGCATATGAAGACTTTTCAATTTTACAAGGTCTTTTTAGGCTATTTTATTAACGAAATGGGTTTTTTTAGCATTTTCGAGCTAACATTTATTTTTTTCATTTTACCCTATCTATATATAATAAATTACAACTTTTAAGGTCATCTAAGTAAGCGCACATGTGGATGGCCTTTGTCACATAAGCAAAATTGAATAAATATACATACATATTAAATTTTTTCAAAAAATAATCTTAACAACTTCACATCTTTTCCGATAAAAATAATAATTAATAGATTTCTTCATTCCAAATTTCAAAATTTCAAATTAATAACTACAGAAATATGGTTATAAGAAGATTTAGCCAGAAATTGAAAAAATAATGATTTGCACGGCAATTTGCCGTGAAAGTGGATCGTTTCTACCACAGAATCCAAATCTCACCAATATCATTAGTTGGAGAAAATCATAATCCTAATGAATTCTGCTAATACATAATCAGCATCTAATTTTCAAATTTCAAAAAATATTCAAACCAAAATTTCAGTTCATAAAATTTAGAGATTTATGATATTCAAATTTCAAATTAGATGCTATCCATGTACTATTTATAGATGAATAGTTCACTTTATTTTCATTAGCACATTTCGAAAACGCAAATTCTGGAGAACTCAACTCACCAGAAGATTTATCAACCCATTAAAGTTTATCTCAGTGGCTTAAATGATGCACTATTATCGCATAATAGAAGTTTGTTAATTGAGTATATGGAGGTGAATATTTTTATATTTATCAAATTCATTTTGTAATTTTTTTCTCATTCATTTTATTGAGTATATAGAACTTTTACATATACTTTTTTGCAGGAATCTAACAATACAACTCACATTTATGTGATGGTACATCGTGATTCGAATACTAGATACAGTCGTCTGAGGTCGTCACTTGGATGTGGTGAACTCATGTGTAGCAGTGTACGTATATATTTTTTTTTTCTGTTGGCTTTTTATTTTATTAGTGTCATATATATTTTCCTTTTCATTATCATTACTATTTCATTAAAGAAAAACTGAACCTATTTTATATATTTGTTTATATTATTGTGTGTTTCTCACTTAAACTGACATTTTGAGTTTTATAGAATCGTAACCGATTTTCATCCAACTTCCCAAGCAAATGGTAAAAAAAATTTGAATATATTCCTAACATCAAACTCCAGGCCTCTAATGACTAAATACACTAACACTTCTCTATCTTCACTCCAGAAAGTTGCTCTCAATTTTTTTCTCAGAATAATTGCTTTCTCCACATTTCCCATGATCAGTATTGAAGAAGAAATATGTCTCCCTCTCATCTTATCTTATCATAAATCACATTATAATTAGGAATCATTCACATGCCCATAACAACTAATTTATTAGTTTGCCATACTTTGGAGTTTCTTCTTAATTTATTTTCCTGTCATTATTTTCAGCACTTACTTTGGTTTCTTCAGCACCATCATCCCAATTCTCAAAATGTGAGTAGTAAAAGGTAAATAATTTCTTTTATGTTTATTCTTATGCCCCTTTTATTTTCAAAATTAATTGTTCTTCTATTTCCCACATAATTTTTCTTAAATAGTAATGCTAAATGTGAATAAAGATGTAATAGAATGATCCATAATGAATTCAACATATATAATTTTATCTTTGTTTGTGGAGTAATTTTTATTAACACTTTAAAAGTATTATTGTTTTCTTATTTTTGTCATCAGATTTTTCCTTCTAAACATTCTCCATTCAATTCTACAGGTAAACATGCTATTTCTCATCTCTTATTTCCATTTATTAAAAGTTCAAAGTACTTTTTCTTTTCAGTAATACTATCTATAGTATTAATCTATTTACATGAGCACCAACTCATGGTCGTCGATAACTTAAAAAGCCTAATAATAACTTTCTTATTTTGAATTACTTTAATATTTTGCATTTCATATTATCCTTATTTATATGTTGAGTTATTTTCATACTTTCATAATGCCATTTATTTAAAAAAAGTTGATGATGGTCTATCTATAGCAGAGCGGTCCTTGATTTTACTTGTCTGCAATTTAATTCAATACTAATTTTCTAAATTTTGAATTTTTTTAAGTATTATAAAAATTTTGATTGGTCGATTCTATAAAACATTATTTTTATTTTAAATAATAATCATAATCTTATCCAAAATAGATTAGTTAGTCATCGACTCATCGTATCTCTATTGTGGCATTACTAATTCAAGTAAGTTTTATGTTCCTATCTTAATGGCTAAATGGAATCTTTTTTTCAAATTTAAAATTATCAAATTTTAAAAAATCTACATTTTTTATAAGAAGACTTAAGACCTACAGATTTTATTTAGTTTTGCGAATATCCTGATGTTGCCCCTATTTCAGTAGTTTTTTTGGTTTTATATTTTTTGTCGGCTTGCGATTTTCTCTTTGAGATGATTTCCTAATTTTTCATCAAGCTTTTTATTTGTTTGGTTTAGTTTTTCTATCAATTGATGTGTGAAGATTCCTCAAACATTCATTACATCAATTTTCAGGAATTAGAATACATATTTGTTTGTGAAGTTTTTCTATTATATAATATGAGATCAATCAATTTTTTTGATATATTTTTATCAAGTTTTTTTCTTTATTCATTTTTAGATAATTATTAGGAAACCAAACCCATTTTTTGAAGTATTCAAATTTTTTACAGGAATCTAATAAGACAATTCATGTTTATGTAGTGGTGCATCACAACGCACCATTACTCAAAACAAAATCTTATCAACAACAGAACTAGATACAATCAAGTGAGGTCATCACTTGAAATTTTTTCATGCGGAAGACGGCCTGCAAAATGAATCATTGAAATATTTCTAACTACATTTTTCAAGGTCCAATAATATAAAATATTGGTTAAAATTAATTTGTGTAAAAAGCATTAAATATTTATATATGTACCTTTCTTTGCATGTAGTTTCTTTTAGTATTAATACAGTCTGTTCATTTCTTTGTATTTGCAGATGTAGTAGAAAATTTTACTGTTACGTGCTCAGGAATAAAAATAAAATGTGAAAGGTGTTGAAAACGTTGTAGCGGTGACCATTTCTGAAGAAATGAGAGTGCCCACATGGGTTTACTTTATATATATATATATATATATATATATATATTTTATATATTTTTTATATATATTTTTTTGTTATTTATTTTCTAATTCAAATGTTTAGAGTTTTTTTTTCCGATTAAGTATCAATTTTATAAACATAGGAAATGTCAAGTACTTTGCAAACAAAAAAAGAATAAATTATGTAATTGTTAATTGGTAATCTCTTATTTATTTTTCTAATTTAGAAGTTTTTCTCTTTCCATTTTACATGATAAATACATATGCATGTTTTTTTCTTTGTCAATGTTCACACATGCATGCATATCGATATATGACAATATATTTTGAATTTCTTCAACGTAGTAATTGATGATTTTTATTAATATTCAATATAATTATTATAAATTCCTCTTCATCATAATTATTTAATTCCAAGTTACCGAAATATCTTTTATTTTGTTCTTTTTCCTAATTTTGTTAAATTTTTCAATGAACAAAATTGAGTAAATTCTTTTTATTAATGATGATTGTTACCTCTCATATTATCTTTCAATATTTTCTTTATTAAATTTAGCAATAATGTACTACTTTTTTATAGATTATAAATAAACAAATTATGCGATGATAGATATTTTAAATTTTTTTTTACATACTCAGTATCCCGTGCTTTGGCACGGGGTTACATCTAGTTTAAAATTATAAATCATAGCCCCTATACTATACAAGTGGTTTCTTTTTCGTAGTGTGCGGTCTTAATTATGCAACTAAGGAGCTATTGCCTGGAAAAGTGGAGGCATATATGCCCTCATATGTTTCAAATCAAATAACAGGCACAAATAAAGCAACAATTGGATATCTTTCGAATCAAAGTACAGACAGCAACAACAAAGCCTTCACGAGCATACATCAAACTGCATCTATCTATTCTCCACTTTGTGAAAAGGAAAAATACACCATTATCATCCACATTCAGTTTGGGTAAGGATGAAATGGGTACATTTCTGAAACTCCCTTCCGCTAATCAACCGGAGGAAATACAAAAGATTGCAACATCGAAACAACTGGGAACCACTCGAACCGTATCCTTAAGTTATACAAAAAAAAAAAAACGTCAACGTGCCCACATGGTAATTCTCCTCTGTGCCAAAATTGAAAGATCAGAGGGGAACTGATCCGTAAAATACCACTTCAGCTGGACCGGTCATGTACACATGGTTATCGTCTTCTCTCCACTCAATGTCCAATGGCCCTCCAGGCAAATCCACTGTGCAATTCTGTTTTTGCAGAATATGTGGTGAGAAAACGAGACTTATAACGCAGAAAGTAAGTCGAAGCAACAAAAGAGAACCAACAAGATACTATTACTTTTTAAGTGTTCATTCTATAAGAAACTACATCTAAGCTCTGATTCTAGGGGTAGATAAAATTTCATCATCTAATTCTTGTTCTCACAAATCTTAATGTAAATTACATGGGACACTCCCTGCGTAAAACGTTAATTGCGAAAAACATCCCGATGCTTGAGAAATCACCATAACTTCCCTAACCAGTAAAAGCATATTAAAATTTCACCACGTGTCAGTAAAAGCACATTACAATTTCACCAACCCCTGTTTTGAGTTGTTTTGTGACTCGTTAATTTGCAAAACCTCAAGGGTTGAGGTAATTACCTAGTAATTGAAATCCCTATATCTTAATAATGTGGAGGGCAACAGTTTGAAACTTACCCTTCCAGCACGGCCCTCGAGCACTGCAGCAACAACTACAGCACAAGCTCCTGTGCCACAGGCTAGTGTCGCGCCTGCAGAAAGCAACCAAATTAACATCAAAGTTGAAAAGTCTAAAAGAACCTGACAGCATAGATGACAATGTAGAGGTAGAAGATTGAAATATAAAAGGCTAATAAAATTGTGCATATAAGCACGAGAATTTTTACATGTATATGATTACGTGTAAGAAATTAGAAAAACAATTACCTGCCCCACGCTCCCAAACACGCATTTTAAGGTGACTTGGAGAGAAGACTTGAACGAATTCTGCAATATAACAAACCATGTGTCATAATATAGGCATAAATATGTGTTTCAACTGTGACGTAATTCTGAACAACAAAATTGCCATATGATGAAGAATGCCTGGGAAGAGTTCAATAAATCTTTTCTCAAAATAAGTAGAGAAAAAGACTTCCCAATCACAATTCAAACTTCAAAGGGATCATCTAAACGTGATGGATGAAGATAAAAGGATACCTGTGTTTGTTCGGGCAGGGAACATCACATGATGTTCAAATTTTGGGCCAATTTCTGCTAAATTTAGTTCGTCGACTTGCAAATCCTTTGTTGTTACAAGTCAAGAGGGAGAAAGAAATTAACACATTAACCCATCAACAATCTATTGAACCAGAGAACAGTCTTAAAGAAACCGTATACCTCGTTTGATTCTGTACCGAAAGTGACACAATGAGGATTTCCCATGCTAACACAAGTCACGTTCCAGTTCAACCCGTCTACACTTAATGTTGCCTTAACAGCAGACTGATCTTTATTTGGCGATAATTTTGTAGGAACATCTGATGCCTTCAGAATCGGCTCGCCCATATCAACTTTGACCTGAAAATGTATTCAAATGCTGAATAAATGGCGACGCCTTAACAGTGATGCGCAAAATAAGTTGTTTCTTGGACTTTAAGAATTTCAATCAGAAATAGCCCACTAATGTTGTGTAATTGAAATATTTACCAAAAAGTACTATCAATAGAAGCTCAAGTTATAAATAGGGTTATAAGACTATGAGGGTACCTTTCCATCTTCTTGAATTTCGGGGACAATTAAACCGGCTCCAGTATGCACTGTGAAGCTGCAAGACCAAAATACAAGATCATTAGACTTTCAATCCAGGTGTAAGAAAGTAATGCATCATAGCTTTTATCTCCATGCTTCGGAGCAAAATGAAAAAGAGACAGAGAGACTAAGATCACCATCAAAATCACATATATGAGTAAACAACCATAATTCCTGACGGTCCATTTACTTGGCTGATATAGTCAACAAATAGCTCAGATATGATAGTAGAAAGAGTAACATGTGATGTTTTGTTTCGGTTTTCTTATAAAAGCAATGATCATTTCATCTACCGGAAAGGAGAAGCGAAATATTAAAAAGGATCATTTGAAAGGGTCCCTGCAATACTGGACCACATCTTTTGCAAGAAGTGAGTAATAGTGAATCTACTCCGGGCCATGTCTCGTGAGATACATGTAGAAGTACAGATGTGAAAAAGCACAAAAAAGGAAGCGAGTCTACCTTCCAAAAGCTGAATTTAGTTCACTGTAATGTATAGAATTTGTTCATCTCTACAAGGGTAATTATATTAGGATTAATTAGTTGAGCTTCCATGTTACAATGACTAATTACAGTGATCTCCCCTCTTACTTTTGAAGTTACATTCATCCCTTCTGATAGACAAAGCTCGGACAAACTTAGAAGGAATTTGGCAAACAACGTACAAGTTAATCTCCGTGATGTTATTAGATCGTTTTCAAAATAACTAGTGATGAGGTAAACACATTCTGTTAGGATAACTAATGGACGGGGCGATTGTTGGAAGGAGATAAGTTGCAATGGAGGTAGATGGAATTTCAAAAGTAGGAGATCTATGTAACTACCCATAGTAATAGGAAAGGTCAATGTAATTAACCAATTATATTATCAGCGACATAGAGACCAAGGAACTTCAAATCTCATAGTAATCATACAAAACCCAATAAAAAGTTGGTAACTTAGATGCCATATAAAACACATAAAAGATGTATATTTTTATAAGGCATGTCAGCGCCAAGATGATCCGGATTTCTTTTCAAAAGAAAAAGTTGAAATAAACCTTTGCTTCCCATTCAGATTTTCAAGCTCAGCTATATATCTGGCAAAGCATCGAACTCCATTACCACACATCTGTGAACATAAGTGAAAATGGACCTTATCAGGACTATAGCAAAATAGCGATAAATAGGTGAATGCCAAAGTATGAAGAGACGATACTGGAGGTGCTCGTTTGGAAAAACTTATATTTCGCTCCAAAAGCAGTATAAAGAGAATATTTCTTTTCCACAAAATTTTAAGATGATAAATTGACAGATAATACAAGTTGAATCTCAAACGGAATGGCAAAAATAAAAGGATACCATCATTCTATAATCGTTATCTTTAATAAATGACCAAAACAGGGCAACAATGGAAACACATGATTTAGGAAAAGACAATGTACCTCAGGTTCACTACCGTCAGAATTAAAGATCCTCATGGTATAATCAGTGCCGTTGATGCCTGGCATTGCAAATATCACTCCGTCAGCTCCAATGCCAAAGTTTCTATCACACAATTTCACAGCTTGCTCTGGAGTAATTTTGGGCTCCATCGAATCTCTATTGTCAACCTAATCAAAACGACATATAGATAGAGAAATAAACATCAAACCAAAGACCCAACAAAATTCAAAATATTGTGCGCATGG
The DNA here is from genome assembly GCA_019426215.1 of Buddleja alternifolia. Lineage (NCBI taxonomy): Eukaryota > Viridiplantae > Streptophyta > Magnoliopsida > Lamiales > Scrophulariaceae > Buddleja > Buddleja alternifolia. The sequence goes on from CM033398.1 coordinate 33,823,280, forward strand.
TCAATTATGCAGGCGTGCCTGAGTGCTTAGCTCAAAAAAATATCTTTAACTCTGCTGGGGTGGGGGGAGCAGACAGCTGCATAACCTCCAGACAAATAGGGGGAAATCTATGCTAGACTGAGTTCAATGGTCCTAGTGTCTATATCTATCGCAAAGTAAAGTGGATTGTGTGTCGTCCCTACACAGAATTGTATTGACACAGAACTTACGCTCGGACCATTGGACTCTGTCCGTAGAATTACCCAAACAAACAGCGTCATAATATAACCTCACAACTTGGGGCGAGATGAAATTCGTAATTGTCTCCTCATGGAGAAAAAAAGTAAATTAAACCTTCGCTTACAAATAAAAAAAAATAATGTTTACGGATATCTCTACATATGTTTACGAACAAATAATAAACATTTGCGTACAGATATGCATAAATGTGTGGGTTGTAAGATTACCAATATGAAATCATTGCCGACTCCATGATACTTGACGAAATGAAGAATTCCACTTTCTTTATGATCCAGAAACGACGTCGGAGAGCTTTGTTCGGGAGCCTGAACGCTCATTGAAGAGGAGGAGACGCGGAAATTAGGTTTTTGGTCAGTGCAAATGGAAATAGATTTGGGAGTACTCGGTTGCTGAATCGACAAAGAAGAGAACCGAAAGCAATTGAAAGCAGCTGAATTGATAGATGAAAGCGAGCGGCTGTTGGCGGCGGTGAGCGGCAGCGTTTTGGTGGCGGCTATCGCCATTGGCGTCTGCTAAATGTAAGAAAAGAAAGGGAGGAAGATTGAGGAGTCAAAGGGAAGCTGTTAGAAAAAAAATAACCGGAGTAAAAAGCCGTTTGCACACCTCAAAAGGGAAAATTCTAATATGGACAGGGCACAACACGGACACTGTACGATACAAACACGGGACATATCATTTCTTAAAAAATTAGGACACGGACACGGCTCGGACACGTCTGCCCATATTTTTTATATATATATATAATATGTTATAAACTTATGAGTAATTGAACACCTATTAGACAATAATCAACAATTCAAAATTTATTAATAACATCCTATATATATATATATATTCACTATTTGTATATGAGTAACCTATTTTTACACAAAATAACAACTTATTAATGACAATGCTTCTGTAAACTATAAAACTTCATCTATATATAATTACATATATATATAAATACATTTATATTAAAAATATTAAAAAAATGCAAAAAATCAGCTCGAAATGTCCTGGCCGTGTCCGTGTTTTATTTAATTATTTTTAAATCTGGACACACCATTGCTGTGTCTGACACGTCGCGGTGCCGTGTCCGGGCCATGTCCGTGTCCGACGTGTGTCGGACACTGCACGGGGTGATTTTTACGCGTGTTCGTGCATCATAGATGGACAGTAGTACGGGGTGTTCATCGGTTCCAAAAACACCTAATCGAAAATTCGGCTAATCAAAATTTTCGTTTCCTGAAATTTGAACCGAAAACCGAACAAAAAAAGTTCGATTCAATTCGGTTCGGTTTGATTTCGGTCGAACCGGATCTTTGCCAAAAAAAACTGCTATTTTTTCACTTTTTTTTTCCTGAAAAAATTTGTTAAAATCAAATGCTAAAACCAAACTCCAAAATATCTTTCTGAAGAAAGTGTTACTATGCAAGAACCATTTTTGAGTTTAAAAGGAAATATCATATATATATATATATATATATATAAAATTCATGAAAAAGGAACAAGATAAATTGAGTATCCATTATGAGCACCATGAAAGAAATCAAGTTTACATCTGTGTGATTCACTGATTTACAAACAAATTCATGAAAGAATGAACAAGTTTATTAACATACTCCAAAAAAATTGAATCTGGTGATCGGCGTCCGGCGGTGAGTGACTGGAGTCACAGCCCGTAGCTCGTAGTGTCAGCGTTCACATGATCGGCGTCGTCGGTCGGCGGTGAAGAGAAGATTTTACGGGGAGAGGCAGAGAGCGTGAAGACTGAAGAGGGATTCTATAAAATATAACCTCGGTTTTTGGTTCGATCCGGTTTAACCGAACCTAAAATCCAAACCAAATCGAAATTTGCAAAAAAAAAACGAAAACTAAACTGAAATTTTCGGTTCGGGCAATTCGTGAACACCCCTGATGGACAGGGTGCAATGGATACGGTCTATCTATCACTCGTGATATAATTATTATTTTTACTTTATTGTCCTGCACGCTGTTTAGTGTATTGATTCTAGTTGACTCAATGAGGTATAAAATCACCCTTCAAAAGGGTGCATTTTGACAATTTACGCCCTCAAAAATAAAAACACACAACTTGCACTAGGGGTGCCCATGAGTCGAGCTCAAGCCGAGCCTGGTCAAATTCTCAAACCAAGAATTTCGAGCTCGACGAGCCTGAGAAAAATGAGCTCGAGCTCGAGCTCAGAGAGCTTTCGAACATGAATAGTTGGGCTCGAGCTCAGCCGTTAGGCTTGGCTCAAGCTCGAATTTCTCGAGTTCGAAAGTCGAATCGAGCTTTTTTCGAGCCGACTCGGCTCGTTGGTCACCCTTACCTTGCACTCTAAAACTAAAATTGCTTGGCAAGTTGCATCCCTAGCCAATTAAATGTTAAGTTTAGTATGTGAAAGGGAACATGAGTGACAAAAATATCCAAAAAGTTTATTTGTTGGCTCCGATACAATAGCAATAATAAGCAAATTGTATTGTCAATAAATTCCCTCGAACTTTGATTTTTTCTCGTACAAATCACAAAAATATTAGGGGACTTCTAAAGTGTTAGCGATTGCAAGTTAGGTTGTAAATAAATTGAGTTGAGGCTAACAAAGTGTTAGTTTAAGCAAAAAAATATTTTCAAGTTTGATTTGTTATGTAATGAACCGAGCTTTTAATGACCATTCTTGAAATGAATATCAAGTAGTATGGTTTGTCTTTCAATATATTTTCAAAATATTTTGACGAATTGCAAGAGTCAAAATTTTGTGAAATCTACTCTAAAATGAGAAATTTGATTTGGGTGCCAGATATAAGAAATTTTGATCTTGTTAATGACAATGGTAATGCATTACAAAGTCATTTTTATCGAACATTTTTGCCCTTTTTTGGGCAGTTGGGACTGTGAATTTAATTCAAAATAGGCCTAGGGTGCAACTTGCCAAAAAGTCTTGATTTCAAGATACAAAGTGTGTATTTTCTGGGTTGGAATGTGCCAAAAAAATACCATTTTGAAGGTGCTAACTGCTTTTTACTCTAATAACAAAGACCAACATTTAGTTGAAATAAGCATTTGGATTTCACCTTTTCTTTTAATGGTATAAAAAAGACATCTGGGCCAACCCAAAGACTTTCTGCGACATAATATAATTATGGGCTTATTACTGGGCTTTCTTAGGGCTAAGTTGGACTGATATTTGATTGAATGTAAAGTTCGGCCCAAACAACTTTCATAGCCCACTAAGTAATCGATATCAAATAATGGTCCATTAAATGTTACACATGTTGAACATACCATCACAAAACTTTGGTGTTATTATATTTTCTCTGGTAAATAAAAATGTTACCACCAAAAAAAAAAGGTAAATAAAAATGCTAAATCAAGTGAAATCCGTATTAGCTATCGAAATAAAGGAATCTAACTGCCTCTTCCATTTTGTCAAAGCTCGTTGGGATATCTTAATTCATCTTGGTCATCAGGATTTTACCAACATGCTAAGAAATAAGTTATACTCTCATTGAATCAAGCATTATAAGTCATTCACCATCTACACACAATGTCCAACATAAAGGTTGGAAGTTCTACTTACTCAGTTACTCAATGTAGTTAGAACTCATTCGTATAAGAAGATCTTGATTTGAATTGAAGCCGTTCTCGGTCTCTCTCTCTATCAAAAACCCTAGCCATTTTTTTTTACTCTTCTTCTCCTTTGAGGATGGCCTGGTGAAACAGTCGTTTCCATCACCACTGTTGTCACCATCATCATCGGCGGGTTGGGTTGGAATACCTTTCTTCAAGTTATATATCCTAACTTCAAATCTGACGAGACGAAGATAGATCTAACGAGACATCAATGAATTTGACGAGATGAGAATGGTCGATACATTAGATTTAATATAGTTTTTAAGTTTAGTATTATGTTTTTTCTTTCGAATAAGAGTTGTTTCTCTCTCAATTGAGAATTTCGTCTCTTTTAAATAAATACGTGGTCTTTTGCACAAGGGTTTTCTTGTACTCGTTTGTTATTCTTTAAGATTTGTTATCTTGAAAAATCTTGCTTTAATTATTCTTAACTATATAGTTAGAAACAGTCTAAATTGTATTATTTTTGGCGTTGTACATTTTTTTATTGAACGAAATAAATCACTGTCAGGTTGACATGTTGGGCCACTAGGAATCTATCCTATGCAGGTAGGACCCAGTTGATAAATTCTGTGTTGTTAACATTGCATATTTATTGGGCTTCTATCTTTATTCTCCCCCAATCTATAGTGAAACTAGTTGAAAAAAAATGTAGAGAATTCCTTTGGAATAAGAAAGAACATAGACAGAAGATGACTTTAGTAGGGTGGGATAAAGTCTGCTCCAAGAAAAAATGTGGTGGGCTGAATATTAAGAGTTGTAAGGTGTGGAACATAGCTGATGTTGGGAAACAAGTTTGGGCAGTATCTCAAAAGAAAGACACATTGTGGGTTAAGTGGATATGTATTGTCTATATAAAAGAACAAGAATATTGGACTTATAACCCACCCGCAGACTATAGCTGGGTTTGGAGAAAATTGGAAAAAGTGAAAAGAAGGCTTATACAGGGCTTTGCTAATAACAGATGGTTGCACACAAAAAGTGGAGAATATACTATCCAAAGTGGATATGACTTGTTGAGAGGGACACAATCACCTTTTAGATATGCAGAGATTGTTTGGAATAAACATAATATCCCTAAACATTCATTTACCTTTTGGTTAGCTTTGCATCAGAGATTGCTAACTAAAGAAAGATTGAGTCAGTTTATGAGTTTACCAGATAGTACATGTGTACTATGCCGAGGAGGTATGGAAACAATAGGGCACTTGTTCTTTGAGTGTGATTGGGCACAACAACTAGTCACACAATTGATGCAATGGCTTCAAGTTAGGCACTGCCCTAAGCAATTCAGTAGATGGAAAGGATGGCTGAAATTTGCATTTAGAAGTTGGAAGTATAGGTAGGAGGTCATCAGGCGGGGGTTGCGGGGCTGATATACAAACTATGGGAGGAACGTAACCACAGAATTTTTGCTCAATCTGAGAGGAACAGTGAAGTGGTATTTGGTCTTTTGAAAGGAGAACTTCAAATAAGACTTGCTCATGGCCTGAATAGAAGAATGCAACTAAGGGGGAAGGATTACTTGGAATCTTTATTGTTATAATTGTTTTTTGATTGATTTTTGTTGAGTAAATAGAATTTTGGGCACACTACATGTGGAAAGGTGCCTTTGTAATGTGAATACTTTGATTGTTGGTATAAAGTTTATTACTTTCAGAAAAAAAAAGTTGAACTAATATCATTTGTTTTTGGGCATAGCTCTCACCCTTTCTACCTAAATTTATGTAATCGCAACATAGTTTTTCTGGTCAATCAAGTTCAACAACAACTCCATTACCTAAATTTATGTAATCGCAACATAGTTTTTCTGGTCAATCAAGTTCAACAACAACTCCATTAACCTCTGCCCCAAAATTGTTTTTATGGCTGCTAAATAATTTAGAAAAAGGGTCTGGCGAGAGTGGGGATGAAGAAAAACCCACACTTTTATATGTAAATCTAGAATAACTCAAAAGGTTTTTATTGTCTATTCAATTAATCAAGCCTATCATTTTCAATAATAATAATAATCAAGCCAAGAAATATAGTCTGCTTATGCAAATAAATTCCTCGAGGAAAAAACCCATTTGCAGTCTTGCACCATGAATATGTGTGAACTTTATTTCTTAAAATTTTAGAATCAATTCCTTCTTCTGCTGGTTTAACACCTCTTCCTGTGTTTATTTGATGAAAATTCAATTCGATTGACTCATGCATTATTTCAGATCCTGTATAATATTCCCTTTTTTACAAGTTAGGCTTGATTTCTCATTTTCTCTCTCTACAAGATTTTGTTTAGGTTTTAATTTCACTAAACCAAACAAGTATTAGTGAGATTTAAATATTATGACACGTGTCCAAGATCTAAGTAGTGGAATAGAAGATGAAATAGAGTTTTGAAATAGGAGATCTCAACCGCTACTAAACTAAACTGCCGTACCTTTTATTTTGCTCAATGGAATATTGGTGGAACACGAATAGCTTAGGTAACTCAAGTAAGAAGTTAATTTCAAATGTAATCTAAAAATAACTTTTAAATGTTTAATATACACTTTTAATTATTTAAATTGCTTAGGTAGCTCAATGAAATATAATATTCTTTAGATGTTGGATCTTCAAATATGATAATTGCCTATTCGGATTTCCCATTCAATTATATATTTCATACGGATAAATAAATTCAAAATTCCATTACAGGGTCAGCATCTTGACTATCCATTACATGTTCGATGAAATACCCCAAAGCCATATAAATCTCATCCTTATATCTATGTCTCTTGTCCCCCGTAACAAACACATGAACTTTACTACCAATTTCAATCCAACTACTCCCCGGAATCCTTCTCAATCCTTTCTCCCTCATCTTCTGCCTTACATCCAACACATTCTGCCACCTCCCCGCAGCAGAATGTGCATTCGAAAGCATCACATAAGACGACACGTCTCTAGGATCCAACTCCAATATCTTCTTCGCTGCAATTTCGCCCAATTCTAAGTTTAAATGAATTTGACACCCTCCAAGCAATGCCTTCCAAAACCCCACTCCCGGATCAAAAGGCAAATCACGTAAAAATCTCTGCGCTTCTTGGAACCTTCCGGAACGTGACAGTAAATCAATCATGCACGCATAATGCTCCGCTTTAACAAGGCTCCTGTCCTCGTTAAAATACTTATAACCTTCGTTGATAAGGCCGGCATGATTACAAGCCAATAGCAAACCAAGAAGAGTAATACTATTTGGATTAATGTTCATTAGTTTCATCTTTTGGTACATTTCTATAGCGCCATTTGCTTCTCCGTTTTGTGCGTATCCACATATCAAAGCATTCCACGAAACTATATTTCTTTCACGCATTTTATGGAACACCAAGAGACTATCCTCCATGCTACCACATTTTGCATAGAAACTTATTAAAGAGTTTGCAAGAAATAAGCCAAGCTCACCTAAGAACTTTACCGCACAAGCATGAATACTCTTCCCCATGGCTAACGCCCCGATATTAGCAGCTGCGATCATCGCACAAGGATAAGTAGACTGGCTCGGGATAACGCCTTCTCTTAACATCTCAACGAAAAAATTCACAGCTTCTTCATTTTTCCCTATTTGGCTGCATCCACTGATCACAGTATTCCATGAAACCACATTTCTCTCGGGCATCGAACGGAATATCACCACAGCTTCATCGAACCTTTCTTCCTTGATATACCCGTGAATCAAAGTCGTGTAAGAAACCACATTTGGGTTGTGTATATCCTGGAAAGCCCTTAGAGCATCCTCAAGATTGCTTAGCTTGACATAAAGATCGGAAATGGCGCTACCCACGAAGACATTCGAATTGAGATTGAATTTTTTGGCGTAGGCGTGAAATTGCTTGCCCAAATGGAGGTCTTTAAGGACGACAGAGGAATGCAGTAATGTACCAAAAGTGTACTCATTGGGTCTAATGTTCAAATGAAGCATTCTTAAGAAGCAAAGAATGGCTTCTCGGTGTTGGTTTTGTTTCGCAAAGTGGCCTATCATAGCCGTTGCCGACTCTACGTCTCGTTTAGGCATTTCGTCGAGCAGCTTGTGTGCAGCGTCTGTGCTTATGTTCAAGTCATGAACAGGGGTTTGTTGGGGTGGATTTAAATTTTTGGACGGTGGGTTGTGGGAGTTTCTGGGAAATATGTGGTTTGTTTGGGGGAAAAAATGTATAATGAGTTTATATGTTCGAGTGAAAATTGAGAATAGTGCCATTTTCGATGAGAATCTCTTGCTAAAATTTATAGTTCTTTATCATTTCTTTCAAGAATATTTCTGAATTAAAGGCATATAGTTAGCCAATTCTTCTTCCGGATTAAATTACACTAGCTGTTTTTTTTTCTAGTCTCTGCACATAACCTGTTTGATAAAATGCCGTTGACGGAATAAACGAGCTTTAACAATCTGATTGAGCAGACAAATGGGTTCAGAGATTAAAAAGGTTGAAGAAAGAATAAAGTCTTTTACTTTTTTGATAATGAATAAAGTCTTGTACGGGTCAGCTCTAGACAGAGTGTGGAATTTCAAGAGAGACTTGTTTTTTTTTTTTAACCCGCATTACAATTTAACCGTGGTTAAACTAACCACGGTTACTTTCATCTCATCCCCTCCTATGAGCTCTTTCTCTCTCCTCTCAGATCTGTTGAATCTTTGCTCTTTTTCCAGAAAAAAAGTATTAATGCCCATGCCCTAAACGATAATTTAGCTCAAAACTTCCCCTCAATCGGTGTTTGTTACCGTCGTTTGACAAATCTTTATATATATATATATATACATATCATTTTTTTCCGGCCGATTTTGAGTTTTTTTATTTTAATTTTTCCATATGAATGGAGACTCAAAGAGTGGTGGATTTTCCTCACAGAAGCATGGATAAACGACCTCGAAAACGACCTCGTTTAGCATGGGATATTCCTCCGGTTGTTCCTTCTCCTGCTCCTCCAAAGGTCAATTTTCATATATATATATATATATTTATATAACTTTTATTTTTCCGAAACTTGAACTTGTATTAAATTCTAAATGTATGTTTATGTTTCAATAGTCAGTGTAGAGTTGGTGAAAATTTTGCTTATTTACTGTGCTGAATTATTTTGGGATTAATGTGGATATCTATGCAAACATCCGCATATGTTGATTTCTAGGTTTCACGATTTTGAGTGATCTTGTTCCTGGGGATGTAAGGGTAGCTTTTTATCTTTTTATTCCAAATTAAGTATGGAAATTTTGTCCATTTCTGGTAAATATAAAAACTAGGGGAAATTGTTGTACTTATGGGGATTAAATTTTTTAATTATGGTGTGTATGTGTGCTCAATTTGTATGCCAATTTGATATTCCACAGCAGTGTGGATAATAGATTTGTATTGTGTGTTTGGATTATTTATTTTATGGTCAAACTATGTGCAAAATCTTTTCAAGACTTAAAACGCCAAGCTTTCCTAGAAAGCAAGAGGGGGAGGTCATACAATATGATTTGGTGGTGTTAGAAGTGGGAAAAGGCTGTAAGTGAAGGTCTTAAGGGAAATGGTTTACAGGGAGTGATTGTTAGAATCTCCCGGGGCTCCAAGGCCCGATATGATCACAATATCCGTGAATGGTGGACCTGGGTCCCCGCTACATGGATGGTTGTGATTGTGCTAGTAGCACCTAAGAATCAGTACCTATAAACCTACAAATGACCCATTTGTAGGAGTTTGATGTTTCAGTCTTAGTGCATTGTGTTACAAAACAAAATTTGTTATGTATTATTCCATAAAATTGAATTTCGTCTCCTGTGCAGATTCTTCCGACTATATACTGTGCCCAAGACTTTGCGGTAGTCCCTAATTATGCATATTCTTCAATATATTATAAGGGGATTCCTCGTAATGGATCTCCACCTTGGAGATCAGATGATAAAGACGGGCATTATGTTTTTGCTATTGGGGAGAACTTAACTCCTCGTTGTAAGTATATCTGAAATGCCTAAGACAGTTTAATTATGAGATTCATTATTTTCCGGTACTTTATGACATCTCAATCTGATTATTTGTATATTTTCTTCTTTTGAATGTTAATGATGATGACTTCAGTTTTCACATCTATGTAACTTTGGTAGAGAAACATTCTAGAGGAACATTCTTGCTTCCTCCGAAAGATATATATTGAGTAGTATCTTGCATAATTGGATTTGCCTATTTAATTTATTGTTTTCTATTCTTGTATTGCTTGGATTTCTTGAAAAGGTGTGTCCATGCCTTGATGGGGGAAAAGGCGCAACGCTTTAGGTCTGCTTAAGAGCAGTTAAATTAAACAATTGCTTATCTGAATATCTTCTTCATCGTTTCTACTTCAGATAAGCAGTAATGCAGTAATTGTTTTCTGAAAACGTTTGGCATATTAGAATTTTTCTGCGTTTCAATTGTACATTCTAGTTAATTTTTTATTGCTAAATCTTTTGAATAGAGTCTCTGATGATGAATCAGGCCCTAGGTCCTTCCATTGTAAATGTATGTGCCAATGTAAAAATGCTTGAAGTATATAATTGTTCCTGACGGTTTCCTTCTTTGCCTGCTAGTCTTACTTAATGCTTGTCCTGTGCTTTATAATTTCATGAGGTGTATATTAGAAAATCAGGGAAAATTATCCCTTATTTGATTATTTCACTTTAGAATGAATTAAATAGGAAAGGGACATCAAGACAAAATATCTGCAAAAACTTTCTGATATCCTTTATTTTCCTTAAATTTCAGTAATCACAATGATGTGCAAAATAGAAAAGTGATTTGCTAACTGCAAAAAATGATCTATGCTGAAAAGGAATAACCTTTCTACTTTTTCTGGGAAAGTGAGGAATGGGTTTTTTCCTTTTCTCACAGATAAAAAGTTCTGAGATCTTCTAAAAGTATGATTCTTATCTGAAATTAGTAAGAAACTTTTTAGTAGCTAACTTCGTTCCATGTCATCAAACAATTACACTGCTAAAGAATTAAGGTTTCGCTGCGAGAAGAATCTGTTTTGTTTGAATTGATAAAAAAAGACTATATAGAAAACATGGAAAATTACATTTGTTATTGTGTATACTGTCTCACTTCTCTTGTTAGATTATTGTAATGCTCATAAGTGAAGCTGAGAGCTGATTCTAATTTATACTCCTAATTCTGTAAAAACTAACTGTTCTCTTTTTGTCAAATTTTAAGTTGAAAAACTAAAAATGATTGAGGTAATCGTTCTCTTTGGTACACAAATTCTTTAGGAGTTGTGGGTCAAAGATTTGAAGAAGTAATAGACTTTAATTGTTTCTTTTATGTCTAAAATTGCGATTACAATCAAATATTTGATAGTTGTTTATCACATCGGAAGAATGTATGAATCAGAAAATTGTTTCTCATAACTGAAGCATGTAAAGCTTGAAATTATTAGTAATTTTCTTCCTCGCCCTATAGCATTAATTTAGAGGGCCAACTCTGTTTCTGGTTGTGTTATTGTTGCTGTACTTGGGGGTGACACAAAAGTATTATTCTGCATAACTTGATACACATATGAACCATTATTCATGCCGAGGCTTAATTATGAATCTAATGCTCCGCATGATCTATCAGATTAACTAGAAGTCCGGTATAGCTTAATGGGGAGCAAAGCGTTGCGAAAATGTTAGGATTACAATTCTGAATGCCATTATTAGTGAGATGCCTAGATATAAATACTTTTGGTGTTAATAAACTTTGTAAGTTAATTTCTGATACTCTCTTTCTTGTACTGTACCGCATGGTCAACTAATTGTTTAAGAGCCCTAACTGAAGTACTGAACATAGAAGGAATTAGCATCATCATGATCATTGATTATTGTAAGTTCAAGATTCTTTGCGGGCATAAATCTGCTATTTCTAATTTTCCATAAAAGTTGTTGTACTGATTTCTTGAAACTTACTGAAAAGTTTGGTTAATATGCGTGTAGCATGGACTCCTGACTTTGAGACTAATGCTTTAAATGGTTTTAATTGCTTTCATTAAAGCCCAACCATATAACTGAAGAGCTTTATGTTACATGGCTTTAAGGTCACAATTATCTCTTTATTGATATTTGTGTGTCGCTCCTTTAGTTATTCCTTATTCGCTCTCCCTATCATTATGACCAACTAAATTTGACGTACAAGCTTTATATGACCATTTTCCTTAAGAAACGTGATCATCTGAACCTTTCTCCTAGGTACGAGAAAAGAATGTACCTTCTCAACCAATTAAGAGATAAAGACCATTGTTTGAGTACTAAAGCTTGCAATGAGTTCTCCAGATTAGTCCAGAACCCGTCTTAAGGATCTCAATAACTTGATAATTATCCTGCTAACAAAATTTCCACTTCTTTTACTCTAAAGAGAACCATCAATCTTACATTAGTGCAGCAATGGGGTGAATTAGAATCAACATTGAGTTTGTTCACGTATAACAGAATAGCAGATAATTGGCCAAATTCACTTGAAGTGGTTCGCATATTCTCTTACATTTGTGTGTTGTCTTCGCCCTGGATATGTTTTTATGTCCGGGGTCTTTAGTTATCACATTTTGATTGATAATTAAATTATATGTAATTTCTCTCCTCTTTTTTCCTTCTTTAATCCTTTTCTGTCCCTCAATTCGCAGACAGGATACTCAGTAAAATGGGTGAAGGTTAGTTGTTTCTCGCGCATCTTTTTTTCTATCAACATATATCTCATTATACTTTGTCATTTTGTAAAATTTGTCTTAATTTGTTCATCTGATAAAATCTTTTACCATTAATTGAATGGTACTGATTGCAGGGACTTTTGGGCAAGTTCTAGAATGTCTCGACAATGAAAGGAAAGAACTTGTTGCAATTAAAGTTGTTCGTTCGATACAGAAGTACCGGGAAGCCGCCATGATTGAAATTGATGTCTTACAGAAACTAGCAAGGCATGATATCTGCGGCACACGGTAAGAATCTTTTCCCATTGGCCTTAGTTTATCAGCTGTAGATAATTTACGTTATTTTAGTGTAAGTTGTTTCATTCTTTGCAGTTGTGTGCAAATACGGAATTGGTTTGACTATCGTAATCATATTTGTATCGTAAGTATTTATTGTAATTTATGGTTTACTTAAATTCGAAGGGGTATGGCGTTCTTTCCTGCCCAAATATCCTGTGAGTTAAATACTAGCGGATGGATTTAAATGGTCTTAACAGGTTTTTGAGAAGCTTGGTCCAAGCTTATATGATTTTCTACGCAAAAACAGCTACCGTTCATTTCCCATTGATCTTGTTCGGGAGTTTGGCAGACAACTTTTGGAATCTGTGGCATGTGTGTGACATATCTTTGCAACACTATTACTGCTATCTTTATTTTATTTTTTTACTTTTCTAAATTCATGTTATATCTTCGGCATCACTATACGCCACTTTTCCATCCACCCTTGATATTTACGCAGTTGTATGCAATCTGTACTTTGGTCATCTCACTTATTATTTTACTTTTCCTTGCAGTTATGCATGATCTTCGCCTGATTCACACCGATTTGAAGCCAGAAAACATTCTTCTTGTTTCCTCGGAGTATATTAAAGTTCCAGATTATAAGGTGATTCCTTATTGTGTTTTACACTTGTCTCTATTCAAAGATGCTTCAGTTATATGAAGTTATCTTAATCTACCTGCTGTAGTTGATGGTTTATCCTCGGATCGATTTGGCTTCGTCCTTTTCAGTTTGGAGTTCTTTTACGTTGATTGTATTGGTACTAGTATCAGGATTCTTATGGTATTTTACCTCAATTTAAATCCCACTTACTTTGGGTTGCAAACATTTGAGAGAGTCTTCATGAAAAAACTTGTTATATTATAATATCAATTCACCTTGATCTGGTATATACTGGCTTCACATCTGACTTCTATCATTCGACACGGTTATTGCTTAATTTATATGCATATATCTTCTACTAAACATTTTTAATTTCAGTTTTGGTTCATTCCGATGATTAACATTGGAAACATTGTTGTTTCTAAGTTTGACAACTCAATTGTAATTTCTGATGCCTGAGTTTTTGTTTCTCCTCTTGCTTGTGAGAAAATTGCTATAGAAATCGTTTTCCTGCATTTGAATATATAACATCACAAGCATTGTGCTTCTTAATTTGAGGATACAATTTAGATGTGCCGATGCTGATACAATTTCACCTTCTACCTCCTTTGAAGTTTCCATCTCGATCCGGAAAAGATGGTTCATACTTCAAAAATCTACCCAAGTCAAGTGCTATAAAGCTCATTGATTTCGGTAGTACAACATTTGACCATCAAGATCACAGCTATATAGTGTCTACTCGCCATTATCGTGCTCCAGAGGTTATTTTGGGTAATTGTTGGCTCTTATCCTATCATGCCTTCGATTTTTGACATTTCTATTTTAGTCCAGTGGTGTGATCTTTATTTATTTTAATTTTTTTCCCGCTAGGCCTTGGATGGAACTATCCTTGTGATATGTGGAGCATAGGCTGCATACTTGTGGAACTTTGCTCTGTAAGTCAAAAATCGTTTATGGTTTCACTCTACTTTTTAGAATTCAATGAGCCTCTTCGTAGTACGATTCTTCTTCTTTACTTGTTATGTGCACATTGATGTCTTATTCTACTAATTATAAGTAAGTTTTTCTCTCTTACTGTTGCAAATCTGTGACAGGGAGAGGCGCTTTTCCAGACTCATGAGAACTTGGAACATCTGGCTATGATGGAAAGGGTGTTAGGGCCACTGCCTCAACAAATGATTGTGCGAGCAGAGTAAGATATTTTCTTTAATTTGCTTCTTTCATGGATTACACGTTTAGAGAGTGAGACTGGATACTTTTCTTTCTTTTATAGCCGTCGTGCTGAGAAATATTTCAGAAGGGGTTCGAGGTTGGATTGGCCGGGGGGTGCAACTTCAAGAGAAAGTATGAGGGCCGTGTGGAAATTGCCCCGACTTCAGGTATAATTACTCCTCTGTGTAGTCAAAATAATGTTCCTACTGTTATATGTAACAATCCCAATATTTTATCAGCGTCTTAGAATGTGCTGCTTTTTACTTCTCTAACCTTCTTTGTACCCCAGAATCTCATCATGCAGCACGTGGACCACTCAGCTGGAGATCTGATAGATCTTTTGCAAGGGCTTCTTCGGTATGACCCTTTAGCGCGACTTAAAGCAAGAGAAGCTCTAGGACACCCCTTCTTCACAAGGGATCTTAGAAGGTTTGGATATCCAATTTGAAATGGAAAAATCTTATTAAGAAAAGAAAAATCCTACACATAGACATGCATTGCAAAAGTGTGAATGAAAATAGATAGAAGGATGATAAAAGAAAAAAAAATGAGAGAGAGAGAGAGAGAGAGAGAAGAGGATTGTTTGACATGTACTAACTTTGTTCCGATCATGTGTTGTAAATTATGCCTGTTATTTCAGGTGTGTGTATTATTTATTTTTTCTTTTTCATTGTTTTTTCAAAACTTCTTGTGTGTTGTGATTGTTTGTGTGAAGAAGGTTGTCAAATGCATAACCAATACTATTATATTTGATTTCTGAAGCTTATTACAGGTGTTGGTACTAGTATCTGATTGCGCATGCGTAAACAATAGCTTGTGGCAAGTCACTAGTTTGAGTCTCTCTAGAAAGTCCAGTGATTATGTACCCTTTTTCATTGGAAAATTGTTATATGAATGTGGTTTGGACTTTTGAGAGATATTATGCTGACGTGTTAGCATTCGGTAAGTCACTATGCTGATGTGGCATCTTCATGCAGCTCGTTTGGTGTAGATAAGAATAATTCCTTTGTGGATCTTTGTTTCGGAAAATTCTATGCTATACCATGTGCAGTGGTTTTAGTGTCTATATTTTTCACATAATAAAGTGTATTGTGTGTGGTTTTTATATACATTTGTGTGAAAGAGATAGACGTGGAATACTCTCTCAAACTATTGGATTCGATTTGACATAGATTTGCCTGTTTTTGGGGCAAACTTTAGCAGTTTACTTCTGATTCGTATTTTTGTTTCAAATTTTTGTTATATATATATTTGGATAAGGAAAAATAAGATTTAATTGGGATTTGTCAGCACCTAACATTTTAGTTAGTACTTAGTAATGATCATAGTTGTTAATGGCGCGCCATGGCGCTTGGCGAGCGTGGTGCCCCCTTGGCGCCACGGACCATGGCGTGGTGCCTGCCATCGTCTTGGCGAGCGCCACCAGCGCCATTGGCGAGAGGCGTACGGCGAGCGCTATATGCTCAATATTGAAGTAACTAAAAACGGCTGAAATTTAAGTCAAATTCGGTCAAAATTACAAAATTGGGACACAATTGGGAAAAATTAGCTAAAACCCATACTTACCCAAGTAGCCCAACACAATTTAAAAACCCTAGCTTTGCTCTTCGCGCGATTTCAGCCTCTTCAGACGCGATTTCCGCCGCTGCTCTCTCGCGATCTTTCTACTGGAGCAAGACGTCGCCGTCGCTGAACCCAGCCATCGCCGTCGCCGTAGCCCAGCCCAGCCGACCCCGTCGCGTCGCATACCTCTGCTGCGTAAGTGTTTTTTTGTTTTTTATTTTCCATTTTTCACCAAACTTTTCTGTGTAATAGGGCATTGGGGCTCTATATATAATATATTATATGTGTAATTATAATACTATATATAATATGTGAAATGTTTAGTTAGAAAACATCAAAAATGTAATGGGGCTATTTTTTTATTTTTCTTTCTTTTATATTTTCCATTTTTGAGTTATTATTTGCTATCATTATCTATATTTATATATATATATATATAATATGTTTAGTTTTATATTTGTGTTGAAATGTGTATGTTGATGATTGTATGTTGATATATTTTTAGTTTTATATATATATATATATATATATAATATGTTTAGTTTTATATTTTGTTCCTCGATAAGGCGTCGCCACACCGCGCCTCGCCGCGCCATACGCCATGGGACCCTTGTCGCCACGCCCCGCCATTCGCCATTAACAACTATGGTAATGATGACTTTATGAATTTACATATATGAACAAGACACTTACGTTTTGAACTGTTAATAAACTTTTTCTTTTTCTTTTTTTAATCTTTTGAGATTATTATCCATTTGAAGTTTATTAGTTCATAAGTGTCTTATAAAATATTGTAAAATGTAAAGGGTCGCAAGACAAGAATTTTAAATATATGATACAGATTCTTTGCGCTTGATAATTACAAATTTTATGATGGATTTTAATCTTCTAATGCAAATTTTAGTTTTCTATATATCGTCTCTTTAATTTCAAACTCTTTCATCCAATAATGAGTGTAAGTTTAGGTGAGCATCCTTGAAGTTATTTTCGACTGTCAAGTATCGGAGCTCACTAGTTAGCTTAAAAGCGCTTTGGTTATTTCAAATTTATTGTGTGATCTTATATTCTGCTCTATTGGTATATGCAACGAATAAAAAATTCACATCACCTTTACATTTAAAAGAAGATTTAATACGTTCGACTTGCATACAAGAAGTAAGGCTGGGCGGGTTCGGGTTTTGGGTAGCAAAAATTGCTATTCAAATAGGACCCCAATCGGGTACCCGAACTATAGAGGTTTAGGGTTCTTGTCACTGTGTAACAGAGGAAGACATGTAGCAATTAGGGTTGTAAATGAATCGAGTTGAGCAGTTCAAGTTGTTGTTCAAGCTTATTTGAACAAATATCGAAGTTTGAACATATATCGAGTTTCAAAACTTCTGTTTGAGCTTGATTTGATTATTAATCGAACCGAACTTTGATCGAGTCGACTCGAGTAGCTTGATTTTCTTGTACATATTGTATCATTTTTTAACTAATCGAATCGAGCTTCAAAACTTGTCAAACAAAAAAAAAGTTATTTTAGCTTGGTTTGATATGTTAACGAACCGAGTTCAATCGAGCTTTTAGCGATCGAGTGTATCGAATGGTTCGTCTTTCAACTCTAATGGCGACGGAGCTAAATATGTATAAACTCAATTTTTAATATTTCAAGTAAATAAGAAAAAACAATTTCTCAAAAATACTATGAGAAAACCAGTAAAAAGAAACCAAAGAGGAAAGAATGTCTCAGCTTTTACTTTTATTGCCTTAGTTTTTATGGAAACCTCATTCAACTCTATGCTCAGACCCATGTTCATTTTCTTTCATTATTTAACAGAGGCAAAGGTTTGATCTCTTTGGGAAGGCCTCTTTTGAATTTTTTCTTTCTCACTATAATGGCTGAGGAAGTTTAACAGAGGCAAAGGTTTTTAGCCTTATAGGTGGTAAAAAAATAGAATTTAAACTCAACTTTTTTCTTTTTTTGAAGAGTCGGGTACTCGGCTCGGGTATTTCGGGTAAGAAATCCATACCTCGTACCCGACCCGACTATAAATGTTCGGGTACGGGTATACCTCATACCCAAAAAAACTTCAAAATTTTCAATCTGAATTACCCAAACCCGGGTCGAGTGGGTACCCGAAAACCCAACTCAAGATGAAATACTAATTTTAAATTGAAGATCAGGAGTTAAGGACCGACTTAAAGAGCATAATCATGGTAAAGTTACTCAATCAAAGATAAAATGAAAGTAAAAAAAAGAAAAACTTGGATCGTGTTTTTCATCAACTTGGCCTCGTAATGTGGGGAATTATTGATATAGATAGATAATATTAATTAATTACTCATTCGATTAATTTAATGGTTTTTGGAATCATTAGCTTACTTTATTACACTGGGTTGAGTGGGTAAATAAATCTAATCTGAGGATATTTCACCCCTACAACTTGATTTTTTCCCCCAACAAATCCAGCCTACTAACTTAATTTAATCTGATCTTTTGACCAACTAAAATTGTCATTATCATTTCTAGCTGTAATCGCACTTTGATGTAAAATATTAGCAAATTATTCTCGTTCCAAGGAATTTTTTTTTTTTTTTTAAAGAAGCGATTACAATATCATATTGTATCAATTACAAGAGAATCTATTACAAGTAAGCATCATTAGCAAATATAATCATAGACTATAAACTATTACAAACTAACTACCATCTAAGTAGAGAGAACACTCACATATATCAATGAAAGTCGAACCCACAAACTCTTGATTATGGGGCCTCAACCTTAACTAACTAGGTTAGGCATCATTGGCCGTTCCAAGGAACCTAAACACATACATGATACAACCAGTGAACAAACATGGGATCATGTTTTGTTTCTATGCCAGTATTTTTCGCTAATTAGTTCTTTTAATATCATTACAAAATAACATGCCATAATTCCAAAGTTGTTGCTTTTGACATGTGTTAAGTGAGAAAATAATTGTAATTGGTGGTCATAAATAATGTTTTTTATAGGTTATATAGGGGTAGAAATTGTCTTTTAAGTCAATTAATAAAATGTACAGTGACAACTTAATATTGATATTCTTCTATTTATTGGAAAAAGTCGCATGTTAGGTGAAATAAAGAACATTCAACTGTCACGAAATGTTATTTTTGTCAAAGGTCTTTGTAATGTACATTCCAATTTAATCATTGCAGCTTCACCAATACATTGATATTATAAATAGGCAGACGACATCACATAATGCACCAACATAAAATAGCGAGATTGGCATCCAATTGTAGTTTGAATTCGTGATATTCGAATGAAAAAGTCAATATTTAACTAATAAATTACCTTGGTCAAAACACAACACACAAAAATCACTAAGTAAATGTTGTCACAAAACTCACAACTATCTAATCATCAATATACATGTATGACAAATGTCAACAATGATATTCTTTTCACGATTCTTATATCATCATTTTTGAATAGTAACAGAGTAAACTTAATTCGTATCAATATTTGATTTGGGGACATTATTGGGAAAAAGGAAAACGGGAACGATGATGCGGCACGAGATACCAATTATGTGACACTAATAATAATAAAAGAGAGTTGATAAAGGCATTACACATTTTATTCAAAGCACTTCATATTTTTTTTAAAATAACTAAGTTGACTATAATATCCCTTAATGTATCATATATAATTTTGATTAATATTAAAAATGAAATGAATAATCCCTTTTAATTTTTTTTTTGTAAAAATAGTACCAAATAAATTTGTGATTTTTTTCAAGCATCTTTTTGGAAATAAAAAAACTTACTTTTTATCAGTATAATAACACTAATCATCTTGTCATAGATATTCAAACCCCGATATGATTTTATCAAACTCATTTATGTATTGCACATTTGCTCCATAGAAAATATCATAATTTCTTTTTTTGAATATTGAAAATTAATACAACATCAATGTCCTAAAAACCACCAAAAAAGAAAAAATAATCATCAGATCATATTACACCGAGTTAGTATTTATGAATTCAATGTGTCTACCTTGAAAAATAGCTAATTTTTTTAAAAAAACGTAATGAAAAAATAATTATCAATTTTATCCAAAATAAAATAACATTTATCCCAATTTAGTTCTAAATAAATAATTAAGATTTTTAGTTATATCTACTAATTTATTTTTTTTTACTTATTATTTTCGGTAGTTATCCATCACTTTTAGTTTTAAAATTATGAACTATCAAATTTTGAATATTTATTTTATATTTAGTTAGAAAAGTGGTATAAAACTAATTTGTCAAAGAAAATGTTAAGAGTTAGTTTAATAGAATAAATGACATTTTTATCTTTGTGGTGAAATTTAAATAAAATTGAAGTGTCTATTTACATAATTTAGAATCTGCAAAAGTAAAGGATTTGGTTCAAGTTTGGCGATCATGATCGAATTTTTTATGAGTTTTAAATCATAATTGTATACATATAATGCATGATTGGTGAACTTAGTAAAATATTTTCTTTAAAAATAAATTATTGACAAAAATCATTAATAAGAGAAATAGATAAAAAAAAGAAAGTATTTTTATTATTTGAATTCCAATTATACTGGTGACCAACTTATTATGAACTTTTAAATTTGACTATTTTAGATAAAATTGATAATTATATTTTTCCCTATTCAATTTAAGAAATATATAATAATTTTATGTGTCACAATCCAGAACGGCAAATTTGTTTGGGCAACTTCATTTTCATGCCAACATGCAATTACTTTGGGAAAGATTCATTTATGTCCCATAGCATTTCCCTAGTGTAGTCACATTGGAATTCAGTTGCATTTTTTATCCCATAAGACTCAAAAAGTTGCATTTATGGTCTCAGCTACAAAAAAATGAATGAAAAAAAAAACAAGTGTCATACACGCACCATTATCTCAAATGAATTTTTTGATAGTGCGTGTATGACACTCACATTTTTCCATCCATTTTTTGACGATCGAGACCAAAAGTGCAACATTTTTAGTCTTATAAGACCAAAATTGCAACTAAAATTTCAATAATATGGACGAAATCCTACGAGACCAAAAGTAAAATTTTCCACATTACTTACATTATAATTTCTTCTTCTTGCAATAATGATATCTTGATGTTAGAATAATATGTGTGAATTATGAGATTGAGTTGACGGCAGAATAAAGTTTTTCTTTAAAGTTAAAGATTTATGTCAATTCATACAATAATATTACATTGATTCACCCCGTGTGAATGATGAATTTTTTATTATAACATATTTCAAATCTCTTAAAAGTGAGTGAAAGTTTGTATCATTAGTATAAGATTTAGGGGTAGTGGAAATGAAAGTGGAAGTTTGCATCACTAGAAAAAAATTGAGCAATATCGACAACTATAGATATGTTAATAGTTTGTGATAATTTGGTTATTCTGTTTTTTTTTTTTGGTAAATTATAATTCTGTTATACAATAAGGATTAAAATATATGATATAGAACTTAAAGTGGTTTTGCTTTGGTGGTGAAAGAAATCTATGAAGCCACTACCGAACTTCGAACTACGTTTTACATGTTAGATAATTTTGTACGACTTATAAGGTCCCCACTTCTTTTTTCAAATATTAGATATATATACATATTTACATATATATATATATAGAATATTCAAAATATCAATTGAATATATAATAATTAAAGGTATTAATATATAAAATATTCAAAATATCAACCGAATATATAATAATTAAAGGTATTAATGAGATTAGTTTTTGTAAAATACTTGGACAATTTAAGAGGGGCAGGAATTGTTCATTCATTAATCTATATTTTTTGATTGAATATAAGGGATTGTGTTAGCTAAAAAGTTCTTGGTTGAGGTCTCGCAATCACGATAAATAGTATCATGACAAATAGGCTTTACGGCATGGGATTATCTTGAAAAATCAAAAAATAAAAATTGTACTCTATTGGATTGAAGAGAGATTTAATGACCGTTTTCGCTCTAACAAATTACTTTTGTATGAACAAAGAAAAACTCTTATATTAGATAGCATAATAACAATTATATTATCTATAAAATTTTGTGTGAAAACTTAAAAATGTTATTTCGGTGCATTTTATCTTCTTGTTTTTAGGTTCTCTCCTTATGTTCCTAGTTTATCACTCTTAAATTCTTTTATTATAATCATGTTCAGTTTTGTTCTCTCCGATCTTTTCCTTCTCACTTTCTCCCCTTTATTCTCTCACTTTTTACTTAATTCTAAATTCAAAAATTTTATTTCTAATCAACTTTTTATCATTTCACACATTGAATATGTGTTACCGATTAGTATAAAACAAACAAGGTAATACTATATCGGATTAAGTTTAATAATTCGAGTGTGTATTTCGTATCCATCTTTTTCACACAATTGTGTGCGAAAATTGCACATAATACATTTTACTGTACGAGAAAGTTAAACACTACTACCATTAAACCCAACCTAGCATAAATTTTTTCAAACAAACAGGGAGTACATTAGTACACATAAAAAGTGCCAAAAGCTGCAAAAGAACTGCACCAATCATCTCTGAAAAAAAGACATGCTTTCTACTCAATAATGCAACTATACACAAAACACAACAAAATAATTAAGGAAAATACTAATTATTATTATTATTTGATATAGTCTTTTTTTTTTTTGATAAGAAACTTATTTGATATAGTCAAGTATATTCAACCTTTGATGAGGAATGAGAATAGAAGTTACAAAATAAAAGTACTATAATTTTACCAAAAGTACTAGAATTTTACCAAAAGTCCTCATTCTACTCGTCTACTTGGCCTTGTTTCTCTATGTTTTTGAGTTAGAATTATCGAAAAATGCATATTACCGAAATTCATGTGGAAATTATATGATGTGTGTTGTGTTTATTTATATTTCTAAAAATGGTTGAAATTTGTAAAATGTGTCAAATTAAAAATGTTTGATTGATGTATGATATGTTAAAAATAAATTAAAACTGTAAATTATAAAAAAGAAAGTGAAAAGTATTAGTTGGAGTAATTGATTATTGATTGATGATTGTGTAAAATGATGGTTATAGTGATTGATAAGTATATTTATATAGGAAAAATGGAAAGTGAAGTAGAGAAAATGTGAATTTGACTAAAATTAGTTTGTAGTGTGATTTTTTAGATGTAGAAAATAGAATTCAAAAACATAAACAAATAAGGCCTTAGTATTTACCATTGGAAAATCCTATAATTTTCATGTAATGCTCCATCTTCTCCGATGCGGTTAAAGGGTCGTGGCTAGTGAATAACTGCCCACGTTATGATCACATTACTTGAGTCTCAGAATAATTGCTTGGTTCAAGTCTCGGGTCGATAACCTCTAAGTGTTCGACTTGAGTCTCGGCCCCTCGTGTCGAACACTTTAGAGGTGTCTAACCTTAAGCTTTGGTCGAACACGTTGGCAGCGTTCGGCCCAAGCTGGGGTCGAGCACTCTAGTGGTTGTTCTATTCTTCATCGAGAACGTGAAGGAGTATATATTTTACCCATATCATAATCATTATTATTATTATAAATATTTTCTTTTCCTTCCAACATTAAAGAAAAGTCTCAATTGGTTCCCCAATTGGCTCAAAGGAGGAGAGGGTAAAGACGCCACGGCAGTTCCACGTGCCGTTGGCTATACGCATCACGGGGCTTCGCCGTGGGCCCATCTGGCATCCTTATTTTGGGCCCACATCTAATATTCTTTTTATTTTTTAATAATTTCACCTATTTTTCACCCCCTTCTACATGCTACCTCGTAAAAAATCCCAATTGGGCCTGAAATGGGGCCAATCCGGCGGCTTCTTTGGGCCAGTGGGCCCATCCTGCCACGTGAAGTGGACATTACAAACAATCAACGGAATGCTTAACAAAATCTACTCTAATCTCCTCTCAACCAATCACGTATCATCCCCCACGTGGGACTACCGACCCCACGTACTCATGTCATCACCTGATCACTACCCATTTTTTTATTATTTACTAATATATTAAAAGACAAGGAAATGATCACAATTCACACACTATATTAATGGAATGTATTCTTTCAACCAACTCAAAATATTTTTCCCCTACTTCTTTGTTCTCCATTGTAACCCTAGTTTTCTCCTCTCTCTCTCTCTCTCTCTCTCTTCTATATATATATATATATATATTTTATTTTTTTTTAATTATTTTTTTATTTTTCACTAATTTTATTCTCCACATTGTGGTGATCCCATCTTACTATAATTAGTTTTCTTGATCACTAGAAAATAGATATTAATTTTCTTTTTGGAAAATAAAGAGTCGAAAGGTGTATGCAATCATGGGATCGGAATCTTCTGCTCAATACATCCACATGGTAAAATATTTAATGTCCCTTTTTGTGTGTTTTTCGGTTTTTTTGGTCTTTAGGAGTGTGTGATCTTGGTTAAGTACTTGATTTCTTCTTAATCTTTTTTGTTTATACTTGGAAATATATATATATATATAGTTTTTGACCATGGTTAATGGTATGATTAAAATAGGTACAACACCTTATAGAAGAGTGCATAGTGTTCAACATGAGCAAAGAGGAGTGCATGGAAGCTCTCTCCAAACATGCAGATATCAAGCCTGTTATTACTTCCACAGGTAACTATATCTATATCTATATCTATATCTATATAAATCGCCCATGTTTACATATATAGTTTTACATGAAGTTGTAATCCAAATCGAATTTTGCAGATCAAAATTAGTCATGATGAATGAATTACGATATTTAATTAGCATATATCATAGGTGTAAACTTACAGTCTCAAATCTATTAGACTACCCCCCCCCCCCTCCCCCCCAAACAAGGAATAACTGAAAGGAAAGCCCACTATTATTTGCTGAAAATAGTTGAGTTGATAAGTTCCATGCACAAACCAGAATCACGTGGGCATGTTCTTATACTTATATTTCCCTTTTTTTAATTAAGTGATGTGGTATAATTTAGGAGTCGTCAGAGTCAGAGTCGGGTACCATGTTCCAACGCAATTGAGAACATGTTTAAGAAAATTGAATTCAACCTATGATATAAAAAATAGGCAAAAATAAAAAATAAAAGTTTACAAAGTTACATAGTAAATCATGAACCGTCCAATAATGTGTATATAGATGAACTATTTACTCCGATGTCATTTGGTCATTTCTATCCTAATTAAGAAGCTCGTTAACTATAATTAAATTACATATATTGTTTTAAATATCCTAACTATGGTGCGTCACTAAGGGTGGAAAATGGTTTAATTTATTTTATATTTCACTCGGTGGATATATAGAATAAGTACGTCCTGATTTTATTTATGTTCATTTATTACAAGATGTGACACGTGTAATATATCTAAACACTTAGTGCATGTCCACTGATGCAGTATATACAGGGCGGTTGAAAATTCCTCAATTATTGAAGACTCCCCATATTTTAAGCAAATTAATTCCAATATATTTTTCTCGGTTCACTGTTAATTATTCTGAAAATGAATTGTTTTTATTAGTAATTTTTGTTTTTATTTGGAAATAGTTTGGAAAGAGCTAGAGAAAGAGAACAAAGAGTTCTTTGAGGCCTACACGAAGAGAAGAGCGGAAAAAGCATCAGAAGCAGAGACAAGCCAAAAAATCCACGAAATATTATTGGATTCTTCTAAAAAGGATACCAATGACGATGCATGATCAAAATATTTCTATTACATATTTCGATTCCGACAACGATGTTCTTATAGGGCTGCCTAGGCTTATTTAATTGGTTCCCACATGTAATATATATCTATACATATATATATATTATATGTATAAATATGTACGAGTACTATTATTCCATTGGACCAAACTCTAATTAATGTACAATTATTAGGAAAATAAAAACTATTACTCTCTTGAGAAAATGAAGTGCGTATTTGTAATCTTATGTTGTTGGAAGATGTGATAGTGCCTAGCTAGATGACCAAATGCATGGAATATCTGACACGTGTCGATATCGAAGCCGTATATCCTACGGTGAGTTGCCACGTGGCATGCGCTTTCGGTTGTTGATCCTCTTTGTTTTTGGGGACTTGAATTTGGAAGAGAGTGAAAGATCATTTGGTTGAAATAAATGAAGTGTGAAGGGGACCATATCTATGTGAAAATGTTAGGGAAAAATGTCTTCTTGTGCTACTTCTTGTTTACGGTTTGGCGAGGATTAGCTAGCTCATGTGTTTAGGCTTTGTTTTTAGCCAATAGGTTGTTATAAATCTTTCTCATGTTAATTTGAGAAGAGTCAATAGTTCAGTGATGATATCGGTCGTGGGTTCGACTTCCAGACTCTCACGAAAATTTGAGGAAGTCAATCTAGATTCTCTTTTTTTGAAAAAGAAAATGATTGTACTCAACTCGACTATCTTAATTAATATACAAAAAGACGAGATGTAGTATCACTACAAATTAATTATTTGTTTTTTGCTCAAAAGAATTTACAAATCAGTGTTTATAATTTGTTAGGAGAAGAAAATTTGTTTTTTTTACCTGATTTTAATGTTTTGTTCTCAATTTTCCTCGTGATTTCAGAAATATCCAATTCAAATTCACATGTAGGGTTTAAGTAAATCTAGGGAATAGCCTGAATCTTTTGTTCTCAAGAAACCATATATCCCTTATTATTGTAAAATTCTTTAATACATAAGGTCCTAAACAATAAATGGTTTGGATTTTACCGTATCACAATATTATACATCACTTATTGAGGTGGCGTTATATATCTATATCGTTTTGATGCACATTGAATTGGGTGTACTTACGAACTATTTTTCCTAATTATGGTATGTACTGATAACCATATCTTGAACATAAGTTGAAGTTTGATGTTACATCTAATATTTACGTCTTTACGTACATTTTCTATCATTCTACTCCTTTTTTAGAAGAATGTATGAGTACCTTGACATTTGAGACTATTAGATGGGAACTATTAAACATAGGCAATCATTAACTTTAATGTCGATGATGAGGTTTAATTGATAGAAAAACTGTACGAATTGAAATTTAACATAATTGAAAGATTAATTGTGGATGCAATTCCTTTTTTCTTTTTTTCTTTAATCATCTGATTCTTATAATTCAACAACCCATGTTTTGGGATTAAAATTTGCAAGGTAGAAATTTGACACTTGAGTCTTCTTCAAGGTTGATGCTTTCATAATGGTAATTTTCAAGGCCTTGCACGGCAATATCGAACTCAACATTAAAATTTTGAAAAAAAAATGCTGGCCGATTAAATGTTTCAATCTCCTCCAAATTTGATAATTAATAAGTTAATTCATGAATTTAGTACCACAATCACGAACTAAAAGCCATGATTTAATTTAATCTTCTTCATAAATAATATGAATTTACTTTGTTAACATGGAGATATGATTTGATTTAATCTTTGTTGGAAATCAGATGCAAATAAAGTACGTGTGACGTACTTACGGTAACAAATTCGAATAACACGTGTGCATTTCGAATTTCTCTAATCCGAGTTTGGACGAATGAGAAATTAAATGTTGAAGTTGTGGTTTGAAATCTGTGGGTTTACCGTGAATTTCTTCTGATCCAACCGTGTAAAACGAGGAGGAATTAAAGATACTACCCATTACGATCGATGGCCACGATCGTACGAGCTGTATTTTAATATTACATGTGAGTCATTAATGATTTATATGAGTCATTGATCACATCACATGTGAGTCATTGATCATATCACATGTGAGTCATTAAAGTGAGTTTAATGACTCTTATGCCCCTCTTTATCCCTATATAAACCCCCCTTGGGTATTCATTTTCTTAAGAGCGAATAACAATTCCTCTTCATTCATATTCATTCTTTGAGTTTTGTTATTCCGGGAATAATGAAATCAAGAGTTGAATTATGTTATTATTGAGAGTTCGAAACAGGGTTTCGTTCGTGGGTCTCGGTTTTGAAGTGGTTCAATTTCGAGAATAATCGTTGTATCTTGGGACACAAATTGCACGAACCCGTACCACCAATAGCAGGGCTATAGCGGGGCAATATTGTGTTAAGGATAGAGAGTTCAACTCTCGCCTCGATTCAGATTTTGCATATCCATTTTATCACAATCAAATTATTCATTTTTAACCAACAAACTTAACACAATATTATTCAAATTTGATGTGAGTAAAATGGATCAAATCTGGATAACTCGATTTGATGCCAAAAATCTGGATTTTGATAATTTGGAATCAGGTTTGGGGCTGGAAAATCGAGAGAGAAAGATCCGATTTGTTTGGAACAAAGATTTGGAAAAATCTGAAATTTTGTGATTTGGAATCACAATAATTTGAACTAAAATCTGATTTTGATGTTCTTGGAATTTTTCGATTGGATCAAAATTCTGGAAATCTAAAAATCGAGATTTGAATCGGGTTGGACCCGGTTTGGTTGAATTGCCGCCGTGCAACACAACTAATTGTCGCTGGGTTTGAGACAGCAAATCTGCCGTGTGGTGGGGTTAGGTGTCGGTGAATTCACCGCCGTAACCCATCGCAGACGGTACTTGGGTGATGTTGCTGCCTCTGTTCGCCGGCGAAGCCATGAAAATGGCAGATGCGATTTTCGAATCTCACGAAAAAGAAATTGCTCGGAGCGAATTTCTTGTGGCCCTCGAATCCCGTTAATAATGGGTCGCTTAGATGCCGAAGCTGGGTTGCTGTCGAAAATGGCGAATTTCTGGCAACGCGAGGATCGACGAATCTCGCTGAAAAATCCTCCCGGATCGGAGAATCTGGTGGAGTGATATCAATGGTGATGATAGCTTTTTATTATATTAATACTAAAAGCTAAAGTAGCCATCATGGAAAAGAATGCAAAAGTCTTAAAAGTGGCCGCCCATTACGGTAAAAGAGGTGCCTTTTGGCCTTTTGTTTTTCTTGTGGGCCAACACTTTTTAAATAATATATTAGTGGATGATGTAAGAATAAAAGTCACAAAAGCTCGGATGGGAAAAAGAGAGGCTTTTTGCTTTGTCTTTTATTTTATTTTTATTTATTAATATATTAAAAATGTTAAAGTAAAAAGCATTAAAGTAGTCATCATGAAAAAGCATGAAAAAGAATTGCTAAATAGCCGTTCATTACAAAAAAGTTTTGCCTTTTGCTACTTTTTCTTTTGCTTTTTGCTTTTTGCTTTTGCTTGTTTTACATTTATTAAATCATGTGTGGGCTCGGCCCAACATGAATGTAATCATTTTGAGTTTGTCTATTAAATAAAATAGATTTATGTTAATATGACCAAAATGATGCGCTTGGAGCGCTGTTGCTCATCGCGGATAGCAACGTTAGATGTCCCAAATCGCATCGCCAGAAGTTGTTGGTATTATTTATCCCAAAAATAATCTCGAGGAGATAAGGGGATTTAATCAATTCTGGTGTATCGCAAAATTGTGGGGGAAAGAGGCAATCCTCTCAGCGAATTACATTTTCGAAAGTAGGAGTGAGACTCCGTATGAAATGAGGAACTTTGTTATATCTTGGTGTTCTTTATTATTCAAATAGCCATTGTTAGTTATAGTTGTAGTGTTATATTGCGCTATTAAATTCGTCTAGTTAATTCTGTCGAGGAGATTGGGTTTTAAGCGCGACCGTTGTGACGCCTCCAATCTTTCCTGGGAATTAAATCTAGCGTGGTTTTCTAGTACAATATTCACTCTCTATTTCTATAATTGGTGGAATATGACTCTGAGTTCCACAACAAGTGGTTAGAGCTCGGGTATTCTGAGTATGCTCTGTGGTTGCAGTTTAATCTGATCTTCCACATCAGAAAAGTTTTCCCTGGATATTTGACTTTGAAAATGTGGAGGTTTTGGAATACCGAAAATCCAAATGGTCAAGGACCATTGACTGCATATTGGATATGCACTTCATAGCGTATCTCGTACATAAAGTCAAGAAATTCTGATATTCATGACGGCAAAATCATGGAATATAGAATCGTTGTCTTTTCTTGAGGATACTGGATATCTGACACAAACGACTCTAAGTCCACGAGTGGTTCTGGTTTACCATCGGTGGAGGAGCAGTGTCATTGAAATCATCTAAATGAACTTGTATAGATCATGTCAGAATTCATAACTTTAGATAAAGTTGATGGAAAAGCTGAGTGACTACACAATATTTAGAAGAGAACCCAGGATGGAATCTTGGACGTATAAGAGTAAAAACCAGTTTTTAACCAAGTTCCAAACCTAGTTCCAAACCAAGTGCACATCTTACACTCCGGCTGATGAGCGGATGATGTTTATGGAAAACTTGATCACGTCACTTGTGGTTGGAATAGGTAAAGTGGTGTTGTGCATAAACTTGGACGTCGTCACTTTAAACTATACAGTTGTTGAGTGAGATCGGTCCTAATGTTTGTGGCACATATTCTCTGAAGAGAGAAACGTCTAGACGACGTGGTGTACAAAGTACACAACTTGGTCAAAAATACGAAGGATTTGACCATTGGAGTACAATCGAGAAAGTCGATCAAACATCCGATGGTGCGTCGTTCAAAGAATTTGATGCAAGTGTGGTAGTATTCACCATGGTCTAATGATATTTCCGAACGCCAAAATCATACTCTAAAAAAAAAAAAAAAAAAAAAAATAATGATGCGTTGGATAAATTCAAAATTGTGGGGGACGTGGTCCTAGATAACTACATTCTGAACGAAGGTCCCACGTAGTAGTAAGAGTAAGAATCTGCCTGAAAGATGGCAAGATTTCCTACAGTTACGTACAAATGTGGGGGCTGTGGGTTAAGGTAAAAACACCCAAACCTTAACAAGGTTACAAGGCGTACTTGGTAGCCAAAGGGAACCTTCAAATGGTAGACCTTGATTTCGTCTTTTCATGTTTTCGGGAATGAGAATTAAATCCATAAAATATTCATTGTTGTTGCTAATTTGCATAACCATGAGATATTTGAAATGGATATTAAAACTGTGTTCCTTCAACAAAGGATTAGATGAGGAAGTTCACATGGAACTAACCGAGGGGTATGTTGGGTCGGTATACGGACTCGAACATTGCTCCAAAGTAGTGGCATGAAAGGTTTGGCAAAATATTATGTTTTCAAACGATTCATAATCAACAAGCGTGATACATGTGGTTTTAACAAAACACATAGCTCATAGTATGAAATTTCACTAAGGTTCAAAGCCAAAAGCTACCTTTTCTGGTGTGAAAGTTTGATATGTTGATTATGTAAGTAATCATGACTACTGAAAGGATGTTGAAAAAGCATTCGACATAAATGATATGGGTACGGTCCAAAGACTTGTCTTACTGAGACTATACTTGGAAAAATTTAGTTTCCATAACAGTGCTCTTGTAAGAAAGTGACTAAAGACTTGGTTGAAAACCATGGTGAACCCATATTGCAATATGCACATATGCCCAGTTTGATATATTGAGACAATAAGTCGGCAATAGCACGTGCATACAATTGCGACTGTTAGTCTGCAATAACAAAGGCATATAGTAGCATAAGTAATGGTAAGTCTAGACAGGCTTGTCGTAGGCACAATACCATTAAGGAGTTGATCTATAATTGCATTATCTCCACTGATCATGGAGGATAAAGCAGACCTTTTGACGAAAGGACTTCCATAGAGATCAAATAGACTGCCTATCAAGAGGAATGGGGTTAAAGACTACAAATTAAGAATGGACACAGCGGTAACCCAACCATGTTGACTGGAGATCCCAAGATCATGGTTCAATGGGACAACTAAGTTGTGAAAATTCAGTATGGCACTTAGGAGTTTAACTCCAAACCCATTGCCTAGGATAAAGAAGTGCAACCTGCAAGTTGTAGCAAAAGGTTAAGCCGGGCTTTTAATGATTCCTATACTGTCTAAATGAAGTGGAGTATGGCAGGATACTCTTAAATAGGAAGTCACCTATGTAAGTGTGAGGTGTAGGCCGCCTCAACATTAGGCAAAATGTAAACACTTATGAATCCAAGAGGGGGTGCCACGGCCAAAATGGACCCAACAGTGAGAACAGAATCTGTTCGAGAGACTATGGTGTGAATATCATTGTCTTGGTTTACACAAACGGCTGAACAATTCAAGACATCACGTTCATTGGGCAGCCTAGTAAATCCGATGATATTTCACTAAGAAAGGTTCAAAGCCAAAAGCTACCTCTTCTGATGCTATAGTTTTTCACCCGAACTCTCAATGTGTCTGCATATGTTAATTTCATTCGTGTGGGGGATTGTTGGAAATCAGATGCAAATAAAGTACGTGTGACGTACTTACGGTAACAAATTCGAATAACACGTGTGCATTTCGAATTTCTCTAATCCGAGTTTGGACGAATGAGAAATTAAATGTTGAAGTTGTGGTTTGAAATCTGTGGGTTTACCGTGAATTTCTTCTGATCCAACCGTGTAAAACGAGGAGGAATTAAAGATACTACCCATTACGATCGATGGCCACGATCGTACGAGCTGTATTTTAACATTACATGTGAGTCATTAATGATTTATATGAGTCATTGATCACATCACATGTGAGTCATTGATCATATCACATGTGAGTCATTAAAGTGAGTTTAATGACTCTTATGCCCCTCTTTATCCCTATATAAACCCCCCTTGGGTATTCATTTTCTTAAGAGCGAATAACAATTCCTCTTCATTCATATTCATTCTTTGAGTTTTGTTATTCCGGGAATAATGAAATCAAGAGTTGAATTATGTTATTATTGAGAGTTCGAAACAGGGTTTCGTTCGTGGGTCTCGGTTTTGAAGTGGTTCAATTCCGAGAATAATCGTTGTATCTTGGGACACAAATTGCACGAACCCGTACCACCAATAGCAGGGCTATAGCGGGGCAATATTGTGTTAAGGATAGA
The DNA here is from genome assembly GCA_019426215.1 of Buddleja alternifolia. Classification (NCBI taxonomy): domain Eukaryota; kingdom Viridiplantae; phylum Streptophyta; class Magnoliopsida; order Lamiales; family Scrophulariaceae; genus Buddleja; species Buddleja alternifolia. Next base: position 33,856,400 of record CM033398.1, read on the forward strand.
GAGTTCAACTCTCGCCTCGATTCAGATTTTGCATATCCATTTTATCACAATCAAATTATTCATTTTTAACCAACAATCTTCTATGTATTAAGGATTTCCAATGAGACTTAATTCTATTGGCGAAGTTGAAGTTTTGAAATAGTAAACGTCTTGGGTCCTATTCTCACCAATATGTGAGTTTTTATCTGCTTTTTTAAAATTGTTATTTGACTATAAATTATTATTAATTATTAAATATTAAATAATGATCGTCATGATATACTGATACGTACCTATAAGTGTGGGAATTGAGACATCAATTCATTGTACTGAAACGTACCTATTCACTAGAATAGAATGGGAATTGAGACATCAATTCATTGTCTTTAAATCCTTCAATTCCATAAATGATAATATTTCTTTGTCCACAAAAAATAAATATTTTAGTTAATCATTTAACTATATTTTGGTAATTATTAAATCTTCTTTAACATACCAAAATATGAAATATAAAAGTATTAAAATGATGGGTATATCAATTGAGTACATAAATAATAGACAAATAATTTGTTTCTTTAGAAATTCAATTAGTAGTGAATTGGTCCCCCACAAGTTAAAATTATATGGGTCAAAATACACTTTGTACCCTTAAACTATTCACTATGACACATTTAGGTCCCTGAACTATAAAACATATCAAAAAGGTCCCTGACTTTACTAGTCAAACCTTTAAAATATTGAGGATGTGAAAATTTAATATAAATTTACTTTTTTGCCCTTAACATGTAAATGAAATTTGTTTATGTATTCTTAAATATCACCTACTTAGGAGATGTAATTAAATTTTTATACTACTACTGACCAAAAATATTTATTGAATGTTATATTCAGTATTTCTAATTATTATTTATATGTTTTATCGGTCATTATTTAATATTTTTGTTAGTAATAAGGCATGGTAAATATTTTTGTTTTCACATAATCGGTTATAACCTAAGTTAATCACAATAACTATTTAAATTATAATTGTAATAATAATTAAATTAGTATGTGACGCCCGAGAAAGAATTTGATAGATTTTACCAGTTTTAGTAACTTATAATTCATACTTATATTACTCCGAAAAATAGGAAGTAATAGGATATGCTAATATCCTAAGTTGATCAAGTTCAGCGAGATAAAAATCAAAATGACAAGGGAGTAAGTAGAACAAACTTTGCCGGCAAAAACTCGTGAGTTTTGTTTGGACAATATTCCACGTGAAATGAAGCTGCATGGATTGAAGAGGATAACTTACATTTTTTTTATATACTTTCCAGAATACTTTAATATTATTATCTTTACCAATGTCTAAGGATTGACTTTTCACAAACAAAGTGATACCCGACAGCAAAAAGAAAAGTTACAGTAGGACACCTTCTCTTCTTCATAGATTGTTGTTAACCCATTTCTCTTAGGGCTCATTTGGTTGGGAGGTTGGATTAATATGTGATAAAAGTGTCCAAGGGTTTGAAACCATAGGGAATGCCAACCCAATTTTTTGAATTTTGTTTGGTTACTTTTTTCCGCCCAATTGAATAAAGTTGATTAGGTGTTTGGTTGGTGGGTTTATGTTGGTTGGGTTATGGGCTAAATACACTTTTGCCCCCATATAATATTGTTAACCCTAAAATACCCTTATTTAATATAACCTTCAACTACCCCACCACAAAACGCCTGATCCCACCATTTAAATGCTTCCAAAAACAGAGAGAAAATCTCGTCTTCATTACCAAAATCCTCCGAAACAGGTAATTTTAAAAAAAAATTATGTTGATCCCTTTTTAGTTATTATGTTTGACGCCATTCGTGTGTTATTTTTGTTTCAGAAAGCGATGACATTTGGGAACCCTTCTCAAGTAAGTAGAACGATTTACCCAGAATTTTCCAATATTTTATCCAAATTTGATGCATTTAAGTATAAACTGTAAAGTAGATAGTATTATGACATATATTAGAATTATTGAAAATTATTGTTTGTTGGATTTTTCAGTTTCACATCCGAACTACAAAAATTGTATCGAAATTTATGGGTTTGTTTAATCTAGTAAATTTTTGTGCATAACTCGGCAATATACATGTGATGTTATGTGTTGTTCATTACCTTGATTTTATGTGTACTGATATGCAGCTTGATATGCACCATTTTGGGTTACTGATGTGTTAACCTTGATATGGGTTTTATTTGGACTGTGATTATATTATTGCAGAAATGAAGATTGATTTTTTGGTAGTTTAGAATGTGTTGAACTGTGATTATGAGTGCATGACTTCTTCTTTCGTGTTTTATGTAATAATAGACCATTTTTTGATGAATTACATTTTATTTTGAAACAAAAATTTAGGAGATAAGATGGCAAGTGCTACAAAGGAAAAGTTGACATGGATGAAAGGTCTATTCATTCCCGGATGGGAGAAAAAATCGGTATATTTTGTAAAATTGTTTATTATAAAGTAATATAAAGTTTGATATATAGTTTGTTTGATCATATATTGTAATTTTTATATAAATTCAAACTTTGTTTTTAGACGATCCCTGCTTCATTTGCTCAACGTGCTTGTTTGACCGTTCTATCCAGTTTAACCGTAAAAACTATCCTAGCTACTTTTAGTTTCGGTATTGAACGTGTTGATGGTTTTTTGATGTTGGAGCGTGCAGAGTGGGAGTGATTTCGAAGAATGCATAGTTTGCAGACGAGTGATTTCATCCATTTTCATCATCGGGGTGGCATGGTGTTCCATGCAACAGTAATGATTCCTAGCGGGTCATCCAAAAAGTATGAGTTTGCCCCAGTGATTAGTAGTGACGGTATATTTTGTAAGAATTATTATTGTATTTAGTATTTCATTATTATGTTTCCTTAGTTCTAACCAAGATATTTATGTCAAATTACCCCAATCACTTTATTTAGATTCAATTACTGGCGAAGATGATGATGATGTCGGTGACACCGACGACTCGAGTGAGGAGAATGAAGAAACGGAAGAAGATGATGATGACATGGATGTGGGTGAAGAAGAAGGGTTTCAGTTTACGGTCCCTCAAAGCAAGGGCTGTGATTATGCCCATCAAAGACTAGCCGCATTGGTTAGTATGTTTGTATATTTTTTTTCTGTTTTGATGCATTTAAAAATAATCGTAATAAATTTTACGTGATAACAATGTTTATCATTGTTCCAGTGCATTCCTTCACATGCATAGAAGGCTTACGAGCTCGATTCAAAGAGTGTAGCGAAGCTGAAACCCGTTTGGAAGGAACTGCCATGGAGGTGCAACTGAAGTGGAAAGGCAAAACTAGAGTAGATGGTCAGGGTACGTGCTGGTTTAAAGACGGCTGGGTTGACTTTGTCACCCAAAATAACATTAAAGTCGAAAAACGATTAGCTTTTGTTATAACAGGTGGATCCTGTGACAGTAAAAATGGAAGTCACAAAATTGAGGGGGGCTTGAGGTGGTGTATAACTGAATGAGGTACATGATTGGTATTTTTGGAAATTAGCTCTTTGACTATGGTTTTTATTAGGACTGGTTATAGGATATATGTGATGGTTGGGATAATTGAAGATTGCTATTTTGGTTACTGTTTAATTTTGTGCCGGTTATGTTTGGAAACACTAGAATGGACATGTATGTAATTTGAAGCTTGTTGTGGATATATTGTTTGTTTATTCATGTGTCATTTGATAAATTTTTGGTAGACATAAATGAATGATATATGTTCTAAATTATAAGCACATAATAGGGAATAATATACAATGAAACAGGATTACATTGATAATTTAATGACTAATTAAGTAAATAGTCTCATGCAACGTGAAATTAAATAGTAACCCTATTTAATATTTTTTGGTAACCTTATACATCCACACAACACAAGCAACTATGAATAGAAACTTCAAAATCCAACCTATTGATTTGTACTTGTCCAATTCAGTATGTAAGACATGAATTTGTACATCATCGCGTTGCTTCTTCATCAATAATGCATTGTTCGATGTTGTTAATTTCTATATGACTTCATATCTTCTTGTTGTTCATCTTCAATGTGTCATTAACGGCTTGAATTACTTTAATTTTTTCATCCCTTTCATCAAGTCTCGTTAGAAGTGTTCACCCAATCTCCATCCCTTTGTCGCAAACTCCGTCCTCTATGAGCTTCAACTTGTGAATATGGATACCTTGGTAGGGCACGAAGACACCCTTGTGTGGAAATACTCGGCTAACGCACACCCACCGGGTTTCTGTAATCACAGTTAAAACTATTAAATTCATAAGTTTATAATATTTCAATAAAATCAACAAAAAAATAATAATTCACGTACAATTTACGCAACCAACAAATTTTCTTCCGGAATTCTTTTTGGTCCATGCGGTTCGGACTTGTGGAACTTTATCACACCCGCATTTAGCTACACCGTTTGGGTTAATACGAATATTTGAACATTGACTAGAATAGCTTGACCATCGTGAAGATGAATTGCAACTTGACACGTCTTCAGATGGATGATTTGTGAGCAATTTGACTAGTGAAATCTTTGTTTTTTAGTAGCCGAGCTAAAATATATATATATATATATATATATTATTGTATGAAAAGAATGTTATGCAAAGTGGACAATTCAAATAAAAAACCATACATTTTATAGACACATGATGAGGGTGTTTAGTCCCATTTTTGAATGACTACACAACGGTCAAAATGAAGAATAACATCTACTTATAAAATTTGATTTTTTTATTAGGTCAAATTCCTAACACAAAAGATTGGATGGTCAACTTAGCTTAGTAAATTTTGTTATATATGTCACGCCCCAATTTTTAACACTGAAAAGGGCCTAAACTAAAAGTGTGAACCTTTCAATTAAGTAGTCCAATCCAAAATTTGACACACTTCGACAATTAATCTAGTAGGGTCACGACCCTAACGTCAACAAAACATATTAAGTAACTTACTATTCATGGCTCAATCTGCAATACTCACATCTAGGATTGTCCATGTCTACACTCAGATCATCCAAGCCAATCTCATTGCCCAACTCACTCTAACTGGAAGGAAGAAAGTGAAATACGTAAGCAAAAGGCTTAGTGAGCGCCAGTGTTCGTGTGAAAGGTGCTTAAAATAGTTTTTAGACCCAAAATCATAAGTTGATGAGGTGGAATCAATAATAGTTTTTATTTTTCAAAAAATCATTGAAATAGTTAAAATGAAATTTGCTTTCATGATCGCAGTTAAGCAATAGGTGATTTGACACCAAAACTTTAGTATAAACACTTAGTATATGCATTCAATCAATAGGCAGTTACAGTAAACTTTACATTTCACATTTAAGCAGTAGGGGGCCATGTTAGCAGTAGCATCGCGTCCGATGACTTTGCTCATAGCACTTTGGGTCCCACTGCTTCTTCCTTGTCACCCCTGAACAATCGGCTTAAAAGCCATCACCTTATGCCTTCCCACTTAGGCTCACGAAGCCCGTTTGGTCATATCCCGGGAATGCCACAATTCAATTGCTACGACCCACTCACCCTCAGAACACTCCGTCTTTGGGTGTTGGGATTTGGCCGTGGATAGCGTGAACCGTTTTAAGACCGCAGGCCCGTGCCTGTCCAGCCAAACCCTAGCCCTATCCACGCCCGACACTTGGGCCCGACACTCAACCATATACAATATGCAATCACATAATTTCACATTTGATGCAATAGTGGCCTTTAGGCTCATGATTTAGTAATCAGTCAGTTTTATTGAATAAGTATCAAAATCGATGTTAAGGAGATGCTTTCTTGGAAAGTATTTTCACAAATACGCATTTGAATGATTCATGACTTTGCCAAAATGTAGAATGCAATGGTTAAGCAAAAGGTGTTTTAGAGATTTTGTGAAAAGCATTGGAAATCATTTTCACTTGATAAAAGATCAAACAATGGAAAATGCGTATAAATATATATACGACGTAGTAACATTTCCTTCCAGTTTTGAAAGACTTATAAATATAATTTTAGGAGGCAACTCACCTTATCCAATCGAATACCAAATCTCAAGTCCAGAGTTTGATAGTGACATCCAACATATCTTGTAAGTGCAAGTACCTATTCCAAATAAGGATGTGATCAAAATATGTCCATAACATAAATTATCGGGCAAACTCAATTCTCAATACGATTCGATTAGGCTCTTTAACCTTCTAATCATACAGTAACTTAATATCAATATATTCCTAATGGAGTCATCTTTCTCAGGTTCGATTTAATGGAGCCATCTTTCTCAGGTTCGATTTTCAACCTCATTAATCGGATTGAAAAGGGTAAATCAGTCTGCAATATCAACCTCCCAAAACTGCCAAATTTAGCCATCTCCTGCCACTTTATATATAAATCTATTTTGTGACCACATCACACCATATATTTTGGAAACTCTTAATACTAACAACGCCTACATTGAAAGGGTTGTCTAGTGATTGTCTCGAATTTACAATACAACCAAAATAAGAGGTATTTCGAAACAAGGACACATGAATGATAGTTTTTGGAAACCAAAACAACACACTGGCATAGGTCTTTGGTGGCCAATTTCGGACTATTTAAGCATCAATTGTCAACAAAATTTATCATAAAACATATATAAACTCAATAAAGTTTCTAATGGTGGTCTTGGATAAGCAATTGGACCAGTATAAGGAACATTTCAGGTGAAAAAGAAATGAGAGACAGTTTCTGGGCTAAAAACCGGGCAGTGGCTGTGATTCTTTAATCAACAATTCTGGATTATTTACTTAACCAAGAACAGAAAAACTCACCAATAACATCATCAACACAAAGAGATCTTTCCAACGGTGGGTTTGCATGAACGATCCGACCAGTGGAGAATATGATTCCGGCAAAGAAAACTAGAGGCATGTTGCTGGAATTGAAAACAAGGAATATGAGGTGGTGTTTGCATGTCCAATTCTGGACATTTTGGTAGAGTTTAAGAAACATCAGAATCCATATAATTGTTACTCATCATCTTAGGAAGAATTTGAGCCAAAGAACACTCAATTTGGACATCATTTGCTATCTCAAAATTTGAAAATACAAACATTGCCAGTGCTGAAAATGTTGTGCGAAAATGCTGATATTTCCCCTCTTCATTGCCTCTTGATGTTGTAAGGAAAAGGATGGATGTATAAGGGTATTATAGAGTTGCAACAAGGACTAATATGCAAATACTTCTTCTTTCCCCTTTTTAAATGTGATCCCTAATGCAATTATATTTACATTCAAACCCCTAATAGATATTATCTAGTAAAAAAATAATTTCAATCCACTTGTTTAATATAATGTCTTGACATATTAGTTATAATACTAATATAGATCAAGTAATTTCCAATAGAGTATAGTACTAGTCATCAAATTAGTATTTTATCATTAAAAAAAAATCGTGGGTATCACAATATATAGAGATTCACACACACACACACACACACACACACATATATATATATATGTATACACCCATCTATAAACATTTATATATATTCACTACAACAAAAAGTAAGAATGTGCCAAATGTGACAAAAAGTTAATAACGATATATAATTTTATGTGTTATGATTTATAACTATTTATATCTATATAACTATATATAAAACTAAACAAGTAGTGAATTTTGTTGATTCATGCAAGTGTGATGAAAAGTATTGTAAATATTTTATTTTTGGTAGTTTCCTTGTATAGGTGTTTTACCTTGTATAGGGCTCTAGCATTGCCTGTGTATATATATCTCCTTGTAGTTAGGGTTTAAGTTAAGGTGTGAATAATAAAATTTCAGCCTCCAAAATATACTTTCTTGCTGCTGCGTTTCTTCATGGTATCAAGAGCAGGTTTGGGAAAATCCTAAACTTTGCTGTCATAGTCTCCATCAATCCCATATTTTTTTTAAAGCCGGATCCTTCCATCTGATTCATGGCTGAGAAGAAACAAGTTGACATGTCGTCTCCATTCTATCTATCTCCATCGGATAATCCGGGAGCGGTTATCACTACTTGTGTTTTGAACGGAGAAACCTACGACATGTGGGAAAAGGCTATGATCAATGCTTTAAGAGCGAAAAATAAATTGGGTTTCATAAATGGAACTCTCCAAAAACCGAAGAACGATACAGTTGAGGCAAACAATTGGGACGCTTGCAACTCCATGCTTATCTCGTGGATCTTCAATTCGATCGACAAATCCATCCAGCCAAGCATTGCATATGAAGAAACGGCAAAGGCGGTATGGGATGATTTGGGGGGACGATTCTCGGTCGGCAACGCACCACATGTTCATGAACTAAAAGGCAAAATTGCTTCCATTCGCCAAGCGAAATTGCTTCCATCCACCAACAGGGAATGACGGTTATGGGGTACTACACGAAACTAAAATGGATGTGGGATGGGTTAAGTAGCTATTCCAAGATCCCAAAGTGTACGTGCGGAGCTTCTAAGGAATTCTTGATCGAACGTGAGGAGGAGAAATTACATCAGTTTTTGATGGGCCTCGACGATGCCGTTTTTGGAACTGTTCGCTCACAAATACTTAACATGGATCCGCTACCCACTATCAACAAGGCATACTCATTGATTACGCGAGAAGAGTGACATCGATCCATTATTCGTGGCCAAGAGGAGCGTATAGAGAGTGTTGCGCTAGCGGTGCAAACATCGACAAAGCCCAAAACCACATCTCAATTTGGGCAGTCGAAACCGAAAAATGGAGAAAGGAAGTTTTCTAATTGTGATAGGTCGGGCCATGAAATTTCAGAATGCTTCGAGCTTGTCGGCTATCCTACTTGGTGGAAGGGACCCCGAGGTCGTGAACGAGGAAATCAGCCACGTCGACAATCGAATGGCAATTCTATGGTGTCTCGAAATCAAGGGCAAGCTGCGGCTTTTCACACGTCGAACAAGCAGTCCGAGGGAACGAGCGCGATACCGGGCCTTTCGGATGATCAATTTCAGAGGTTACTGACCCTACTTGGTAACGAGGGTTCTGATAAGCTCTCTGGTAAGGAACCTAATGATTTTGCTTGGGTTTTAGATAGTGGTGCCTCCAACCACATGACGGGTAACATGAACTTTATGACGAATGTTGAAACCACCACGTCACTTCTTGTTTTCTTGCCTAATGGAGCGAAAACCGATGCATCTAAAAAAGGACGTGTGTTTTTTAGTGAACACATAACCTTGACAAATGTTTTGTATGTTCCTCAACTTGCCTGCAATTTAATTTCTATACGCCAGTTGATTGCTGAATTACATTGTCAAGTTTTATTTATTGACAACCTTTGTGTAATACAGGACCGCACCTCGAGGATGCCGATTGGAGTGGGTGAGCTTCAGAGGGGGGTCTACTATCTCAAGTGCACAAGGCTACATTCCGCTCTGAAAACCGATACGGGAGAGTCCTTCACCACTTGGCATAGACGTTTAGGTCATCAATCTAGTGAGCATTTATCTTTTATTTCCGATGTTCGTAGTATTAGATCCAAGACTTTAGATGTTTGTGATTCTTGTTTTCGAGCTAAACAAACACGATCTGTTTTTCCATTAAGTAATAAAGATGCTGAGAATTGTTTTGACCTCATACACTGTGATTTGTGGGGACCGTATCGTACATGCTCTAGTAATGGTTCACGTTATTTTCTTACTATTGTAGATGACCACAGTCATTCCGTTTGGATTTACTTGTTGAAAGAAAAAAGTGAAGCAAGTCGTTTTCTTACTGATTTTTGCAAGCTTATTAGCACTCAATTTGACAAGTCTATTAAACGGATTCGAAGTGATAATGGATTGGAGTTTACTCCTATCTTCATGCAAAATTTCTTTAACAAATAGGGAATTGTGCATGAAACGAGTTGTGTGAACACACCTCAACAAAACGGGCGAGTGGAACGTAAGCATCGAAATATACTTGAAGTTGCACGTGCTTTAAGTTTCCAAGCGAACTTACCCATTCGGTTTTGGGGTGAGTGTGTTTTGACCGCGGTTTACTTGATCAATATTACTCCCACCGTCAAGTTGAAAGGAAAATCACCATACGAGGTTCTGCTCGGTATTAAGCCGTCTTATGGCCATGTTAAAGTATTCGGGTGTTTGTGCTATGCTCACCAATCTCCCAAGCCATTGGATAAGTTTGCCTTGCGTAGTCGGCGATGTATTTTCTTGGGTTACCCTCATGGCAAAAAGGCATGGAGACTCTATGATTTGGATCAATGTGTAATGTTTTATTCTCGAGATGTGTCATTTCATGAGGATAAATTTCCATTTGCAACCATAGGTAATTCGGTAGACGTTGGAGTTGTCAATGAGCCTTCAGGCCATAATGGAATTTTTGATGTCTTTTGTGAAAGTCTTACGGGGAATGAGCTTGGTGAAAAGGAATTAAGAGGGAGTCGAAATTCACCTTCTGACCTGCCTTCCACGCCCGAGCGTGGCATCCCTGACGTTTGGGCGCCAAAAGCAGAAACCGAGTCTCCTGGTTTGCAGTCCACGCCCGAGCGTAGTGTTACTGGCGCCGCTAGCAGAGACTGATATTTCTCGACCAGTCCACGTTACTCGTCCTCCAAGCAAATATTCTGATTATGTTGTATATTCAGCTGTGATCAAGACTCCAATTAACATTGCAAAACTTAACCCCCCCATTGCCACCGACACAATCCGGATCCTCAGGTACGCGTTGTCCCTTAGCTAAATTTGTGTTTGTTGATAATTTCTCTTTGAAGCACCAAAATTTCTTGCTTGCTCTTAACTCGACCACTGAGCCTAGGAATTATGCTGAAGCGGTTCAACACGTTGAATGGCGTAATGCGATGACTCGAGAAATTTCAGCTCTCGAAGCGAATCAGACTTGGACCTTGGAGATGTTGCCGCCTAGCAAGCAACCCATCAATTGTAAATGGGTCTTCAAGGTCAAATACAATCCCGACGGCACCATTAAACGACACAAAGCACGTTTAGTGGCCAAGGGATTCACACAGATTGAAGGTCTAGACTTTCATGAGACATTTGCACCGGTGGCAAAGCTTGTTTCTGTTCGTATTTTCTTGACTGTTGCCGCATCTCGTGGGTGGGAGCTACATCAGATGGATGTAAACAACGCATTTTTGCATGGGGATCTGGACGAGGAGGTCTACATGAGGTTGCCCCCAGGCTTTCATAGTGCATATGCTGGACAGGTTTGTCATTTGCGAAAATCTATGTACGGTCTACGTCAGGCATCGCGAAATTGGTTCGCAAAATTAAGTAGTGCACTGCAGCGTTATGGCTTCATACAATCACGTGCTGACTATTCGCTTTTCACTTACCGGCGCGGTCACTTGTTTTTTAGCATACTCGTCTATGTAGACGACATCATCTTAATGGGTAATGATTCAGAGGCTTGTACCAATTTTAAGTCCTACTTGCATAACTGCTTCAAGATTAAGGATCTGGGCACTTTGAAATATTTCTTGGGACTTGAAGTAGCTCGTTCACCTAGCGGGATTTTCTTATGTCAACACAAATATGTTTTAGACATACTTTCCGAAACAGGTTTAAGTGGATGTCGACTAGCTGATACACCCATGGAACAGGGGCACCAACTTGCTTTAGCTAATGGAGATTTAGTCAAAGATGCGGCCTCTTATCGACGCCTTGTTGGACGACTTATCTATCTTACTATTACCAGGCCCGACATCACTTATGCCATTCATGTTTTGTCTCAGTTTGCTCATGCACCACGATGCGAGCATTTTGATGCTGCCTTACGAGTTGTACGATATCTCAAAGCACATCCGGGACAAGGAATACTTCTTCGAGTCGATAGTGCTTTAGTGGTCCGAGCATTTTGTGATTCTGACTGGGCTAGTTGTCCAGTCACTCGCCGATCCATCACGGGATATTTTGTTATGCTTGGTGACTCTCCTATTTCATGGAAAACTAAGAAACAGAGCACGGTTTCGAGATCCTCCGCAGAGGTGGAGTATCGCTCCATGGCAGCGGTAACGAGTGAAATGATTTGGATCAAAGCTTTCTTAGCTTCGTTGGACATGCGACTCTCACAGCCCATGACTCTTTTCTGCGATAGTCAATCCGGTTTTTCATGAACGTACCAAGCACATTGAAATCGATTGCCATTTCGTTCGTGATCACGTACAATCTGGCACGATTGTCACTTCTCATATTCGGTCCAATCTTCAACCAGCGGACCTCTTTACCAAGGCGCTCGGGAAACATCAATTCTTGTTTTTACGTGGCAAGTTGGGCATTCATGATTTGCATGCGCCAATTTGAGGGGGAGTATTGTAAATATTTTATTTTTGGTAGTTTCCTTGTATAGGTGTTTTACCTTGTATAAGGCTCTAGCATTGCCTATGTATATATATCTCCTTGTAGTTAGAGTTTAAGTTAAGGTGTGGATAATAAAATTTCAGCCTCCAAAATATACTTTCTTGCTACTGCGTTTCTTCAAAAAGTTAATAAGAATATTATGAAAAGATATAAGGCTTACACAAAGCATGCTTGGTATTGACAACACATATACAAATCTTGTGCTTTGAATGACAACACACGCATAGCTTTGCTTGGTATTTGACAACACATGACACACCACCTTTCTTCTCCACAATTGATCACATGGATAAATAAAAAAATATTCTTGAAAGAACCTTGCATATATAATTAATAACACTATGAAATATTTTGTCATCTATTGCAATTTTTGATTTGTTTTTTGCATGCATGAGTTTACGTGATCAAACATAAGCCTATTTGATTCCAAATTAAAGGCTACCTTTACATATAATTGATTGATAAAAAGTTGATAGGGGGAGAATGTTGGGGGGAAATGAATTTTTTATAAAGTAACAATTATAAAAGGATGCATAAGGTAGATGCATGAAAAATTGTACGTACTAAAACGAGCCAAAAAATTGCTCATCTTATTTGCATGCTAAAAAAATTCTTCTGCATTGGATATGGATAATCTTTCACAAGCCGACATTTTGTACACAAATGGGTGGCGATACGAGTTCCAAATTTGTGCTATTTTCAAGGGGCGTGCCAGCCAACAATCGAGCTTGGATACTAAGAACAATTCAGTTAATCGATTTGGTTTGTGGGAGCTTAACAAAAAATTTGGATGCACATTCACTTTTAACATGTGCGAAAGGAGGTTCCGTTTCTTATTCGAGCGATACACTACGTTCAAGCAAATAATGGAACACCCGGGTGTTAGATGGGACCAACAAAAAAATCTCATTTTTGCAAAACCCGAAGTCTTGCAAAATTTAGCAAAGGTACTATAACTCATTTTTTATGTTACGTAATAAATTCATTTTCGCGTAATTGTTTTCTCCAATTTTTTTGAAACCTACACAAATATGTACGTAGGAAAACCCATTGGTGAGGGCGTATGTATTGAATGGTGAGCCAGCTATGGTCCAGTTCAATGCCATATTTGGTCCTACTATAATAAATATGTCAAGTGATTCTTCTTGATCATATGATGAAGGTTTTCAAACAATGGGTCCAAACAAAACTATTATCGTGGAAGATAGCGAGGAGGCTGATCAAATTTCAATTACAATGGAAAATCCACTACCCAAAAAGGGTAATGGTTGACTGGATCAGTACTCATCGAGCCAAGGATCATCCCCATTTCCACCACCGCGTTATGGATATGCTACCCCGGCTCTGTTCCCCATGCCGCAATATAATTTCAAGATCAAAGAAACCGCGGATGACAACACCCTAGTTGAAACTGCGTCTTCTACTGATAGAATCATGTCAAAGCTAATGAAGGACCATTTTCTTAGCCCCAGCAAAGACCTTGTTGGTCCCAAGTGGTATACGAAAGGGTCTAGAAAGGGGGGAGGGGGTTGAATAGACCCTGAAGTCTTTTTCGACTTCTAAAAATTCGTATCACTTTGAAGTATTTGAACGCTCGGAAAGCTTTGAGCGCTGGGTGCGGCGCTTAAGAGATAAGGACTTAGGCGCTAGTTTCAGGCGCTTGGGAAAAGTTAACTTAGACTTAGTGATTTCAACGCTTACCAAAGTAGGGCAGAGTTTAGTCACTAAATCAGGGTTAGCACAGCGAAAGTATTTTATAACTTAGCGTTCGGTTTGTTAATCAAAAATAGTCGCTTAGTTGTTTTAAAACTTTATCAGAATATATGCAATATGAATAGTAAAGCAGTAAAACAGTAGATGCTTAAAGCGGTAAATGACACAAGCTATTTGTAAGGTTCACTGGGTGATGTAATCCCAGCTACGTCCTTCTTCTCCTTTTATCAGGGAGGTTTTCCACTATGATGTCACACAAAGACTTCTACAAGATAGAGGGAGATTGGATATGATCTCGGAACTCCTTGGTCACACAGATTTCAACTCCACTAAAGACCTTCTATCCCCCTGCTTCTTTCACTCAGAAATGGTGCAAGTTACGCTTGATCTCGGAACTCCTTGGTCACACAGATTTCAGCTCCAATAGAGATCAACTTCAACAAGCTTCTTTTACACAAAAATATTGCTTGTAAGTCAACAAGCTTTCTCACTCAGATGAAAGGTGTTGATGGTTTTGGTCACGGGTTTGTTTGTTTTTGGAAAGTTCAAACAACTTGGACATATCTCAATGATAGTGTAGGTTCTTCTTAAAAAGAGGTTTGAGATATGGGTGACTGTCTAGGAATGTATTTTAGAAATCTTAAAGGGTTTCGGCTCTGGAGTGTATAAGCTTTTTAAAACAATTCAGCAACGTTTTGGACCCTTTTTCTTATTTTTACGTCCAGATGTTTTTCTATATGTATGTCTTGTTGTCCCTTTTGCTGAAAAGGTTATTTATAGATTGTTATGAGATTTTGTCCGTTGGACACGGTTGGAATCTCGTTTCCCTAAACATTCCATGAGTTCTGACATTCCTAACTTTGGGTATATTTAATTGGTTAGGCATGGTCTTGGTTTCATAAATCTGACAGTCTCGGTCAAAGATATGGCTTGCCCATAAGTTGTAGTGCTTATATTTTAATAGCACTTATCCGACTTTTGATGCATCTTGTTTTATTTCCGTTTGGGAATAATTTCCGTTGATTCATGCATCTTTGATAACTTGGGTTTGAATCTTCAGGTTACGTTTGGAGAACTTGAGCCTTTGGAGTTTAGGCTTCTTGAAAGTAGTCTTCTTTGTTAATCAGACGCTTGAGAGAGGTCACAATCTTTGCCCGATTCTTTAGACGCTTGTCCTTTCACTTTATCTTTGGCAATTGATAATTTGTTTTCCTTTATTTGTGCTGAGCCACCACAAATAGTAGCCAACTTATCCCAAATTTCTTTAGTTGTATTGCATGATTTGACTTTGTTGAATAAGTTGTCATTGTCACCAATGGCTGTGTATAATGCATTCCGACCGACATTGTCTAGATTGGCTCGTCGACGCTCATCGGTGGACCATTCTTGTTTGGGCTTCTCCACATAACCGTCAGGTGTTTCTTCTGTGGCTTCGGGCGCTCTGGTGATAACTTTGTATATTTTGATTGGCCCATCTGAAATGATATCACACATTTCATCATCACATGAACACAAATAAGTAAACGCTTTGACTTTCCATGAATCATAATTTGACTCGGTCAACTTGGGAACTTTAGAGAATGCCATGAAAAATTTAAAGTAATTTTAAAGCGACTATATATATATTTAAAAAAATAAATGGAACTGAACAAGCAGTTACGCTTGGAAACGCTTAGGTTTCAACTTCAACCGCTCTGATACCACTTGTTGGTCCCAAGTGGTATACGAAAGGGTCTAGAAGAGGGGGGGTTGAATAGACCCTGAAATCTTTTTCGACTTCTAAAAATTCGTATCACTTTGAAGTATTTGAACGCTCGGATAGTAAAGCAGTAAAACAATAAATGCTTAAAGCAGTAAATGACACAAGATATTTGTAAGGTTCACTGGGTGATGTAATCTCAGCTACGTCTTTCTTCTCCTTTTATCAGGGAGGTTTTCCACTATGATGATTATCGAAGAGTCACACAGAAACTTCTACAAGATAGAGGGAGATTGGATATGATCTCGGAACTCCTTGGTCACACAGATTTCAGCTCCACTAAAGACCTTCTATCCCCTTGCTTCTTTCACTCAGAAATGGTGCAAGTTACGCTTGATCTCGGAACTCCTTGGTCACACAGATTTCAGCTCCAATAGAGATCAACTTCAACAAGTTTCTTTTACACAAAAATATTGCTTGTAAGTCAACAAGCTTTCTCACTCAGATGAAAGGTGTTGATGGTTTTGGTCACGGGTTTGTTTATTTTTGGAAAGTTCAAACAACTTGGACATATCTCAATGATAGTGTAGGTTCTTCTTAAAAAGAGGTTTGAGATATGGGTGATTGTCTAGGAATGTATTTTAGAAAGCTTAAAGGGTTTCGGCTCTGGAGTGTATAAGCTTTTTAAAACAATTCAGCAACGTTTTGGACCCTTTTTCTTATTTTTACGTCCAGATGTTTTTCTATATGTATGTCTTGTTGTCCCTTTTGCTGAAAAGGTTATTTATAGATTGTTATGAGATTTTGTCTGTTGGACACGGTTGAAATCTCGTTTCCCTAAACATTCCATGAGTTCTGACAATCCTAACTTTGGGTATATTTAATTGGTTAAGCATGGTCTTGGTTTCATAAATCTGACAGTCTCGGTCAAAGATATGGCTTGCCCATAAGTTGTAGTGCTTATATTTTAATAGCACTTATCCGACTTTTGATGCATCTTGTTTTATTTCCGTTTGGGAATAATTTCCGTTGATTCATGCATCTTTGATAACTTGGGTTTGAATCTTCAGGTTACGTTTGGAGAACTAGGCGCTTGAGCCTTTGGAGTTTAGGCTTATTGAAAGTAGTCTTCTTTGTTAATCAGACGCTTGAGAGAGGTCACAATCTTTGCCCGATTCTTTATACGCTTGTCCTTTCACTTTATCTTTGATAGACTCACTCATAATTCTATCATTGACTTAGTGTTAAGTACTTGGTCTAAGGTCCATAACAAATCTTGAGCGCTGAGTTCGTAACCCGGGATAGTCTTTTAGCGTTTGACGGACGCTTGAGACTAATCTTTATCTTTACTGTTTCTTCAGACGCTTGATCTTCAACTTCATCACTTGGTAGACTCACGCTGAATTCTTCTAGTGATTTAGTATCACATTCTTAGTCTAAACTCTATAAAAATACAAGCCTAGTGTAAGAACACGAGCTTTCAGGCGCTTACACATTTGTTCTATGAAAGATTTTATACTTTACAATTCTTGGGGTCTAACATGAAGTCCTATTTGTCATCATCAAAACATCTAACATGAAATTCCTAACAATTTTCCCCTTTTTGATGATGGCAATACCTATTTAGTTCAAGCGTTAGATACCTAAGGTATGAGTTAGCGTAGGTTAGTAAGTTAGTTTGAGGTTCAACGAGATGTTTCATTTGTAAAATGCATTTTATATATATCTTTCATAGTACAAGCATTTTACAACTGAAATGAAAGAATCATAAGTAAAAAAAAATCAAGATCGTGATTTGATCTTGTATCTCTTAGTCATTTCAGCACGGATTGCTTCAGTTATCTGATCTTCTAGCGTCATCATCGCTGCATGATCTTTACTGATTATATGTTTGTTTTCTTTTACTTGTCGTGCCTTGAAAGTAATGAGCTGCTTATCCCATTCCTCTGGATTGATGCCTATGTATCGTAAGCAAATTCTAAAGGTTTGGTCAAAGTCAAACATTTTTCGCTCTAAGGCTAAGACAGCTGGATCAGATGGTTCTGGAATTGACGCTCTGAGAAGAGGAATATCAAATTGTTCAAGCAGTGCTCTTGAAGGTAATGGAAGATTTGGATAGAGCACTCTTGGGGTTTCCTTTTTATTGGACGCTCCCACCGAGGTAGTTACCCAAGAAGGATAGGGATACCTTGGCTCTGTACTTAGTGTGAGGGAAGTATCAATATGTTGACACTTGGATGGTGGAGGAGGATCTTGATCTTTAGATGTTGAAGATTTCCTCTTTTCTCCCTTATTGCCATCATCAGTCTGTATGAAATGCTGAGTAAGAAGACTGACTTGAGTAGCAATCTGAGCGACAGAGGCTTCAAGAGTGGTCAGACCCTGGTCGAAGTGTTCTTTCATGACCAGTAGTTGAGCGTGATTAGCGTCTGTAAGAGAGGTCTCAAGAGCCGTGAAATGGTGGTTTAGATAATTTGTTAAAGCCACATGACTTGCCTGAGTAGTTGTAGATAGTTGCTGTATTTGAGTGAGGCATTTAGTCATGGACGCTTGAGCGTCGGGAACCGCAGTGCTAACGCGAGGCTTAAAACGGGATGTGTGTTTGAGAGATTCAATAGGTACTTGATAATTAGGATCAAATACTGTTCCTCGATGCTCTGGGGCACTGTTGGACTCGGTGGATGCAGTAGAGTCGGATTCAGTTGGATTGGGGGGATTAGGCGCTTGAGGTAATTCTAATAAGCGCTCAGGAGCAGGTAACGTGTCAGCTGGTGCTGCAGTAGATTCTGACTCTATACGGCTAAAGTCCGTAAACCGAAAGTCCAAGCTGGCAAACAGCTCATCTGCATATGGATATGTAGCAGTCTGTAGAAGTTCATTCAAATGTAGAGTGGGGAGATAAGTACCTTGAATGAACGTTCTGATAGGACTATCCATGGCCCTGATATACATTGGCCCGAGGATATCCAGCACATGGGTGGGAAAGATTTTAGAGGGCGCTTGGCAGATGGAGAACAAGGCATCTGGGCAATAGTGTTGTGAGAAGCCAATTAGCCGATCTGTTGGGAGAGTCTTCGGTTTCCGAGAGTCGGGAACGTAGAGCCTGTAATACTCTTCCAAGTATGGGTAGATGGCTGAAGCAAGCGCTTGAGTTCTTTCTAGCAGCGACAAAACAAAATCATAGTGACTTAAGACTTCTTGTCGGATAGACGGAAGAAGTGGATATCCTCTGAAAGGATTGATCCGAGAGCCATTCCACTGTCGCAGATTTTCTGTGAAGATTTTGTCGAATAGGGAGACTGGAGGCATAATTGTCATCATGAGAGAAAAGTTGTCTTCACAGTGGCTAGGGGTGGAGTTCAGACAGGACAGGGGAGAAGAACCGCTGGTGGACGCTTGATCAGCAAAGCGTAGAGAAGAGTTAGCCAGTTTGTGCAACGCTTGTCTTAAACGGTGTTCAGGTTGGTGGCGGATCAGAGGCAGCTTCAGAACTGGTCCAAGTCTATGTTGGCGCTGCTTTAGCATGTATCGTGCAAATTTGGTCTTTTTATCATGAATCCCTATTCTGAACAGATGGGGAGCGCTAACCAATTCTTCAAATTTATACGTGTCACCCATATAAGCTTCAGCCCATTTTACCTCAGTCATGCAGTACTCAGTTCCTGCATTAAGTATAGCACAAAATCCTTGGTGATGAATATCACAGATGGACTCAAAACGATACCTGTCTGGTTAGTAGTTAGCGTTCCAGACGCAGTCAAAATAGGCATCGGCTTCTAGTTGAATCATCTCGGTCAGTGAAGCTGGACGCTCACCGGCATGTACTCCTTTATTCTTCCACAAGAGGATAGGATTAGCTGAGCGCTTGTTTTCCATGCTATTTACCAGTGTTGGGGAGTCAGAATAGCCTTCTCTGTTTAGTAGCTTTTTCGTTGGGTTCACAAGCTTATCCTGACGCTCATAGACTCTGATGTTGTAGTCTCTGCGAGCGAGGCCAGGGGGTTTGCGTGTCCCACAGTCCAGAGAAGAAGCTTTATCAGCTGGGGTCAATGTTGGGTTAGATAGAGTGTTGCGTACAGCCAGATCAAATTTTATGAGCTTGGCGACATCATTCTCAGCATTGATAAGACTTTCTTCATTATATCCTGTAGGTAGGAAGGGTTCTGCGGGCGCTGGAGGGAAATAATTTACGGAGTGATCGATGGTCTTTAGGGGATCCAGCTTGAAAAAATGTCGATGAATCACAACGTCGTTAGCATCGCTCTGACCTTCTGAGCGTGCCTCTGTTGTACTTGGTAATGCAAGCAATGGTTGAACCCCTGGGATTTTAGGTTCATCAGGCTCGAGATTTGCAGAGTCGATGGCAGCTTCATGGGCGATGGCCACAATGTTGGCCATATCAACATCCAGATGGACATCAACTGGTGGTTCAAAGGATGATATCGGAATAGCAGCTATGGCTTGGTCGCTTGGAGTGTGTGTAGCCTTAGAAGAAATGGCAGTAGTTGGACGCTTGCGTCTCTTGAAGATACGCTTCACATTTACCCCTTCGGCTGGGGACGCTTGAGTCTGTGGAACGGCTGGTTCTCCAAAGTCGATATTTTTTAGGACCTTTTCCAGATCCTTCCGACTAATGAGGGGTATAGAGTCCTCATCTTCTTCATCACTTTTGATAGGGTGAGCCTTGGGCTTTCGAGGAGCCCGTTTCTTTGTGCAGTGGGACGCTTCACATTACGTTTAGCCTTCTCCTGATCTGGGCGCTCAGCCTCCTCATTTGATGCTGCACGTACAACTTGACGCTCAGAGAGAGGTCTAGCAGCACCTCCAACCTTGGGTGGATTGAAGAGATTGTTGATGATTCTTGGCCCATAGAACTTATGCTTGGCCACGGCGACTCCTGCTGAAGAGGTGCACTTTGCTCGGAAAATTAGATCACTTAAAACTAGGCCATAAGGTCTGTTTGAAGTGCGTAGACTGTCTCTGAATCGGCTGAATATATAGGCGCTCCAGTTGATTTTTATCTTGAGCAAGATAGCAGTCATCATCTGGAACTGGGTTGGGCTGATTTTGTCAAAGGTTCCTACTCTGCATTCAATGTTTTTACTGCAGAAATCAGCTAAGACTCGATACCTGTTCACTATATCTTTCTTCTCAAAGTACGGTTTGTATGGAACACCATCGTAGGCACTAATCTGAGTCCAGACTTCTTGAATTTGTTCCTCAGTGATAGTGTCTAAAGTCGCTCCGTCGTTAGGTAGAGAGAAATTCTGGGCAATAGAGGCCGCAGAGAGAGTGAACGTCCTTGATTCCGTCTTGGGGGTAGGAAACAGACAGGTGATGGAAGTCTCATCGTCAGACAAACTAGCATTTCTCCAGAAAAATTCTAGTTCTTCAGGAAACATGTACGAGTGTTTGGTAAGAAATTTCTGAAGCCCAGCCTCTGCTACAGAGTCCATCATTTCCGTTAAATCAATTTGGGGGTTTTCATAGAGAAACTTCCAATCGATTATAAGGCCTTCAGTGACCTTAACAATAACTTCAGTGGTTCCAGCAGTAGCTTTCTTGGGCGCCATTAGTGAGAAGTAGACAGAGATTAAGAATGAAAACTTTGTTTTTGAGAGAGAGAGATTTTTCTTGCACGAATGAAAGAGAGTGTAAGAGAGATTATGTTCTGCAGAAGGTGTGTTTTGAAATACTACAATTTGAATGTTTTTTGTGTTTGAAGGTTGAGATGTTGACACGTGGAGGAGTATAAATCTCAGCCATTAAAATACGACTGTGGACGTGAATTTAGATTTAATAAGCACGGTTACTTTTAGTAACAACCACATATACTATTTTGACGTCCGATTAAAAGTTTGAAACAGAGACTTTTGATATACTGAAAATGATACGTGTGCCCGTGAACAGCGGACATGTATTTTATAAAAAACCGTTCGGGAACCGAAATTTTGAACAACTATTCAAATACCCGCCAAAAGTTTTGTAGGAGCGTCTGGACCTATTCAGAAGAAGATGACACTTGAAATAATTCTGTGTGATTTTGACGCTTTGAGAATCTTGAGGTTCTCTTTCAAGTAACATTTTGTGCTTTAGCGGTCATCGTAACATATAGAATTATTCTTTTCAGGGTATGTATGAGGACACAGTTTCCCAGTACTTATCATTATGTCTTGGTAGTAGTGTTTTACTTTTGGTTTAAAATATTCAGCGCTGGTTGTATTTGTCTAAGATACATGGTAATTGTACTTACGCGTGTACATGTGCTGAACCATCTTTGAAAAACGTGATGAGTACCCATGGGTTTTCTTGAGCGAAAGGTGAGGAATGTCAAGTCAGCATTAATTGCATTGATTGACTAATCCACTTTCTCATTTTAGCGTAGGGTAATGTACGCTTGCTTTTAAAGGATCTTTTTACTAAGCGCTTTAGCTGGGAATAAAGCTAAGCGTTCAGTTTATTTTGAAAGAAGTACAGACGCTAAGAAAGATTTGTGTAATAAGCGTCCGAATGATTTAAGTGTATGGTGCTAAGTGCGTATGACCGATGCAAGGGAAAACATTTTTGGTCATATTCACTTAAGTATAGTTAGCTCTTTTAAGGTTCCCCCTATGTAGGTTCCCCATAAATTACATAAAATAAAGTGAATTCCCCCTAAATTTCATGCCTAACAAAAGTATGATGTTTCGAATGATTAAGCATTTAGATCAATCATACCTAGTTCACTTCTTAAAGTGAGAAAACGTTGTTCGTTAAGCGCTTTGGTGAAGATATCTGCCAGTTGCTTTTCTGTACCAATGAAGTGCATAGAGATATCTTTCTTTTGAACGTGGTCACGTAGAAAGTGATAGCGAATGTCAATGTGTTTGGTTCTAGAGTGAAGAACTGGATTTTGAGTCATTGCTAAGGCGCTTTGATTGTCACAATGGATAGGAGTTGGATCTAGGATTATTCCATAGTCTCTAAGTTGTTGCCTCATCCAAAGGATCTGTGCACAACAGCTTCCAGCGGCTACATACTCAGCTTCAGCGGTGGAAGTAGCGATGGACTGTTGCTTCTTACTATGCCATGAAATTAGTCTATCACCTAGAAATTGACATGTTCCACTAGTACTTTTTCTATCTATTTTGTATCCTGCAAAATCTGCATCTGAATAACCAATTAGTTTAAAAGGAGAATCCCTAGGATACCATAAGCCCACATTTTGTGTGCCTTTTAGGTACTTAAGGATCCTTTTAGCAGCAATTAAGTATGATTCTCTAGGATCAGCTTGAAATCGTGCACACATGCAT
This sequence comes from Buddleja alternifolia, assembly GCA_019426215.1. Lineage (NCBI taxonomy): Eukaryota > Viridiplantae > Streptophyta > Magnoliopsida > Lamiales > Scrophulariaceae > Buddleja > Buddleja alternifolia. The sequence continues at coordinate 33,879,467 of CM033398.1, forward strand.
ACTGAGAACATAATATCAGGTCTACTAGCTGTAAGATAAAGAAGTGATCCAATAATACCTCTATAGTTAGTGATATCAATTTTCTTTCCATTATCATCTCTATCTAGCTTAAGCGTTTGACTCATTGGAATTTTGGAAGGTGATGCATTTTCCATACCAAATTTCTTGATCATAGCTCTAGTATATTTAGTTTGGTTTATGAATATGCCATTAGGGAGTTGTTTAACTTGTAATCCTAGGAAGAAAGTTAATTCACCCATCATGCTCATTTCAAATTGATCTTGCATCATTTTCGAAAATCTCTCACATAGACGCTTATTGGTAGATCCAAATATAATATCATCAACATAAATTTGAACTAGGAGAATATCTTCATTATGGGTAATTTTGAATAACGTTGTGTCAACGCTGCCTTTTGAAAAGCCTTTACCTATAAGGAAGATAGAAAGAGTGTCATACCATGCTCTTGGTGCTTGTTTAAGACCATAAAGTGCCTTGTCCAATTTGTAGACCATACTTTTCCCATGATTGTTGATGAATCCTGGTGGTTGCTCCACATATACTTCTTCTTGGAGTTTACCATTCAGAAATGCATTCTTTACGTCCATTTGATACACTGTAAATTTGTTAAATGCTGCAAACGCTAGAAACATGCGGATTGCTTCAAGACGGGCAACTGGAGCGTATGTTTCATCAAAGTCGATGCCCTCTTCTTAACAGTATCCCTGAGCTACGAGTCTGGCTTTGTTTCTAATCACAATCCCATTCTCATCCATTTTGTTTCTATAGACCCATCTAGTTCCAATGACCCCTTGGTAGGTTGGTCTTGGTACTAGCGTCCATACCTTATTTCTTTTAAACGGGTTTAGCTCTTCTTGCATGGCTTCTATCCAACTTGGATCGTTAAGCGCTTCATCCACTTTCTTTGGTTCCATTTGAGATAGAAAGCTTGCAAACATGGCCTCATTTATTGTAGCGGCTCTTGTTCTAACAGGTGCTCCAATATCTCCAATAATTAGTTCTGGTGGATGGTCTCTGAGCCATTTTCTGTCTGGTTGGAACGGATTAAGAGATTGATCTAACGCTTGATTAAACTGTGCAGGCGCTTGACCAATTCCTTGCGTAGGCGCTTCAGTGTTCCCTTCATGATCATCAGCGTTTCTTGCAATATCATCGTTGATGTCTTTACGAGTAATCTTAGGATTAGGTACAATGATTTCATTATCTTCATCAATATCACTATCATCACACAGATTGATTTGTGACGCTTGTTGAGATAAATCTTCAATTCCTGCATCATTAATATTAACCTTACTCGGTTCTTGGTTAGCATCATCAAACACAACATGAATGGATTCTTCAACCTTCGATTTGATCTTATTTAAGATGCGAAAGCTCTTTCCATTTTTGGCGTATCCTAGAAAGATTCCTTCATCTGCTTTAGGATCAAATGTCTTTAGGCTTTGGGATCCATTGTTATGAATGAAACATTTTGAACCAAATATATGAAAGTATGAAACATTCGGCTTACGTCCCTTCCATAACTCATATGGAGTCTTTTCATGTTGCTTGTTGATCATACACCGGTTCTGAGTGTAGCAAGCAGTGTTGATAGCTTCGGCCCAAAACCTTTGAGGCAGCTTAGACTCGGCTAACATAGTCCTAGCGGCTTCTTTAAGCGTTCTGTTCCGTCGCTCAGCAACTCCATTTTGTTGAGGTGTTCTAGGCGCTGAATACTCATGAAGTATTCCAAAGTCTTTACAAAATTTCTCAACAATATGGTTAGTAAATTCAGTTCCTCTATCACTTCTAATTCTTGTCACTTTTAGATCTTTTGAGTTTTGTAGTTGACGAATTAGAGAGGTGAGCTTGGCACTAGTTTCATCTTTAGATGCTAAAAATTCTACCCATGTATAGCGTGAGAAATCATCAACTATTACTAGTGAATACTTTTTACCACTAACGCTCATGATTTGAATAGGACCAAACAAATCTAAATGTAGTAATTCAAGTATTCGAGAGGTCGATAGATGAAGCTTCTTCTAAAAAGATGATTTAACTTGTTTACCCATTTGACAAGCATCACATAAGCGATCTTTATTATAGGAACCCCTGGGTAATCCCTCTACAAGATTTAGCGATATTAATTGAGAGATTGCCTTAAAATTGAGGTGATTCATTCTTCTATGCCATAACCAACCCAATTCATTTTGATTCTTAGCTACGAAACATGTAGGGTTGTTATCTAATGTTGAATCCCAATCTACTAAGTATACATTGTTTGTTCTTCTTCCTTTTAATTTAGTAGATCCTGTCTTAACATCGATTATCTCGCACAAGTCACTAGAAAATTTAATTTCAAAGCCTTTATCACAAAATTGACTTATGCTTAGGAGATTATGTTTAAGACCCTCAACATAGTATACATCATTGATCATGATGTTTCCCCTATGCATGATACCTATACCTTTAGTTTTACCTTTAGAATTATCACCGAATATAACTTGAGGACCATTGGTTGCACGATAGTTGATCAAGAGATCCTTTGATCCAGTCATGTGTCTCGACGACCCACTATCTATGTACCAAATTGAGGTATCAGTGTTGGCTCTAGGTACCTGCATTCAAAGGGCAGTTCTAGTTCTTCTTAGGTACCCATTTTGTTTTGGGTCCTTCTTTGTTAGTAACGTTAGTCTGAATTAGAATCTTCGAAACCCACATTTGCCTTGTCTTCATTTTGGGAAGATTGGCCTTTTTGGGTTTCGGTTTGTGTTGTGTGTGCTCTTTAGGTGTATGGTAATATCCTTGATAATAGCAATAATCACAATCATAGTCATGGTTATCATAGTGTCGATAATATGATCTAGATCTTTGCGGATATTGACATTGGTATTTCCTTGATATTGGCTTAGGATGCACTTTTGGTGCTAGACGCTTAGCGTTTGATTTACTTGTAGAAGGTTTTTCCTTAGCCCTTCGAGCGCTTGGATATACTTTCTTTTGTAGATCATTTACTTTGGTCTTTCTTTTGACTGAGCCAGTGTTAGCTTTTTCATTTGGTCTAATACCAATATTTTGAGTCTCATTCAGCGTTTGTCTGTTTGAGCTTTCTCCAACAAAGGTTACACCTTTTCCTTTGTTGGTTGATATAACCACAGACGCTTTGGTTTTGTGACCCGATTTATCACAACCTAAACCGGTCTTTTCACCAAATGCTCTGGTTATTTTAGTCACATTATCTAGCGTTCTAGAAGCTTTTGATAATGATGAGATAAACTGCTCTGATTTAGCAAGTTTAGCGATCAATTCAGCTTCTCTCTTGACTATTATATCAATATCACCTTTTAATTGAATAATTTCACTCTCAAGCGCTTGGTTTTTCTCAATGCACTGTTGCTGAATTTGCAACTCTGCTTTGAGCGTCACTTTGTCGCTTTTGAGCGCTGAGATGATGTAAAGGTGATTTTGAAATATTTTTGCGGCTTCTTGACAATCATTATAATATTCTTTCACTTTGTCAAGTAATTCATCATAAGAAAGAGGATGATGCAGATCAGTGGTTACCTCAGATGGTAAGTCGTTAGATGCTTCATTATCTCTTGCCATGAGACAAATGAATGCTGAATCCTTTGATGGTTCATCATCGCTGCTTTCATCTGATGATTCCAAGTCCTCTTCAGGAGTATAGAGAGGTTCTGATTCTGCTAGCAAGCCTTGTTGTCTTAGATTGCTCCTGAATTGGTTTCTATCCGTGTGATCTTGCTTTGTAGGTTTAGACACATTTGGATATGGGCAATTAACTTGGAAGTGCCCTGGTCTCCTGCAGTTGTAACAGAGATTGGTCTTCATCTTTTGTTCGTTTGTTAATCTTGTGGATCGCTGGTTTAACGCTGCAGGCATTGAGAGATCTTGCTGAGAGGGAGTTTGATATTGAATTGGCGCTCGGGAGGGAGACGCAAGATAGTGAGGCGCTTGATGTTGTGGTTGTATTTGGAGAGACGCTTGATATGAATTTTGTCCTGGGTGCTTAGGACTGTTTCCCTTCTTTTCATATTTCAGGAATTTCCTGAATCTATTTAGAAGCGCCAGTTCTTCTTCCTCACTTATATCCGAGTTTTTTTCTTTGATAGATTTTCCTTTTATTGATTCCATTAGCGCTCCAGATTCGATCACTAGATTACTTACTGCATCACTGGCCGAATTCAGCTCAAACTCAAATGCTTTGAGTTCTGAAAAAGCATCTTCTGGAGTTAGGCTGTCCAGATTGTTTGATTCTCTCATTGCAGTTGTTTTCATCAGGAATCTGCTTGGGAGACTTCTAAAGATTTTGACCACTGTTTCTCGATTTTGTAGCTCCATACCCAGAGATGTTAGTTCAGTGACAAGAGCTGTAAACCTCATGTCTTATTGCTCTAGCGTCTCATTAGGTAGCATCTTGAAGCCGTTGAATTTTTCTTTGGCAATTGATAATTTGTTTTCCTTTATTTGTGCTAAGCCACCACAAATAGTAGCCAACTTATCCCAAATTTCTTTAGTTGTATTGCATGATTTGACTTTGTTGAATAAGTTGTCATTGTCACCAATGGCTGTGTATAATGCATTCCGACCGACATTGTCTAGATTGGCTCGTCGACGCTCATCGGTGGACCATTCTTGTTTGGGCTTCTCCACATAACCGTCAGGTGTTTCTTCTGTGGCTTCGGGCGCTCTGGTGATAACTTTGTATATTTTGATTGGCCCATCTGAAATGATATCACACATTTCATCATCACATGAACACAAATAAGTAAACGCTTTGACTTTCCATGAATCATAATTTGACTCGGTCAACTTGGGAACTTTAGAGAATGCCATGAAAAATTTAAAGTAATTTTAAAGCGACTATATATATATTTAAAAAAAGAAATGGATCTAAACAAGCAGTTACGCTTGGAAACGCTTAGGTTTCAACTTCAACCGCTCTGATACCACTTGTTGGTCCCAAGTGGTATACGAAAGGGTCTAGAAGGGGGGGGGGGGGTTGAATAGACCCTGAAATCTTTTTCGACTTCTAAAAATTCGTATCACTTTGAAGTATTTGAACGCTCGGATAGTAAAGCAGTAAAACAATAAATGCTTAAAGCGGTAAATGACACAAGATATTTGTAAGGTTCACTGGGTGATGTAATCTCAGCTACGTCTTTCTTCTCCTTTTATCAGGGAGGTTTTCCACTATGATGATTATCGAAGAGTCACACAGAAACTTCTACAAGATAGAGGGAGATTGGATATGATCTCGGAACTCCTTGGTCACACAGATTTCAGCTCCACTAAAGACCTTCTATCCCCTTGCTTCTTTCACTCAGAAATGGTGCAAGTTACGCTTGATCTCGGAACTCCTTGGTCACACAGATTTCAGCTCCAATAGAGATCAACTTCAACAAGTTTCTTTTACACAAAAATATTGCTTGTAAGTCAACAAGCTTTCTCACTCAGATGAAAGGTGTTGATGGTTTTGGTCACGGGTTTGTTTGTTTTTGGAAAGTTCAAACAACTTGGACATATCTCAATGATAGTGTAGGTTCTTCTTAAAAAGAGGTTTGAGATATGGGTGACTGTCTAGGAATGTATTTTAGAAAGCTTAAAGGGTTTCGGCTCTGGAGTGTATAAGCTTTTTAAAACAATTCAGCAACGTTTTGGACCCTTTTTCTTATTTTTACGTCCAGATGTTTTTCTATATGTATGTCTTGTTGTCCCTTTTGCTGAAAAGGTTATTTATAGATTGTTATGAGATTTTGTCCGTTGGACACGGTTGGAATCTCGTTTCCCTAAACATTCCATGAGTTCTGACAATCCTAACTTTGGGTATATTTAATTGGTTAGGCATGGTCTTGGTTTCATAAATCTGACAGTCTCGGTCAAAGATATGGCTTGCCCATAAGTTGTAGTGCTTATATTTTAATAGCACTTATCCGACTTTTGATGCATCTTGTTTTATTTCCGTTTGGGAATAATTTCCGTTGATTCATGCATCTTTGATAACTTGGGTTTGAATCTTCAGGTTACGTTTGGAGAACTAGGCGCTTGAGCCTTTGGAGTTTAAGCTTCTTGAAAGTAGTCTTCTTTGTTAATCAGACGCTTGAGAGAGGTCACAATCTTTGCCCGATTCTTTAGACGCTTGTCCTTTCACTTTATCTTTGATAGACTCACTCAGAATTCTATCATTGACTTAGTGTTAAGTACTTGGTCTAAGGTCCATAACAAATCTTGAGCGCTGAGTTCGTAACCCGGGATAGTCTTTTAGCGTTTGACGGACGCTTGAGACTAATCTTTATCTTTACTGTTTCTTCAGACGCTTGATCTTCAACTTCATCACTTGGTAGACTCACGCAGAATTCTTCTAGTGATTTAGTATCACATTCTTAGTCTAAACTCTATAAAAATACAAGCCTAGTGTAAGAACACGAGCTTTCAGGTGCTTACACATTTGTTCTATGAAAGCTTTTATACTTTACATTTCTTGGGGTCTAACATGAAGTCCTATTTGTCATCATCAAAACATCTAACATGAAATTCCTAACAGACCTTTTGGCTGATAGTGAGAAAGCAAAGAAAAAAACATCGAAGAAATTGCAATCCCCGGGATCCGCCGAATGACCGTTTTGCATGTACCAATATTTATATATGTTTATGTTTTGTTTATTTTGCCTAACTTATTATGTTATCATTTTCTTTTCTTAGCTTGTAATATGGCCAACTCTCGGCTATAATCCCTTTTCCAATTATAATATATATAAGGAACTTTTAGGTTGGCGTACGTAAGGTGTTCAATGTCATTTGCATGAATGGTTTCCAGTTGTATGCATGCGTACGTGAGGTGTTGTGTTGGAATAAAATATTAGTAATACCAATTATATACCTCCGAATCTTCGTACTCATCGAATGCTTTCCTAAGGCACAAAGCAGAGTCCAACATCAAGTAGGTAGAATTCTACCTAGTAGGTACATCAAGAGATAACAACTTCTTTGTTTCCACCTTTGCAAATTCAGCACACTCTTTAAATCTCTTGTACCTAGCCGGAGAATTTTTAATGGACCTAATGGCCCCTCTAATACGAGAAAATGGTCTCATGTTCATCTTTCACCTTCAATCTGTCCTGAACAACAAGATTAACTATATTTGCAACACACCTCATGTGCAGATATCTTCCATCTAAAATATTATGGCCCCAATTTTCAAACTTTTTTTCAAATAAACAATCGCCCCATCATTTGAAGTTGCATTATCAACAGTGACAGTGAAAACCTTCTCAATGCCCCAATCAAGTAAGCATTTCTCAACACCTCTACCTATTTCTTCACTCTTATGACCAGTAATTGGACAAAAATTCAGTACTCTTTTGTGCAAGATCCAATTATCATCAATAAAATGAGCGGTAAGACACATATAGTTCATATGTTAAATAGATGTCCATGTATCTGTGGTGATGCAAATCCTTTGAGTATGCTCTTTAATGAAAGCTTTCCAATATACCTTTTCCTTCGCGTAGATATTATAAATATCTTTGGTCATTGTTCTACGTGAAGGAATTATAAAATTAGGACATGCAGCAGCCACAAAACGCTTAAAACCAAGCAACTCAATTGTCCTAAATGGAAGATCATCTAAAATCAACATCTCTGACAAAACCTCTGAAACTTTATTTTGATTAAAAGATTGCCAGTTTTACCACCTTGAGCATTTGTTTCAAAAGTCAATTGAGTTAGATTTGCATCAATTTTTGGATCAGGAGGTCTTTTCTTACAACAATTGTAGTGAGTTTTTAGTGAACTAGTTCCTTGGGATTTTGGGTCGGCTTTAAGTTCCCTCTTACGATATTTGCACCTAGCCTGGTTAATTGTCAATATTTTGCCCTAAAATTGATTTTTGGTTTATAATTGTCAATATTTTGCCCACGACTACTCCAGTCAAATTCTAATTTTCGGTTTATAGTATATACATGTTAAAAATCCATGTGCATAATTTGTAGTATATACATGTAAAAATTGTTGTTCCGTAGACAATTCATAAGAACAAGGCAAACCATACACATTCTTTTAATATATAGATATTCAAAGATAGATAAAACTAAAAACAGACCACCATTTTAATAACCATACTAAATCATGCCCAAAAGTTAAATTAATCACATCCAACTGGCAATGTTTGAGCACCTAGCTATTAAGACAAAAAAGCATACACATAACACAATTACCAGATTGTATCATTACATCCCCAATGTACACCAATCAGTCAAATTTTTATGTGTAAGCTTGCCAAAAGATTTCATGAACACACATCAAATTTTTCCAGCCAACATCAATCTCACTTGACCAACTTTAGCCTCCTCGAGGGAGACTAAAAAACATGGCTAGCACTTGCGTGTTCTTCACAATCATGTTTATAGCCACGAGCTTGTCATCTAATGTTAAATCTGGTATTTCATTCACAATATGATAAACAAACTCGCATTTACGAGTCAACTCATGTCCGTGCCCCATCTTACCAATAATGTTACTTAGTCGTGAATCCGTTTTCTTTGTGAAATTATTTAGGCCTTCCATAATTGGACCTACAATTCCTTCGGACAGTTTGCGTTTGCCCTCGCTAGCTGGTTTGGTTGTAGTGCTACTACCGGGCTCACAAACTGGAGTTGTGGCAACTTCTTCAGCTAACGGAGTGTCCGGTGTATCAATGTCTTCCAAGTTTGTTGCGGGAGGAGATTGGGATTGTGTTTCAGTTTTTGTATGTATTACACCAACAAAAGCATCATGAAAATCTTCAGCTCCGTTGCCATTTGCCCGATCTTTCCCAAATATTTCACACCAAGAGTCGTAGTAAGGCCAGGACTTCCATCTCATCGCACGGGCCGTAGGTGCAGTCTACATGAAATCCAACTTTATTAATTACCATTATCTAATAATTCACTATTATCATGAATACCAAAAGTGACAAGACATATGCATGTATAGGGAAATAATATATATTATTTGCCATACCTTACAGGCAGCCTCCCATTGCTCATCACTATCTGTTTCAATCATCTGTGTTGTCGAGTTCCACCTAACTCCCGAAGCCCCAAAAATAACATATAATGTGTTATATTGTTTCTTCCATGCGTGCATTTTTGAACTTATGTAGGGCTGAGCACGAAGATCAGTAGTCGGAAACACCTTCATTATCTTGTCTTGTAGCACATTTAAATAACCCACACAGAACCCATTATCAACCTTCCAACCACTAGTTAAAATTTCCTTCAGTGCTTGAATCAATGCATCTTCCTCCGGTCTAGTCCACATTCTCCTACATACAACAAGCTTCCTGTCCCTACAACTTATTGTGAAACTCCCAGAAGCATCCATTTGTAGAATCTGCCAATCATGCAAAAAAACAGTTGTGTCCAAAAAAACATTCAATTCAACCTCAGCAAAAACATTAAAAATTTATTAGCATATGAATAATTTAAACAAGGTACACATAGTTAAATAAAATCACATAAGAGCAATATACACATACAATCAATTTCTAATGTAGAAAACACAAAAAAAGTACAATAAAGCATAAACATATCAATTTCAGTTTGCACAACCCACGAAATTATTAAACAAGTACATCATCATCCATATGCGAAAATGCATATTCCCATTTTTAAAACTAAAAAAAATTACTAACGGCCACCACGCCATTCATTGAACATTTCACCCGCAAGATTATCACGCCACACACCCCATTCATTCGATGGGTCGATTATAGCAACATATTCCACCTCGGCCGGATGATCATCATTACAAAACTCACAATGATTCTCATGGATTTGGGCCTCCGCCGGGTCTACCTCCATCTCACGACGAATGAAGTTATGTAGTAGTGCACAAGCCAAGATCATTCAATTTTGAGTGCGTAATGGGTAAAATGTTGTACTCCTAAGAACTGCCCATCTCCAATTCATTATACCCCATATACGTTCAATAACATTGCAAGCTTTAGAATGCCGCTGGTTAAACAGTTTTTTTTGCCTTGTGGAGCATGACAACCTTGAGCCCATTCATCTAAATGGTACCTCACATCCCTGTACGGAGCCAGAAACCCCGGACAATTCATGTAACCATTTTCACACAAGTAGCGTAGTCCTATATAAAAAACATAAACATAAATTTAAGATTTATTGAATACCAACTATATGCAAATTCAGGTCATATAGAAAAACGAATATGAGTATATGGCAATCTTAAACATTTAACTGACCGGTCGGAACTTTAAGTCCATTAGCCCTACTTACGGCATCCCGCAGCACCCTACCATCAGCAGCAGACCCCTCCCTTCCCGGCAACATGTAAACAAAGTTCATATTGCGGTCAACCACTCCCAAAACGTTGACATTAATTCCACCTTTTCAATTGCGATATCGGGGTTTGTGGGCAAGGGGTGTTTGTACATTAATGTAGGTATCGTCCAATGCACCTAAACATCCCTGGTAGTTAGGCAGCACATATATATCAATGTAATGAGTATGTAATTTATGAACATTTTAATAGAAATATTGCGTGGAAAAACACATCACGTGCTATAAACATTCGCACCTTAAAGTGTTTCCATCTTGCCGCGGTGCATCCATCTTCCACTGGTTTAGGTATCACAGTTAAAATTGGAACAAGTTTCAGCATAGATACGAGTACCGCATTGAAATATATGCTTACATTGTGTCCCGATCGGACGTGGTCAAACTTCACTGTCACATTCTTCTTGTGGTGTGCCAAGACAGACAAAAAGAAACAAACCTTTTCTTCTACCCTAACGTACTTTGAATCAGACAACCGACCAACATTATGTAACAAGTAGCATAACCTAACAAATGTACTCATGTCCATTCTCAAGTTGTCAAGACAATCTTTTTCGTTGTTAGATGTTAGTCGGAAAATACGTGAAACTTGATCAGGCATTCGATTTGCCATTGCATACCTAACTATACATTCCCTTCTTGGACGACAACCTAAACTTTCATCACTAACAGGGCAATTATTATATTAAAAAAAACTTTAGCTCGTGAAATAATCTCCTCAACAACCAACATCACTTCTAAGTTATTCTGACTTACTCAATACATTATTCAAGCTGCAATTATTGAAATAGCAAACTCGTCAAGTTCGAAACATAATTGCACATTTTCATTTATTAATACCGCACCACTTACTAAAAGTAACATAAAATTAATTCCACGCTTAATGACAACTTAAATATAATAAATCAGTGAATAATTATCAGCTATAAAACACATCAAATTGCGTAATTATATGTGAAGAAATAATCGCATATAATTCACCCATTTATATAAATTATAAATAACAAATTCGTTCCCTACAAAAACATAGACCCCAACTAAAATCATATGAAACATGTAATTACAGTGGTAACAAAACACAACACAATTTTGTAGTTCCGTTACTCAAAAGGGTAAAGCCCAATTTGTGAAAATATACACACGGCTAATATGTGGATTGTACAAAATGCAACAAAACACTACAAATAGAACCAACACATGCTCCAACAATTAATAAAATGTAAAGATTTAAAAGTTTTTGTCAAAATACTCGAAAACCTAATTTCTATTTGTAGTAAAAACGTATGGTAAAACTATGGAAAAACAAAGAATCTGAAATAAGATCGTTGTGTGTAGAACATACTCGACCTATATGGGTTGGATTCGAACAAAAAAATGATGACGAGTTAGATCCCCAAATTTTCTTCAATGGCTGCCAAGGTCGACGGGAGTGGGAGAAGGCGAGCTGAAATTTTGAGCTGAAGGGAGAGAAAGTGAATTATGTGTTTCAAAATATTAAAATGAAAATTATAGTTGGGTATATATAGTCGGGGGGGGGGGGATAAAGTAGTCATTAAACATGTTGGCATGTTTAACCCAAGAAGAGGTGATAGTTCAACTCACCTTGATAGGTGAGTTGAAATAGCATGAACACATGGGTTTAAAAATCGGGCCTTGGGTTTGAAACTAAATTCTAACCTAGCAACCAAACAAGAAATTGGATGTGTCAGAATTGTCCAACCCACATAAACCACCCAACCAAATGACCACTTAGTAGCCTACACATGTCTTGCTACTTTAAAAAAACCATAATCACATTCACCCTATAAGTAGCTCTGTTGGCTGAAGGGAATAAGGTATTTTGAAACCTCTATCTACAGCCTACACCACTAGGAAATCATTTTGTGCCTCTATCATTTTCTAAACTTTTTAGAAGAGGTATAAAGAGTCCATTTAAATTGCTACCTTTACATTATTTTGTAGTTAGAGGTTTGAATGTTTTAGGATATTGATTTAGAACATTAGAAAATTCTGAAATTTGTAGATTGGTAGACGACAACATAACTCCACCACCAAAAACTCAAATATAGCTTCGTCGTCACCTTCTCTTCTTTTAAACCACGTATAATCAGAATACTCGAATGTCTACTCGGGATACATGAAACAAGAAAGGGTCACTTTGAAGATTTAAACATTTCTTAGGCTTATATTATTTCTTATCTTTTAAATTATATTAGACTATGTTGAGATATAATAGAATATATTTTTATCTTTCAACAGGTGATCTTTTAGGGAATGAGTCAAGTTTGAATCAAGAATTTTCAGTCGAAGAGTACAGTGAGTGTCATTAAAAATTGTATTGGTATTGAAAAACTGGGTATATATAAATAATATGTAAGTTATTCTTAAAGTTTAAACCCTTTTATTTATGAAAGCTATGTATATTAGATAATAAGTTTTAAAATTTATTTATGGTCTTTCGACCTAGACGAAACCTTTTCTTTTTTAATTCTTTCAAAATTATCTTTGCAAAATTTTTATTATCGTTTTGTAAAAATTATTATTATTTTATTTTAAGGAAAGGAAATATCATATATGAAAGCTATGTATATTAGAAATATTTATCTATCATCTGCGTGGTTCAACCCGATGGTTCTGACACGGAGTTCTTAAACTATTTCTCGGACCCTGGCCTGGACGGTGCATGAGTTTGCCTGGATAATATCGGGTTGCCGGATATAGACCACTACGTCTGGAACCCTTGTTGGTATCCTTTCATGGGTAGGTTGGAGTTTGTCTGTAACCGCGACTAGTGCCGCCATGTATCTAAGCATGGCATAGTTTATTGTTTCGCAGGATAGCTCCCTCCAACTATGCGGTTTTGTGCGGTGCGGTGCGGTTCGGTGCGGTTTGGCGGTTTTTCAAGATCTATTACATTATAAAACTAAATAAACATACAATGTTTGCAATATTTTTTGTTACACTAATTAATAAAAAGATAATGATAATTGATAACTAAGAAAATACTTGTCTAGAAAATATTTATCAAGATTAAATTCCATGAATCATTAAAAAAAACACTAATGTGATCACATATTAATATATAAGTGTATCATACGTTTAGAACATGAAAAAATACTAGTATATCAATTTAAATATTTGTTTTACACCGAGTATAATTATAATATGTACATATTTTACTAATGTATATATATTTTATCAAATAAGAACACACTCATCTATAAGAAAATGTCTTCATCTATCTTGCATGAAAAATAGTACAATAAATTTGTATATAAACAAGTAATACAAAAAAGGACATGTTGCAATTGTTTGTTTATTAAAATTTGTGCACTAAAATCTCCAAAAGGATATTGTAAAGTATATTATAAAGTTATAAAACAATAGGTAATCTGCGACATTGCTATTACAAATAATGTGATAGTTAAATAGAACAAATGTTATAAATATAATCTATAATACTTTTTTCATCAAAAATCTTCAAGTGTCTATTATATAAAAAAAATATAACACTAAAATATCATAAGATATTATCACTCTAAAAGTTTCAAGCATAAATGTTGATTGAATATATTATTAATTTTGTAAAGGATATAACCATATCAATTCAATAACAAATATTAAATAAAACTACAAATATGAATACTATTACGAGTAAAACCTATTAAAAATTCAAATTAAAAAAGAATAATATACACATATATATATAGGCGGTGGGGGTTCGGTTCGGTTTTTTTAACATTAATTTTGAAACCAAACCGCATAGGGCGGTGCGGTTTTCATTTAAATTTTAAACCACGGTTTTCTTAGAAATTTGACAAAAAACGGTGCGGTTCGGTGCGGTGCGGTCGGTTCGGGCGGTTTTTCAAATCCAATGCTCACCCCTAATGAGCATATGATATGTTCCTCATAATGTTTAGTATAGGAAGAAAATTAACTATATTTAATATTCTAAAAAGTATGCATAATTGGTATCTAAATTAAGATAAAGTCTACCATAAGATTAAATTAAAAAAAGGGTTACGGATTCCTTGGTCCAATCATCAGACATAATTAGCACTTCAGATCTTCAATTCCAATTTGTGTTTCATATGATATTCCATTGCGTAACCGCTTCGTTTACGCATTTTTAGATAATATTTTATGCATCTCATATTCATATATGATAAAATACAATATTAAACACCAAATAGGAATATAAAATAAAATAAAAATCCAATCTGCATAACTAGGCAAAAGAATATTGGACCACAACAATAAATATAAATGGCCCAATGGACATTAATGAAATAAATAATTTAGAGACTCCTAAACATTTATAATCCACATTCTACTTAGCCCATAATGATGGGCCCAAAATAAGCCCAGTTTTATTTAGTAAACGGGATCATCAACATATATACAATGCGACTTTAATTGAAACCGGAGATTACTGGAGAGAATATAACCGGAACGTTCGTCTCTCATTTCAAAACCCTTTCTTCATCATTATCATTTATCACCAGGGTTTAGAAATTAGAATTTCAAAGTCTGAAACCCTCTCTAAACCCTAACGCCATGAATCTCACCGCTGCTAAATCGACGCGCTGTCACCCTCCGCTCAATCCTCACCGTCCATCTCTCTCGAAGCCCCTCTCTTCCTTCTCCTTCAGAACCCCCCCTCCACCGCTTCCCCACTTATCTTACTCCCCCATTAAAGCCTCTTTTCAGAACCCTAAAAACGACCCCAATAAACCCCAGAAATTCTTCAAATTTGAAAACAATAAACACCACACAGCCCCCCCAGTTTCGTTAATTCCATTTTTGACCCCTCTGAAGGCCACCCTTATCACCACCATTACTGCCGCCGCACTTTTCTTTTATCGATTTTATTTTCATTCGAGACCCTCAATCGCCGCCCCGATTTCGCCCCCTTCGAGTGTCGAAACCTCTGGGACGGATTCAATTGGGGACGAGGAAAGGGAGAAGGTTCTAGAAGAACACTTGATTTCCAACCCTTATGACATTGAAGGGCTGAAGAGTTTGATGGAAATCAAGATAAAGAGCAAAAAGGTTCCCGAAGCAATTGAGATTCTCGATAAGTTGATCGACCTTGAGGCGGACGAAATCGAGTGGCCGATGATGAAAGCCCATTTGTATGCTTATAATGGGGAGTTTGGATTAGCGAAAAACGGGTTCAATGAGCTCTTAAAGAGGGACCCTTTTCTCGTGGAGGCGTATCACGGGCTGGTGACTGTTGTATCGCAGGAGGAATCTAGCGAAGAGTTGAGGGATATCGAGAGGAGGGTTGAGGAGGCAACTACATTGTGCAAGAAGGAGAATAAGAAGAGTGATTTGAGGGATTTTAAGCTTTTGAGTGCACAAATTAGGGTGCTTGAGGGGAGATACGACGAGGCGTTAAAGATTTATCAGGACTTGGTGAAGGAAGAGCCGAGGGATTTCAGGCCGTACTTGTGTCAGGGTATCATTTATACTTTGTTGAGGAAAAATGGCGAGGCGGAGAAGAATTTTGAGAAATATAGGAGATTGGTACCTAAGGGGCATCCTTATGCTAGGTATTTTGATGATAATATGATTGCTACAAAAGTTTTCGCGCAGAAGATGGAGAATGAGAGAGCTATGTCGAAGAGTTAGAGATAGCAATTGCCAATGGAGGTGTGTTGTTTAGTTTCTATATTTATTTTTCTACTTGTGCTTAGTCATGTTTGTCTTTTGCTATGTAGAAATTGTGTTTTATCATTGGCTTTGGATTTAGATTTACTACTAGATGACTTAAATTGGTAGTAATATTGGATGGATTGTGAGGGGAAAGTTTTGTGGATGAGAACGATTATACGGCGACCAATTCAATGAAGGACAAGAAAAATTGTGCTAGATTAATGCTTTATTATCGCCTTTGGTGATGAATAATGATTTACAAGGTATTAGTTTACGGTTGCTTGATCGTGGAGCAATGGACAAAATGATGGGATTTGTTGTGCAATATATGTCGAAACATAACTCATCGGAAGAATTGTGCATGTTTTTATTGAATCCCTTGCTTCTTGGTATTTTTGTTGATGCTTCTACTATGCAAAATAATACGTAGTCATTTTGATTGGAAAAGCAATACCACAATTGACCTGGTTTGTTTCCATTTGATTCAATGGCTCGATATCTTCTAAGTTATAATGGATATTGGAGCTGTTTGAATGATTATGCTATAATCTTAGTTGTACTCTTACTTGGTTACTATAACATTCATTTGATTTCATTTAGTGAAAAATGAACCTTGAGTTCGTTGGATCTTAAGAAATAACGGTTGTTTCCATCCATTTTTTTATGTACCTCAGTACCTGGGCCAAATGTTATAGCAATCTCTAAGCCTGCTAAGCTGAAGCAGTAAATCTGATGATGAAAAATAAATAAAAAATATCTCTCACCGGAACTATAGAGAAGGACATTTGCTTTATTACTGCTTCACTCAAGACGGATAAGAGATTTTCTGATTTATGAAATAATTAGAAACTACGAGTCTGTTTTTATGTGTTTTTTTTGGAGTTTTAGATGAAATTGAGAAAAGGAGGGAAAAGTAGATAAGAACAAAGACGAGATTTGAGAGAGAAAAACTAACTTCATTAACTTTTCAAAACTGAGTACAAATGAGACTTTCTAGCTATTTCTACAATCAAAATGTGAACAGACGTAGCAACTTGAAGATATTTTTGCCTAACAACTTAACCACCTTCATAACATACTTCTCAAAAGCTACAAGTGCATATGACGTGTCGTATTTGATATATTGCAGCCACAGCTCTACAAGTCGACATTACTTCCCGTCCTTATTTGTTAAAGCATTTCTTCAGATTACACTACTAATTACTCACTCCTGACAGACTATTGCTCGAAGTTTTAAATGTCATAATTTTGAACAGAAAGTTTTCACCTGACAGTGTAAAGTAGTGTCTCATAACCATTTTCTGCGATGTTCCATCCATGTAGTAAAAATTCCTGCTTCATTTTGTTGGGATTTTCAGTTATAGTTCCCTGCAATGGCCCGGGCCGGGGGTGACTGTATATTTGGCTTGGAATGCAATTTGTTTGACACAGGATGTTAAATACTATTGGATGGGTTATAATTTTATTGATGTTGGCAGGGTGACTTTACGCAGTTTAATGAATCTTGAGACTTACTTGACATGAAATAGTTTTTTGGAGCAAATTGTAATCTATCGGAGCATGCACTGTTTCATTTCAATACATGGACATCGTGATCTTCATTATTGTAATCTTTCGTACTGCGCGGTAATGTTTGTAGCACGACTACTACCATTTGGCATGTCTTCACTATTTACAGTAGTATAAAATGTTACAAGTTTTGCATGTTTTGGTGAGAAATATGGGGAAAATGGGATTGTGGCGGTTGACGAAGAGTGTTTTTGTCAAACATTTATAATATCAGGGCATAGTGCTACAATGGATGTTAGTTGAAGAGGCAAGGAGGTTTTCGTTGTGTTAGCACACACCCATAGTCTCATACTAGTTCAAAATCCAAAACAACAATTGAGAAAATAATTTAGAGTGGTTAAAAGATTTGAAATACCCAAAAAAAAATTTATACACCCGATGTTGAACAACAAAGGGTGGAGATGGGTGATACTTAGGGGATCTGGGGTTCTGGGTGATCTTCACCCACATGTATAGCTAACACATGTGGGAGGTCCACCGTCACATCGGGACTCCAGGTTCCGGCAGCACCCAAGTATGATTTGGTGGAGGTTATGTCATGTTAGCACTAAAATGAAAATTCTTCTATATACTCGATGTTGAACACCGAAGAGTAGAGATTATGGAACGCCAGCATTGGAATACACCGTATGCTACAATTCTAGGGGTGCCCACAAGCTCAAGCAAAGATTTTCGAGCTTGAGCAAGCTCGAATCGCGTTCAAGTGCAGAAAAAAATAATCAAAATAATTGTTTTTGTTGATATATCTTTATATGTATATATATTATTAATTTTGTATTAATATATATTATTAAATATAATTGATAGATATTAAATATATCACTATTTGTACATATACAATATTATAAGTTATATTATATATGTGTATATGTTAATAAAGGAAATAATATATATATATATATTAATAAATAAAACATTTTATTTATTAAGCTCGTGAGCCTATGAGTATTTCTGGGCTCGAGCTTGGTTCGTTAGGCTTGGTTTGAGCTCGAGTTGAGCTATTTTTGAGTCGACTTGACTTGTTGATCACCCTTAAGTTCTTAACATGTACTAACATGGCAATATGGCATGATTTACATTTCTCACCAGTGTATTTAAGAATTTTATATTATAATTGGAATATGATCATTTGGATGGTATTGTCTGCAAAAGAAGAATACGGCAAATCCCGGAATGCCGGATTTTATGTCTTTTCACCTTTTTTCCCCTTCTATTTGGATAGAGGGAACCCTATTTGGGCCTTTCCTTCCGCTGACAGGTGGTTTTTGTCCTATTAATAGGACTCTGATGAATAGTTCAAATTCCATAAATAGGATTTCTTTTTTCTATACAAGAAATAGGATAATAATTCAATTTTTTTCTCTTTCGGATCCAACGTAAATGTGACAATAGATAAGTTAAATTCGTTGGGTCATAAATAAATTCATTTTGGTGTTGATATTAATAATCAGTAAATGGAAAACTATTTATTCGTGTACTTGATCCTTTTCTTTTTTTTTCATAATGACTAGAGGTGTGGTTACACATTCTTTAAAGTATCATTTGCTAAGTACTTGATTGACAATTCACTTTGAGGATGCAACAAATCAGTCAATGTTCGCGAGAAGACTCCGAGCATTCCATCGCAATTGAGAAATTGAAAAATAATGGAGTGTTAGACATGTATGTGCATGAAGATTAAACTTAGAGGGGATTATTGCTTCAATTTTTGTTATATCACCAAAAAAAGAAAAAAAATTTAAGCCCAACAAAATGCTTTGGTTGATAGTAGCACAAAAAGAATGAAATTAAGGCATTTTTTTTTTATGATCATTAGTGATAACCAAACCATTCTTTCTAAAAACTACCATTTTATAAGAAAGATATCAACAAGCTAACTGTAAGTGAATGGAACAATAGTAGGAACATCTTATATATATTACGTGTTGAATATTAAAAAAATGAGAATATAAACTCGCAATGATTAAAATTTGATATTTGCATAAATCATGTGAGGATTTCACGTATGTAGACATATAAGTAATCCTGCTTCTGATAAAATATATATATATATATATATATTTTATAAACGTTCGTGATTATAGGATGGAAATACAAGCCAATATATGTGCTTAAGCTTTTGGCGAATTGCTAGAAAACGAAGCTGCTGAAATCTTTGTTTGAGATATGACAATATTCGTTTTGATTTCAACTTTTTGAATTATTCACAATAATAAAAGATGTAATAAAAAAGAGACTTCTAATATTCATGAATATAGTGAAGAAGTGTGAAAAATATCCTATTACAAGCTAAGTCGGAGATGGTTGGAAAATAGGTTGTAATATAAAATATAAATAGTTTCTTGTCCTACATTCCAGAAGCAAGGAAGAGTCAACATTTTGTACAGAGATTACTACAACAAACTAAAATTAAAACTGGCAGTGAAAGATGGATGAAAATAAAAAAGTTGTGATAAAAGTTACTTGCAAGTATTTCCAAAGAAATAAATAATTTTTATTTATTTTTAAAATTATTTAATTTGGAATTCTATAAATAGTGACACTTCATTTTTTTTATTTTTTATTTTTGATAAGAAAATTGTGACACTTCAACTGATACCAATTTTCAATTTTATGTGAAGCACTCTGTAAGTGGAACAGTAAATTATTTCACATGTTTTAAATCTAGAACATTGCAGTGATTGAAGAAAATTTTTGATTAAGCATTGCAATGATTTAAAAGGGTATTTATTGTCTATCTAAATACGAGGTTAAATTAGAATAATGTACACTTGAATTGTGTCTTATATGTATTACATAACTAAATATAGTTTTCTTTATAGTTCATGAGTGAACTGTGAAGTTTTTATTTGATTCAAACAATAACTTTCAAATTTTTATTCGAAAATTTCGGTTGAATTGTTGTATTCCATATTGAAGTGTCATTTGAACTTATTGTATTTTTCTTGATCACCTAAGTTCAAAACCCATTAGAAGCGAGGTCACACAGATTTTTGTGTATGCACTCAATGTAGTGGTTCGTAAGTTATTATACAGGTAATTTTATCGGTGGATCGATACAACAAAATTGATTCACTGATTACCATTGATATGATAGAGGTTATGTGATGATCACTCAATTATGATTTAATGACAAAAAGTGGATCGACTTTTTACCATCCGATTTAGTATAATATGATAAACTATTGTTATTTTCGATGGTGTTGAAGTTCCCATTAGCGTTCTGAAAACCGGACCGGATAGCGAACCGGAAAAGTGACCGAGTCACAGGTCACTGGTTCAACCGTCGGGTCAACTGGGGTCGAACCGGTGACGTCATAATTGTGCAATAAATAATAATTAATATATTATTAAATATATAAAATATGAAATATGAAAAAATATATATGTATTTCCTATATATATATATGAAAATATGGAAACCTATATTTTGGGGGCCAATTGCATATTTTTAGATTTTAAATGGGTTAGAATTTAAAAGGTTGAATTTCATTATTTTCAAAATCGTTCGGTTCAACCGGTTTTGACCGGTTCTAACAGGTTAAACCGCGGTTCTGACCAGTTTTGACCCTTGAACGGTTTTTTTGCATAACCGGACCGGTTTGATAACCGATTCCGGTTTTTAGTGGTCCGACCGTCCTGTTTTGACAACACTGGTTCCCATCATCATCAATTTTATTTTATTTTAGCTGAAGTCTTGAGATGAACTGATTTTTTGGCTGATTTTAGTGGGGGAGGCTGCAGGACTATAGCTTTAATTTTCCCAAGTATAGGCTTCCCATAATAATTTAAGAATTGGACTTTTTTGGCTTAGAAAGGAATCTGTTTCTGTATTTGTGACAAATCACATAAAAAGACAATCTTGGATATGGTGACCAATTTAATGTAAATACAGTCACCATAATTTTGTAGCACACAGCGGATTAAAAGAATTCCAAATATTTTATATGATTTAGATATTACACACGCATGTGATAGTAAACAAGGAGAACATATTGGGATATGTTTGTATGTCTATATATAAATTCGAAGTGGTTAAAAAAAAAAAAAGATAGATACATAAAACATGATAATATTAGTGTATTTAATTGGCGTCAAGTAGAACTATGAAAATATATAATAATATAAGGGTGTTCAACAAGATGGTCGACGGTCCCACCAATTGACTCGGTTCAAAGTGCATCAAAGTGTATAGTTGAAAGTCGAATGAATTGATCTGGAGTTTAATATTGAGAAAAAAACACAATTTTGCAATTGAATTTGATTTTATATTTTTTGTAGAGAGCAAAACTATGCCCGACCACAATAATATACTTATTGACACTATTATCTTTTTTGAATAGGTATAAGGAACATCATCATAGCTAAAAATGTCACACAAATAATCTCCCAGCTATTTCCCTAACTTACATTACACGCCATTAGAAAATTATAATTGAGGTACTGAACTCCAATAGTTCTAAAATATGCCTACAATATTGGGTTTTTGCTACGTTGAATTATCCAAATAATGCCAAATTTGAATAGTGATGAACTATGATACACATATATGGATACGAAAAAATGGATATAAACGATACATATATGAAATACGAAAGCTTTCAGGATACGATATGTTGATGATACGTCTATGTATATGCAAGTATAATATTTAAAAATAAATTTTATTCAATAGATTCATTGACAATAGATAAAATTTTGTCTAGTTCCTTAAATTTCTTTGTCATTTATTTAATTGTTATGCTTAATTTTTAACAGAAAACCAAATATATTATCTCTTTTCCTATTTAGCACAAAAAATATTGTATTATACTAAAACAAGTACTCTGTCTTGCACGCAAGGCGTGTTGGGTATTTCAATTTTTGTATTTGATATGGCATCCGTAATTTTTTCTTTCCTTTTTATATTTGGACACTTCAAACATGTCATGGGCACGGTATTCAAGAGTATCCCAGCCGGATACAGTTACAATATTGCACGAAATAATTTTTAGAAGTATCTCATATCCGTACATCATAAATGATAAGTAATTTTATAACAAAACGTATAGTGATTATTTAACTAGTGATGTGTCATTAGGGCCATTTGTTGTTTAACAAAGGTAAATATTCCTTTTTCGTTTTCTACTAACGTAAATACAGGTGTTTCATCAATTACTAATTTCATAATTTGTCAAAACGTGTAATATTAGTCTACCTTAACCCGGTTTAGTCGAAGCTTCCTACTGTAATTATGACCATTAAAAAGTAATCTTGGTGGATTTGGACCTACTAACTCTACTTTAATTAGGATAATTAACTTTAATGTTTTTCTTTTACTATTGATGGCTTTTAGTCAAAATTCTTCAGGTAAACAGATCTATCCTTTTAAAAGAAGTAATTAATTAATCTTCGTCGAAAGTATTTTAGAATATAATTGATTGACTATTTCTACTGCTACTATCAGTCTATGACACATAATGGTCTCAAGCTTAGGCTTTTTTCAGTTTTACAGGACTCCTAATTCAATAAGTTTTTGTCTTCCTTTATGATATATAATATGCACGATTCTTTCCCCATATATTGATTTTATTTTCACAATATTAATGGGAGCAAGTTGGTCGAAATCGACAAAATTTGGAGGCTCAGAGTCGAGCTCGAGTTTGTCAAATTGAATTTTTTTATTCTAGCCAAGCTCGAGCTCCATAACTCGTAAAAATTGCATTTTATGATTTGATATGTATTATTAAAAACTACATAAATAATTAAAAATGTTAATAAATTTGTACATGGCTCGTGAGCTCGGATCAAGCTATTGTTGAGTCGGCTCGCAGCTTGACTCGACCTAAGCATGAATTGCATCAGCATCTCTATTGATAAAGGAGCTCTTGAGTATAATTAAATTAAACAGATTCACCCGATAAATGCTGAAGAAGAGTTAATTCATTAAGCAAATAAGAAACAAAGACCCTTTGCATGTATGATGGTAGTGGTACAAATAAAATGCATCCTTCTAGCTAGAGGTGTTCACTAATTTATGGAAGTCAGAAAATGAATTATTCGAACTTGTCTAAATTTTTTTTATCAAGTTTATAAAGTTCGATTTGGTTAATAACTACGACCTAGACATGAATCGAGTTTAAATAATTTGATATTTACACATATTCTATCATTTTTTTAATCAACCAAGTCGAGGTAAATCCTGTAAAACATAAACTGAAAATTTTCCACTTGCCAAGTAGCAAAGCCTTAT
Organism: Buddleja alternifolia; assembly: GCA_019426215.1. NCBI lineage: Eukaryota > Viridiplantae > Streptophyta > Magnoliopsida > Lamiales > Scrophulariaceae > Buddleja > Buddleja alternifolia. The sequence continues at coordinate 33,903,284 of CM033398.1, forward strand.
TGATGTTAGAAGGACCTACCTAAAATGTAGCTTGGATTTATATGGACAAAAAAAATTCCGAAGATTCCTTTATGTAATTAAGTCCCAATTCGACCCAATTATTTTCCTTTTATATATGTGACACGCAATTCTTTTTTCTTTTCTTTTGGTGATTTTTCAATTTTTATAGTCACCTCAAATGACACATTCAATCATGTTTGTCCCCTATTATGTTGAAAGCAAAAAAGAAGAAAAAACCAAATATCCACATGTTGTATTACTGCATGGCTACAATAATGATAAAATGATAGCAACATTTGTTCTGCTTGCCACTTTCACCACATATTCTACAAAAAAATAAAAATTGCACTAATTCACAATATATAAAAAAAATCATAAAATGGAGATAGCAAATTGAAATTTTAATGTCGTAGCATTTATCCGAAAAATATAATTTTATTGACCAAATTACCATCTAAACCCGTTCGTGGGCTAATCCTGAGCTCTTTTTAAGGGTAAGAATTGTCATATATTATTTTGAGTTCTTAATTACTATTCATTTTAATATAAAAATCTTTTTGTTTCGAATTTTCAATATGACTAATTGCATAATATAATTTTTTTAATGCTATACTTCTAGTGTTTTATGTGTTTTTTTTTAGTTTAATAAGTTAATTATCCTAAAATTATTATTTTGTTTGATATTTTAGAAGATTCAGAAATTTTGTAAATATAGGATGAATAATAGATAGTACAAGTTACCAATTTTAAAAAATATTAAATATTTACACAAAGAGTACAATTAGTTAATTCTTAATTTTAAAAACTAAATGCAACTGACTTCATAAATTTATTGATCCCAATTTGTTATTTTTTTTAATGAAAAATTGGTGGGATGATTTTTTTAAATAAAAATATTATCATAATTTTTTTAGCTATTAAAAGTTTATCTGAAGGATTTTCTTGAAAATTTCTTAAGCCTCTTCTCCCCTACATATTTTGTATCGAATCAGTTTATTTATGTTATATTTGCTGATTATTAATGTCATTAAGAGTTTTCTCTGTTTAGAATGAGTTTGGCTCAATTTTTCTATAACTAAAATAATTATAGGATAATTGATGATTTAATGATTCACACGGAAATGATTATAACAAAAACTTAAATTTTCAAGTGCGTCTAGTAACACAAAAATTAACCGCTATATAAAGATTTGAGAGATTTGGTGAATTTTATCAAACTCATTATTTGTTTATTACTAAAAGTAATCCTAATTACATACCTCTATGGGGTTTTAAGACTTAAGTCCTTTAAAATTTCAAAGGTAATTAAGTCTTGACGCATGCTTGTCCATCATATTTGAGTTATAAATTAAAGGGCCTAGCTCTAATGATAAAATTGAAGCTTGTACTGTAATCCTTAGTAATAAAGCTTTAGGTTTGTTTAGTCTATAACTCAAATTTTAGATGCGTTAGTTATAATAATAATAATAATAATAATAATAATAATAATAATAATAATAATAATAATAAATGAGTCTCAATGACCGTTTCGTTAACTTGATTAAAAACTAGTCAAGTTTATTTTTTCAGAAAGTAACTTTCCACTATAATAGCTCATCCATCTTATAATCAATAATTTCATATTTTTGGTATATCATTTTATATTCCCCTTCAAATATGCACGACATGTCAATTTTATATTTTAAAAAAATATTTACAGACAAATGTGTATATATAGAATAAAATTTGAGATGAACCACCATTCTGCCACAAATAATCCAAGTTAGTAATAATAAAATGCAAAGTTACAGTTTGTTTAAAAGAAAAAAAAAGGTAAGACAACCAAGTAACTCAATTTTCTTGCTATATATCGGTTAGATAAAATTGCATTTTTGGTCATGTTGAATCAAGGATATTACATTTGAATGTGAGTTTTATGGTCTCCGGTTATTTGATCTATAAGTTAAAATATTGCGTCAAAGTTCTCATTATTGGTTTATTAACAAATTGGCAATATGCGCCACGTTACAATGCAATGTAGGGGCCGAGCCTTTTAATTTGAGACCCAAAATGCAATATTTTTTTTCCTTAGACTTCTTTTTCTCCACCAATATTCCTTACCTTTTCTCTATGCATTTTTTTACTCTGTTTTTCTATTGTTTTTTCCTTACACGATTCAAGTAGTTCTATTTTGATATCTCACATGGACCATTATGATGTTTTGAGAAAAAAACTACACCAATATTGCACGGTCGTTATTTACAATAACTGATTTATGTTTGTTGGTTCGATAAATTTGAGCTATATTTCATTGTAATTTAATTTAACTATAGTTGCAACTCAAATATGTAAAAATAAATAGTAAAAAATAGAAAATCATGTGATTATCACAAACCAAAACTAAAATATCACAAATTAGAAATTTTGTGAAAGGGAAATCTTAGTTTTCATAAAAATATAATATTATAAAATAATTATTAGATAAGTTAGTTATGAATGTATACATTACCTTTTCCAAATGAGATTTTAATTTTTTTACGTGACACACATCTCTCTTACTTCTGTTTTTATTCTCCAATTAATATTTATTTGAATGCACTTCAAAGTAAGTTCGTTTTTATTTTTTACGTATTTGAGTTGCAACTACGATTTAAGATAAAATATAATGACCCATCAACTTGACAATTTGGAAAAATCAGAATATATGAAACACACCCCTTTAAGTTTGAAACCATTTTTGTGCAGTTTTTTGCTAACCAGGGTGATGCAAAAATATTAGAGTAAGACCAAATCTAACCTTGTATGTTTACCAAGAAAATTATAAAAATATAGAGAAAATAAATGTGAAGAAAAGTTAAAGAAATATTGGGAAGAACAAAAGAAATAAATTGCAAGAAAAATAAAAGGATAAAATTGCACTTTTGATCCATAGAAAAATTTAGGACCAAAGTTGCACTCTAATAGCCATGTGACACACATGTGCGCCATTTTGTTAGTTCCATTTTGTTAGTAAACTAACGACGAGAATCACAAGTGTACGACTTTTTCACCTATAGGACCTATAGAGTAGAGGGAGTAAAGTTTCGAACCAAATATGTTGAACCTCTTATTCAATGGGATTGTGTAGTACATTTTAGTTACAATTAATAAAACCCGTTCCAATTAAATGAATAATAACATTACAACATTCACCTTGTACAAGTATGGTATGTTTTACGTTATATTTGGCGGAGATACATATGTGGCTGAATTTATAATAATTGTCCCACGTTTTTGTTTCTATTATCTTGGCAACATATTTAAAAAAAAAAATCAAGATATTTGTCTTGCATTCAATTACTTAAAATATACCCACCAAATAAAATATCTAATATATTGTATATAATAAAATAGGAGTTGCTCAATAGTTCAATAATGTAACATGAATACAAGTATCCGCAATCAAATTACATATATATTATAACCTAATAATAACACCATCTTGATTGTTTGACCACATCTCTATTGCATGAGGCTGCATTTGGTGGAAAAGGAATGTATTGGTTCAATATAAGACATGTGTCCCATATATTTTGATTATCCTAAGAAAATAGATAATTATAACCATGTAAAACAAATGACGCATGTACTGATTCTCAGTTACAAAACGGTGTTCCACCTCGTATTCGCTTCACATATTATATATAATAAGTATATAAAATACTTATTTAAATATAAATTAAATATAACTTATTTCCCTTCACTTATACATGAAGGATATGTCTCGTGAAATACACGATAAAGTATAATTTTGAAATAAAATCTCAAATGATACTTTATCATACATCAAAATATCAGATGAACAATGCAAAATGTGACATAAGATTTACCCTCTTACATGTAAGTCTAAACTTGATCTGTCCGGTAAAAAGCAAGGGCTGATAAGTGATAAGTGAAAAGTGAAGTCTGATTAATTACATTAATCAAGATTGCTCACAATGGTATTGCAGGTAGTACAAATTCAAAGATTCTTAAATAAACCTGATTTTCCCAAAAACAAAACAAAACCAGATAACTAGGGTTGAAAAGCGGACTAAACTACTCAATACTCGATTCAAAATTGTTCTGTAAAAGCTTGTTTGAACTCAATTCGTTAACATATCAAACCAAATTTGAACAATTTTTGTGTGTTCGATAAATTTGAAGCTCGACTCAAGCTTTACTAGATCAGTAAAAAAATGTTAAAATATGTGTAAGAAAATCATGTTATCTGAGCTCGACTTATGTTCGGCTCAATTAAAGCTCATTTGAGTTCGATTTGATTAATAATCAAACCAAACACAAACACAAATTTTAACGCTAAAAAATAATTCATTCATATTGACTCGTTTATAGTACTATTGACAACTGATTTTCACCAAAACCCTTGTACATCAGCTTGTTTGGTGAAAATCTAATTTATGATACATCTACAATTTGTACTTTTCCACCAGATTAATTTCCTTTCAACCATATATACATAAATCAATACCCCAAAACTCCAAATTAATTAATCACGTCGCAAGATAAAACGAGATAGTATTACGTGGAAAATTAAATATACTCCACGTGTCAAAATGGTCCCCATCATTCTCCCATTACCCCACTCCTACCCGCGCAGATAGGCCAGTCGTCTGTATTCCTCCTCGTGTCAACCTATCTAAACTCACTCTACTTTGTATCTATTTCAAACTCCAATTCAAAATCACACACACATACACACACACTAGCTCACTGCAGTCATTAATGTCCGCCTGCCTCTCCTCTCTCTCTCTCTATAAGTATATGTGTAAGTATAGACGAGCACTTTTTTTGGTTCGCCTTTCTTTATCAGCTACTGCTGTATGTATAGCCCCACTCTCTCTCTCTCTCTAGAATGTGCTTTGTGACTAACGTAGGCTTTCTTTTCTGCTACTACAATTGTATGTATAGGCGCACGCTCTCTCTCTCTCTCGCTCTAGAATGTGTGTAAGAAGATCTGCTCACAGAGAATTTTTGCTGTTGTTATGTAGGTGTTTGAAATGAGTTGAAGAAGAGCTAGGGTTCAAGTGGCGATGGTTTTCGAGTTGGTGTTGTGCTTTTTTCCGAGAATTGCGATCTAATTATAATTTCTTCCTTTCGTTTTGGCTCTCGGAAACTTCGGCGGCTTCTTTTTGAAAAAGAGAAAGGTTTTTACTGTTTTCGTCAGAAAATAAAATAAAATATTCCTTTTCATTTTCTTTACTCGCTGTCTGTCTGCTTAATTTGAATTTCGAAAGAGAAAAATGGAAAGAGCTCGACACAGGAAATCGAGAAGTGCTTCTGGAATTGACGGTAATTTTTCTTAATCTTTCGTTCTCTGTTTCGTGATTTTGATCGTTTTGCGAACAAAATTCGTTTTTACTTCTCTCTCTCTCTCTCTCTCTCTCTCTCTTTTGTGTGTTTTTTGCTAAATGAGCATAAGAATCCTGACTTGTTGCTGACTATTTCGGCTGATAATTTGTTTCTGTCAATTTTCTTGTACGCATTTTGGTTTGTAAGTAGAGAAATATCATGTTTGGTCTAGTCAATTTGTTTGTTAGGATTACTGTACTTCGTTTGTAGATTTTAGATTTTGGAAAAATAGGTGAATTTCTTCTTCTACTTCTTCCCCACTCTCAAAAAAGGACGAAAAAGTACAACAGGAACATATTTTGCCTCTTAATTGAGGTCTTCTGATTGGAGTGTGGGATTACTCCATAATGAGTTTATGCTTGTTTTATAATTCTTTCCATTTTATGGCTTGGGTTTATCTCTCTATTTCCTTTTGGTTTCCCGAGAAGCATGGTTTTTAAGCTTCAATACTGCTAATACTGAGCAATTTCATTTTTTGGCTACAATACGAAATTTCGAAATTCAATTATTCATTTGGTTCTATACACATTGAAACCTAAAGTCGTTCAGTCATTAAGCAGCAGAAAGGAATCTTTTTAAGCTTGGTTCCTTTTCTTGCTTCTTCGAAGCGTGAGGATTAAGTTGATCATTAGCATGCTCATGTTTTTACTAAAGCAAGTTTTGTTGGCAAGTGGAATGAAGCAGAAACTTTTCATAGTGGTATCAACATTGTCTTGTTCCTTTTTGGATTTTTTACTTATGATGGGTTATAATTGCTGGGCCTAGTCCTTCAGAGAGGCGGTGCTAAATTTATTAGTAAACTCTGGTAAATTCTTCTGTAGCAGGTAGAAAAGTATTTCTTCCAATTTTTTTAATGCCTGACCAAATATACTAAGTAGATTTATTTTGTATTTAGTTTTTTGATTTTGGATATTATTGCATTCTCCTATGATTATCAAGGAATCTATATGATACCGAACAGAATTACCAAAAACGGAAAAACTGATTCCGAGCAGAGAAGAGTCTTTTCTTTGGCACATACCTTCACTATGATTAGTGATCATTGATTCTATGTTTCATTTTCCCAGCTTTCTTTAAGAATTTGATGCTAGAGAAATTCCGTATAGGAATTTGAACCTGCTCTTCTATTTTTTTGTTGAACACATATAATTCTTTTTTTTTTTTTTGAATTTTTAACCAGGGATTCAGCAGATTCAGAAGCAGAAAGCTGTTTCAAGATTGTCGTCGGATGCTTTTTCTTATATTGATGGAACCAATAGGAATGATTTGGTCAGTGAAAGCCTACTTCTATTTCTATTATTTGACATTCAGACATTTGTGTTTATCATTCTATTCATGATAAGCGAGTTTCTCAAATACTGCGTTGGCTCTAAATTTTATTCTCTGATTTGAGCTTTGCAGTTCATGCTCGAGCTGGGGCAGAGCTCCCTAGGACGAGCCACTGGAATACCAATGAAGAAGTTACTGGCAGAAGAAATGTCAAAAGAAGTGGAATCCAAGAGACGATCACCAAGTGTTATTGCGAGATTAATGGGTCTCGAAGGACTGCCATCTCCACGGCATGTTCATAGACAACCAAAGACGTTTTCAGACAGCTGCCAACAGAAAAATGTTTCAACTAAAACCCAACTAAATAACCAACTATATGATGGACGATCAAGCAGGAGAAGCTCAATGGAGCAGCAAGAGTTCAAGGATGTGTATGAGGATCTGGAAGCATCACATGTTGTGAATCGACGTTGTTCGTCAAGATGGAACACAAGCTCAATGCTTACAAAACCTGAAATGGAACTCATTCAGCAAAAGTTTATCAATGCTAAACGTTTGTCCACTGACGAAAAGCTTCAGGATTCAAAAGAGCTGGATGATACCTTAGAGATGTTGGACTCCAACAAAGACTTATTGCTGAAATTTCTTCATCAACCTGATTCCTTGTGTGTGAAGCATTTGCATAATCTACAAGTTGATCCTGGCAGTTCTCTTGGCAGTCATATAGCAGTTTTGAAACCGTCAAAGTCTGAGAAGTATGAAGGCAAAGCCAAAGCATGGAGATCGGAGAAAGATACTTCAAGCAAATACAGCGTTCCTTCTCATATGAAACGTGAAGATGGTCTTCTACTTGAACCACAGAGTCGCCATAGAGCTCACATTTCTCGCAAGTCATCAACGACTCAACTAGAGGAGAAGAATGAGGGTACGATTCTCCCGACGAGGATTGTTGTTCTGAAGCCAAACCTTGGGAAGATTCAGAATGCTGGTAAATCAAATTCATCACCCGACCTGTCAAATGGTTATACACCCAACTTTAAGAAAATGAAGGAATATTCAAATGTTGGAATTTCTGAAACAGTAACTTTGAGAAGGAAAGATGCATCTCATAACTTGGGATTCTCAAAGCCAATGTCTAAAGACGCGAAAGAGATAGCCAGGGATATTACTAGGAGAATGAGGGATGGTTGTGATGAGACTACGGATGTAAAATCTACCGTACTTAGAGGATATGCTGGAGACGAGAGTTCATATGATGCTAACGAAAGTGATTCTGAAAGTGAGTCAGAGGAGTTTAAATTTTCTTCAAGAAAATCCTTCGACGAAAATAACTTGCGGAGATATCCATCGTGTAGTTTGGCCGAATCGTCCGTCAGTAGGGAAGCAAAGAAGCGACTATCTGAGAGGTGGAAGATGACACACAAATATCAAGATCTGGAAATGGTCAATAAGGCTAGTACACTAGGAGAAATGCTTGCCTTACCTGATAAAGAAACAAGGGCAGGGCATTTCAATTCTAAGACGCATTTTGGCAGGGCAGGCAATCAACTTGGTACCAATAATGGTACTGCTAGGCGGTATGGTCCTTTAGGCATCAGCAGTAGGGATGGTTGGAAGGATAAAATAAATAGAAAGTTTAGATCGAGATCCCTTCCTCCTTCTATAGGTGGGAGAAGTAATAGAAGAAACACATATCACGATGAATTGGCTGAAGACAAACATCTGATGGATAGTAATGCTGCACGTTGTGGTAGAAGCAAGGTTGTGAAGGGAAATCCTAGTCATAAAGAAGACTTTTCATCCAAAAATTCAAAATCCAGGAGCAAGAAGCCTCATACCTGTCAGCACATATTTACAAATGAGATGGGCTCTTCATCGGAAGCCAATTTTGAGATTCAAATGGAGGCGAACACTAAAGACTTATCTGAACAACAGCCCATGTTGCAGATGACTCCAGAGCATGAAAACTGTAAAAGTCCTGTATATGATGTAATGATGATTGATGAACATGGAAGCACAACATTGTCTTTGAAGTCTCCAGACTTGCTTTCAAAGCAGTCGTCTTCAGTTATAGATGGTGCCAAATCTGCTACGCATGATCAACAGGATTCCAGTCACCAGGTTTGGATCTTCACTTTCCTTGAACAAAATTGTTTGTACTTTATGTGTGTGTATCACAAACACTATGTTAGCGTGCCTCTTGTGTGTTTTTCTCTTTTTTTCTTCAAAATTCCACGTGTCATTCTCCGAGTGTAGGTGGACTGTGTTTATAGTTTCTCTACTTTGTCGATATTGACATTTCATTTATTACTGAACTATTCCTGCGTGTGTGCAGAAATATGCTTTGTTGTGCGAGCTATTGGACAATTTCTTCTATACTCTGCTCAAATTTTCATACTGGAGCAGTTGTTTGGTTGTTTTTTCCAGCCCTAGTTATGAATATGTCTCCCCTTGTTTGTAGTAGTTTGTTAGGTAGGGGAAGAATCTGGTCTTTCCCTCAAGCATAGGTAGATTCTTTCCTGACTCCTGAGTTTTCCAAAACCATATCACCGGGTTTCGTATGTTAACTTTCCCTGGGCTGCTCCATGTTTTGAGAATAAATGTATGGGGAGCTACTGAGCTGATAATGTTGTTGCTATAGGTGATTCTGATTTTGGCTACTTGGGCACACCTTTCCATGAATGTTGTATCACTTAATTAACTGTAATCAGTTTATTCATTTCAAATAAATAATTCCCTTTTTTCCTCGAGTAGTTTCCTCTTATGAAATAATAATCTGAAAGTCGTAATAATTTATATAAAATGGTTGCAACCCTTTTTTGGTTTTCTGATACTCTTGCTTCTACTTGATTTATATTTTAGATGATCTTATATATATAGATAATTAGATTTGGCTGTACTAAAATGTATACAAGGTCATCTCGAGTAATGCACCTGGCCTAACATGACAATGGAACGAAAGACTTGCAAGACTTTGACTAGTGACTTCTGTTGTGTACTTGTATACTTATTAACATTGGAAATTCTGTGCCATCATGAAATCCATAGAAGTTCAAATCAAATGAGCTTGAATATGGTTTGGCTTGATATTTTAAAGCACTGCCATTCTTTAAAAAGTATTTGTTCTTTGCAATAGGAACCCAAGTAAAAAATCATTATCTTTTATATATGGTGGTACGAAGTGTAGTTTGGAGAAGAAACAAGATGTTTGATAATAATTTTTAGCTATTCTTCATATCCAGTTACTCGTTTTGATCTGCGCTTCAATGGTTGTCTTCCCTTTAAGCTAGGAAAGGACTCTCTTGAAAGCAAAAGCATTTCGCAAGCTCTTGAGCGAGACCAAGTTGTGGGTTTCTCAAAGACCAAACTGGGTTGCTGACGCAGCATGCGATTGATCAACTCCAGACAATTTTAATTAAATGTTGGATGGAAGCGTGGTATGACCGAAATTATTGACCATATCCACTAAGATAAGTAGATTGTGGGCAAATAAAACATACCATAATGAGTAATTTTCAAATTATAAAAAAAGTGAAGTCGTAGTTACTTCTAATAACCAAAACAATCACGTAGCTATTACCTGTTCTATTGAGTCAACTTTTGTCAACAATTCCAAGAGGTGAAAACAATAATTGCAAATAATTATATCCTTATAATGATACAGAGATGATGCTTACTCCCGACTTTTATTACATGGGTAGCTGGCTATTCGCGTCTTGAATGACATAATTTCCACTTAGGCGTGGTGTCAGGGTGGTGTCTGTCTTGTAGAAGTCATTTACATTTATTAAGATCCTTACCCTTTTTACCATTTTAGATGTGACTGAAAAAGATTTTTGGCCACGGATTTTGAGCGTAAAAATGAAAAGTTACACTCCATGCTCATCTTTTTAACACAAAAAAGATATCATGCCGATTTTACACGCATCACTAAATCTTGATTGGAGGGCATTACATATATATTTCAACATAGGATAATATTGGCTGGTTCTCTTACCTACCTTTGAACTGTATTATGTTTGTGAAGCTTACCAGTTTTGTAAGCAGGTCAAAGTATGGATGTCATTTGTGATGATGTGGACCATAAGAAGTGCTATTAAGGTTGAAAGAAACAGCTATTATGTTTGTTTTATGGTTGCTAGCCCTAGACAGATTTGTTACTTCAAATATTAATTTGCATTTCTGATGACGGCTTTTTCTATAAGATGGATGACTGATAGAGTTGTGCCTCCAACTTTACCTTAAATGAGAACAGATGAAACACGTGTTTGTGCTTTGTAATTTCTAATGTACTTCTCAATTGGGTTAACGAGCTATAGAAGTAGGAGTATCTATCTTTACAACTTGATTGAAACTATTTAGGATCCCGGTTGGTACATTGAATGAGCAATTATGCAACCACATAACAAATAGGAAAGTTATCATGTGTTCTGGATTTTTTTATTAAATGGGCATACTTTTTGGAGTATAGCCTTCAAATAGAAGGCATGCTTACCTTTTATGGATCTCATTTTATTTCTACAACAACGATTGATAATTACTTGACTTTCATAACTAAAAATCAGATATGTGAGGTTTTATTACCTAGCTATTGCGAACCAAGGTTCGTGCGTCAAATGTCTTTGCAGACAATTATGAAACTCCGCATGGACAAGGAGGCAACAAGTAGTTCTCGGCCCCTTTTGTCATTAGGTTCCTGAACATTCTTTTAAATTCCTTCTTAGAATAATTTTCTTGGGAAATCTGAATAACCAGAATAACTTTTTAGGAAAGTACGATTTTCATTTTTCTTCAAAATATATGTCAATGAGATGGTTATTTGTGGTTTTGAGCAGACCAAATTGGATATATCTCCGGATTCATGATACCCATTAAACGCCTACTTTTACAGGGTGAAGTGGTTTGAAGTATTTACTCACATCCTTGTGCGATTATAATTTACATATAAGTTGTAGTTATTATGAAAGGTCCATATCTTTTTTATGGTATCTTATGTTTGCGTATTGACATCTTTGTTTATGCAACCCTTAGTGACTGCAGGTGTTCTTATCAATTTTGCATGTAGCATGATGTATTAGTTATTCCCAGAGATAATAGAATGCTGAACCATACTATTTGATTATTGAATAGAACCAAATGCGTTTTGGACTGGCAAACCTTTTTGGTGTGGCATATGGATAAGTATTACATGAATTTGGTGTTCATACACCATGTGCTAGTTATAGTGTTTCTTCATATATTTTGATGAGGTGTCATGAGAACAACCTTATGGTCCATGAAACCAAATGTAGAGCGGTGGCATAAAAATTTACTACTGATTTTTTATCTTTTTGCACGCGAATCGAGCATGCCTTACCGACTAGTATTAATTAGTCTGCTTGTATCTTTTAAGACGTTGAGTGTAAATACTAGTTGAATAATTAATGCTTTATTTCTTGCAAAAAGTACTCACCTTTTGATTGATGATGTTTCAGAAACTGCAAAAGGAATCACCTGAACAAGGCTCTCCACCCTTGCAGTGTCTTGGAACTGAGCTAGATTCTCCAGACAGCTCCAAGGAGGCTGATCATCCTAGTCCGATCTCAGTTCTCGAGGTCCCTTATACCGAAGCTACATCATCTTCTGAAAGTTTTGAGAGAGTCAGTGCTGAACTTCATGGTATGAAACTAGTTACTCTAAAATATTATAATTGCTGGCAGAAATTTTTTGACTATGTGCAAGTTATAGGAAATGATAAAATGTTTGAGGAACCGAAAGAGGACCTTTTAAAGGTTTAGCAAAACTTTGCTTGCGGTCAAATAGGGCCTTCTATATCAAATTCAAGGAGAGGTGATTGTGACAATTGTTTAGAAACCAACACATGGTAATAGAAACTTAGAATAAATCAGCCAATTATTTTTCAGACAGATTGTTTCTTGTTTTGCCCCTTCTCTAAAACACTGTCATGCACAAGTGGATGGTTAACATTATAAGTATTGCTCCAAACTGCAATTGTTGGTATCTGATATAATTCTACAAAATACTGAATTACTGATCATTCTTTGTCCTCTCCTGTTAATTACTTGTACCTGTGCTTATTTTTCTGAGAGAAAGCTAATGCATTTATGTTATTTTATTTGGTTCATTAATTATTTGTTTTTTTCAGCAGTGCTTTAATTGCATAACTAGTAATTGACAGTATCGAGTTTTATCGGATGCAGCAAAATTTTCATGCTATTCAATCTCATTGTTGTACGATATGCATTTTCTTATTTATTTTTAATTGTTACATATTCTTTTAATCTTTTTATTGTAGAATTGAGAATGCAACTTCGTCTCCTCAAAATGGAGTCAGGCACATATCCAGAAGTATCCTCTCTCGTTCCCAACGAAGAAGACATTACTCAGCTATCTCCTATTGTTTCAGAAGGAAGCTATTCATTACAAGCTGAAACCTGGGAAATTACTTACACTCTCGATGTGCTAATCGACTCTGGCCTTGAAGAGTCCGACTTTGATTTGTTCAGAACAAAATGGCATTCCCCAAATTGCCCTTTGGATCCAAATTTGTTCGGAAACCTCGAGAAAAAGTACATTGATGAGACAAATGGGTGCCGTTCAGAAAGGAGGTTACTTTTTGACAGAATAAATTCAGCCATTTTAGAGATTTTTGAAGAAAATGTCGACTTGTGCCCGTGGATAATGCCAAAATTAGCGGGATTTGATTTATCATGGCAATTAGAAGGGGTGAGAGATGCTCTCGAGACGTTGATCAACCGAGACTTTGTGAAGGGAGAGATGCCATCAGATACAGTACTTGATAGGGAGATGCAGTGGTCGGATTCGAAAGCAGAAATCGAGGTCATAGGTAATGAAATTGAGGTATTGCTAATAGATGATATGATAACTGAGATTATGTGTAACTAAATAGTTAGCTTTTGGATTAAACTGGTGTAGGTTGGTAACATAGGCAGATAAAAAGTTTGGTAATGAAAAGAATAAGAACAAAATTTTAATGTTTAATCTAAAGTTACAACTAAGACCAATTATTGTCCTTTTTGTTGGTGAGCACTGAGCTCTTATTTTTGTGATGATGTTTTATCGTTATTGTACTTTTTCTTTCCTTTTTTCATCAGAAATTTGTAGTCCATACATAATAACCTCATGGAACCACACTGACACTCTTCGCATGAACTACAGAGTTATACGGCCCACATTGATTTTGGTTCTAGGCGCAGAGCATTTAGCGCATGAGGCTAAAAATAATGTTTTTCTTTTCCTCAAATGTTTTATTTTACCAATTCTAATTTAAATTGATTAACTAAGGTTTTCTATTTAGAGGGTGATTGAGTAAGCTTATTTAAAGAGTTTATAAGCGCTTAATAAGTTTTTTTAAAGAGTTTATAAGCTCTTAATGCTTATAAGAGCTTTTGGCGTTTTATTATATAAGTTTTTAAAAAATTGGAGTTGTTAAATACACTTTAACTTTTATTATTGACACTCTACATTTCATTTCATTTTTTCGGAAGGACAAAAATATTTTTTAATGCTAAAAGAATATGAAGGCACAATTACACCTTGTAGTATGAGAAATATATATCGACTCCATCATAAAAATGTTAAACCTTGAGAAACTTTGTTCAAAAGAAATAGGGAGCCGAAAAACATAAAACCCTTCAAACTTTTTGTAAAGAAATAGGCCTTCCTTTTTCTCAACTTTCTAAGATAAAATATTTATCTTCTAATAGTTGCATATATTTTGGTTCTTGGTACTTCTGAAATTAAATCAACTAAAATTGTATCTGTAACAAAAAAAATAAATTTTAGCAATGGACACCCGAAGCAATTAAAATGATTTAGAGGAATTGGAAGAAAAATTAGAAATTGTAAATATTAAAACTTCGAAAAAATCTTAAAATATTATCAATTACTAATCAACCCATCAATAATGCAATTAGTAATTTTAATTTCAAGCACTTTTTCTGAATATTGTAGGATGAAATTATTTTTTATTTGAGGTCATAATACAAATCTCTATGACATTCTTATCGTTATGACATTCTTCATATAATCTCTAATAGTATTTCTAGATATTATAGATTAACTTGACTTTAACATGTTTACGCTAAACAAATCTAACAAGAATAAAACAAATTGTTTCCAAGAACTTTGTTTTACACAATGAGGCTTTTTGGTCTTTTTGACAAAATAGAATAGAAGTTGAAGCTCCAATAACAAAAGTTAAAGTACTTTTAACAACTCCCTTATAAAATAAACTGGGTTTCTTGACTATTTATTTAAAGCTCTTAAAAAATAAATTGGGGACAATTTATTTGGAGAGTTTATAGGTTTTGCCAACAAATTTACCAAGAGCTTATAGTTTTTTTCTTTCTAATAACTCCAAGAGCTCCTAAGCTGTTTTGGCGCTCTCTCATGTGAGCTCTTAAACAACTTATAAGTTATAACTTGTTTCAAGGAGTTTATAAGCTCAACTAAACAACATCGTCATTAATTAATAATCAACAATGTATTCAACTAAGCTTTTCCATTTATTTTGAAATAATAGTACATCTAGAAAATGACTGCCTAGTGTGGAAAAACACTAAGCGAAGAAAATACTAAGAAAAATATAATATTTTCTTCACTTCAAACAATTACAATTTATATATTTTATCCTTAATCATTTTCATTGCCCTTCATCGTCCTCACTAAAATCAACTCTTCAAAGTTCAAACTCCAAGCGGATCATGATGGGATGGAGGTGGCCTTCTGTTATGCCTAAGATTTGGGCCAGAAGGAGGTATAGGCACCCCCTTAGGTAATTATTGAAACATTAGCTGTGGCACGACGGCTCCAAATGGTGGCGGACGGTGGTTGTTCCTCCGCAGCGCCGCCTGTGCAACTTTCATTGGTCCAACTCTGGCATTTGCATTTCCATATACAATGGCCATAAGTACCAATGTCAAAAAGATGACTAATTGCAATTTTTGGCACATGTTGGTCTAGTGGTATCCACCTCTCACTTTATTGTTTTATTGTGAGTGGTCCTGAGTTCGAATCCAGATTGCGACAAGTTGTGGCTCTCTCCTTCTTTATGGAGCTAGATAGAGTTTTTATGCCTAAAGATTATGACTATCAACCCGAGTTTGTCGAGCTAAATATTTAGTGAATCCAACTCCATCTTGAATTAAAAAAAATTGCAATTTTTTGGCTATTCATCTTTTCCGAATGTATTTGAGGTTCAATTTTTTTTTTTGGTTATACCAAGGGCATCCACCGTCGATCGCAGTGACTATTTTCTTTTGAATATGGGAGGCACCTCAAAGGTTGGAACTGCTAGCCAAGGAAATCTGTTCCATTTTCAAAGTTAATGATCGAACTCTTGACGTTTGGTTAAGGGTCGAGAAGTCCCTACCACGCCACTATAACCCCTTGGTTTGTTTGAGGTTCAATGCAACAACATTCTTATATAGAACTTCATGTGCATAATGGACAAAAGAAATGGAATTAATTTACACTTAATGAGTGCATGGAAATTTTTACACCAGATCGTTTATGTGGATTTCTTTATATATAATTGGTATTATTGAGAAAATAAATTGATATATGTCTCGGAAGGTTTAATTCTCTGTAAATAGTGAGAGATCATGAAATAAATAATTGGGTGGTAATTTATTATAATATTCTTGTGATGGATTGTTATATATGAAGTTATTCCATGATGATTTTCTTTTTAATGCAATATAACTAGTTGTAACCCCGTGTGTTGGTACATGATACTAATTATGTAGAGAAATAGCTTAAAAAATATATATCTGTAATTATATATCTTCTTTATTATAATTTACAAATTTAATTTTTTTATTCAATTTTGAAGTTTGTTATCAGAAAATCTTGGAAATGAGCATTGCATCATATTAATTTACCTTAAAAAATAAAATGAATGAATGAAGAACTTAGTAAAATAAATATATAAAAGTAAATGACTGCAATTATTATTAATAAGAGAAATAAATGGAGAAAAAATGACTTTATTTGAATCCAAATTGTGTTGGTAACTATCTTATTTTGAATTTATATATTTGACTATTTTAGATAAAGATTGATGAATACTTTTATCTATGTTCAATATGTGAAATATATAATCATTCAAAAAAAATATATGAAATATATTATAATTATATATCTGGTAGGTTTGAGTTCAATGAAAATATCTATGCTAGACCAAGTTCAATAGTCCTTGTGTCTATCTCTTTTACACAATAAGGTGTATTGTGTGTGTTTCCTCTGAAACTTATGCGAAAGAATAGACATAGAATGCACATTTGCACCATTGGACTAGAATTAGTTGAATTCAATTAAGTTAGCTATCCACATGCACAATTACAGAAGAATAGTAACATAAAGTTAACCATTCAATTTCATACTAGCAACAATTAATACTCGCAAATACGTAAAATAAATTGATGAATACATGAACGTAAGAATCTCTTATATATTTCTCAAGGTAATTAACAAATGAGATGTATAATATCTCAAACTCAAATTCCGTTCTCCCTGATCACTAAAAGCAGCCAGAAAAAATTAAAGAATTTCATGAATCCTCCTATAAACAAACAAACAATTCAAAATAAAAACCAACCAATCTACAAATTAAAAGAGATCGACATTCCATCGAGGAAGAGATCATCTTCAAACGACAATCGGAACAAGGGCGAAACATAACTTCAAATTTCTCCGAAACGACCACAATTGAATTTTCATCCCTTCTCTCAGTTTATTTCTAATGCAAACCTCATTCCAAGTTTTGACCAGCGCGTAATGATTATTGGTCTTCCAATTTCTCAAATTTATGTCGCATTCTTCAAGACATGGCTGAAGGAGAGTGGCCAGAATGTCCGCTTTCGGTTTCTCCAAACTTTTGACTTCACTTAGATTCAAGAAATATTTATGCTCCACTTGGCTGTAGGGCACCGATAATCTACTGTGACCACTACTCACATCAGTTTTAGTTAGTTTCTTCTGAATAACTAAAACAGCATTGTCTGGACAACCCCCGATAGCACGAATGCGATCCTTGAATTCTTGTGGAAGATTACGCCGAGGAGAAGTTGGAGGTTTTGCATTAATTACACCTCTCTTCTTCTTCGCCCTATTCGCTTCTGGGACGTCGTCGTTGTCACAATCCATTCTTCTTTTTCCAAGATACTTGGCGTTTTCACGGGCCGTCGATGTTTCGGGGGCGTCGTGGTGTTTCTTGATAGCAATTTTCTTGGAGATGATACCTTCTTGAGTGCGTATAACAGTAGTACTGGTTTTGAAAATTATTCTGAGGTTTGATTTCTTCTTCAGGAGGTTTGTTGTACTTGTAGTAGCAGTAGTATCGTCATGATCATATGCAGTACTTTTTATCGCAGTACTTTTCTCCTTCCTTGGTCCTGCAGATGATCTCTTGCCCTTCTTCAAGAATCCATGAACAGAATCTTGAATACTACTATTATTATTTGTATCTGATTTTGTGGGTTTTTCTTCTTCTTGATAATTAGTAATGGCCGTGTTGATCATTAACTGCTCCAAAGGGATACCTTCAGACAACATATGCGCCGCTTTAACTAAGCATCTCCATCGTTCCCAACCATTACCACCATCGATTTCCAGCATTATTATTGAATTGTTGAAGATGATCAAAAGTAGTAACGTTAATAGAAGATCAGACTAGGTTGAATATTGATAATAAAAAACTTGCAAGGGAAGTAACAAATTATAATATGATATGTGGAGAGAGAGAGAGATTTAATTATTTGGGAGAATAATTAATGAAGTGAGATTTGATGATGAGTTGTAGATTAAAAAGGAAATTTTGGACTTTATATATAGATTGTGTACTCCTATCCTACGTAGGACGGGTTTGGTTTCCCAGTGATGCTAAATTTCCATTCCAATTCCACAAGTACTAGAAATTTAATTTGAAGTGAAATAGAACTCTATTAAGGGTATACTAAAAGATAGGAGAAATTGGTATCGGCTGAGGAATTATAGCAATGTTAGAGCTATTATTACATTCCATAATTAACGGGGACGGGGTGAGACCAAAATTTTAGAAAAATTAATATTTTAATATTTATTTTAAAGCACATTTTTTCCCGGTGTGATCTTTAATCTTAATTATAATTGTTGAAGCACATGTGAAAATGCAAATATTGTATCTAATATTGACGCAAATTATGATGTCATATTTCATACATATACATCATTATATTGTTATGTAAAACATATATGATATTTATTTAATATAACTTTGGGCATCATAAACTGTGATTGATCTTTTTTGTCTATCGCTTAGTTAACATATTTTATATGAATACAAATACCCACAATGGTTTATTGTCAAAATGGAACACCCCCATTTGCAAAACAGTGTACCTTGCCTCAACATTCATAAATCTGACAATAAACATACCATTAGGCAGCAGTAAGACTTTATCAACCCCATATATACTTTCCCCATATTCGTTTTATAATGCCATTAATTACTGGAAACGGAGGGATTGCTCCTAATACGTAACATACAATCATGGATTCCCAATGTGCAATTTCAGATTTCACATCATCCAGCTCAATTTTCCCCACCTGCACTTCTTGCACATCCAGATGACTAGCCAACTCCTCTGCTTGTTGGAGCAATACTTTAATTTTTCTCTGCTTGATTTTCCCAGCCCCTACGAACTTCCCCCCTTTTGCAAACCCTTGTCCTTCCTTAACTCTAGCTCTCGATTAGTCTATCTTAGTTGGTTACTGCTCGGAGAAAGGAGAAGAGGCATCGTCGATGTGGTTGAGAGAGTACCAGTTTGGGTGTAACTGGCAAGCCTGGATTTGAAATATTGGAGCTCCAGTGCTTTAAGTAAGATAGTAAGCCTATTAGGAACACCTATAACAGCAGATACTATGGCTATTAACAAAGAGAGGGTACAATTTACAATAGTGCTAGTTGAAGTCGATATTAACAAGATGCCAAACAAAATACAATTTGAAAATGAGATAGTCAAGTATGAATGGAAGCCTACTAGATGCGCTTATTGCCAAGGATATGGGCATGAAGAGACTGATTGTAGGAAGAGAAAGAGCACGCAAATCTGGGTTCCAAAGCAACATCAACAACAGGCCAGAGATGGGGCAGAGGTACAACTAAAGGAAGGCTAACCTGGGGTAGCAGAGGAAAGGCAAGAACTACATGATACAACCAAGTTACCAAGGACTGAAGGGACATATTTATATCTCAAAAAGGGCAGCCACAAGCACTATTCAGGGGTTTGTAAAAAGAATAGAGTTTATGAAATGGTGCAATTGAAGTGAATTTAGAGGTCTCTCCTGGTCTAGTTACTGTATCAGGATTGCAACATGGATCAAATCGCAGCATGGAATGTAAGAGGGCTCAATAGCTCTGACAAGCAGAGTGCAGTGATTGTCCTCTGTAATAAACATAAAATAGGTATATGTGGAATATTGGAGAATAAAATTAAACAAAACCAATATGAGAAAGTCTATAAAAGAATGTGTCCAACATGGGGTAGTATTACAAACCTATTAGAAAGTCCAAGGGGGTGAATCTAGGTAATCTAGAGACAAGAGTATTATGATATCCACGTAGTAAAATCTAGTGCAGAATATGTTCATTGTGAGACTCTAAATAGGATAACACAGAGGACATATGGGGCAACTTTTGTTTATGGCTACAACCATATCCAAGAAAGAATTGAACTATGGAATGATTTAAAGGGGATTGCACTACACTATACAAGTGTTCCTTGGATAATTCTAGGGGACTTTAATACAGTTTTAAGAGTGGGAGATAGAATTGGGAGAACCTGTTAAGATAAGAATTCAAAAGATAAAGATAATTCAATGGAGACAATTCAATAACCAAACTCACAAGAATCTGATCTCGTGCCCAAGCTACCAAGCTCGCCAAACTCAACACTATTCGATAATAATCCGTAACGAAGCCCTAACAATGTTACTTATACTACCTCTTACAATCCTTTCCAAAACAGACTCCTATTCTAACCAACAAGGAATTAACCTAATAATAAGGAAATAACATAATTAATTAACCTAATAATAAGGAAATAACATAATTAAAGGAATAATTAATAAAGCAGCCAGCCACTCTTCAATCGGATCCCGCCTTCTTCTTCTTTCTCCTTTCGTATACGCGTATTGCTCCTCTTGCCACATCATCACTTCCTCTTGCCACGTCAGCACCTGCCACATCATTGATTGAGTCACGATTCCTAACAACTCCTCCCCTCTCGAAATTAGCCTTGTCCCCAAGGCGGAAATCGGGAAATTGCTGTACCAACTCGGTCGAATCAACCCAAGAAGCATCATCTGGACTTAGTCCTTGCCATTTCACTAGCACCTGTGGTAAGCCGTCGGAAGAAACACGTTTGGCCAACACCTCCTCGGGTTAAAAAAGGGGAGACCCCGAAACTTCCAGGGTAGTAGGAAGTTCAACTTCAACCGGATGATCCCCCTTAACCTTCTTGAGTTGAGATACATGAAACACGGGATGAATGCGACTAGATTCCGGTAACTTCAAACGATACGCAGTAGCACCTATTCGGTTCAGCACCTCAAATGGGCCATAAAATTTCGCAGCTAACTTAGTGTAATTTCGAGTTGTAATGGAGTGTTGCCTATGCGGCTTGACCTTCAATAGAACCTTCTCACCGACTTCAAACTCCAAATGGCGTCGATGCTTATTGGCATATTGGACCATCTTTTGCTGAGCTCGTCCCAGATTATATTTCAAAAGGTTGAGAAGATCATCACGACCTTGCAAAACCGCCGACACTGCTGCCACTTTGCATTCACCGGGCAAAAAACGCTGAAGTGAGGGGGCTGGTCGTCCATACACTAGCTCAAAAGGGGTAGCTCGTGCCGCGGTTTGAAATGCCGTATTATACCAGTATTCGGCCCAGGCCAAACAGTGCACCCACTTACGAGGCTGTTCAGAAACAAAACAGCGCAAATAGGTCTCAAGAACTCGGTTGAGTACTTCGGTCTGTCCATCCGTTTCCGGGTGATATGCCGAGCTAAATTTCAACTTCGTTCCTTGTACTTTAAATATCTCGCGCCAAAAATTGCTCACAAAGATAGGATCACGATCACTGACAATGGAGCGAGGCACCCCATGTAGACGAACAATTTCACGAATAAAAACCCCGGCCACGGACCGAGCCGTGTAAGGATGTTTCAGCGCCACAAAATGCCCGTATTTGGACAAACGGTCCACCACCACCAATATACAAGTGAACCCTTGAGAATTTGGTAAACACGTAATAAAGTCCATCGACACATCTTCCCAAATCTTCTCCGGAATGGGAAGTGGTTGTAGCAATCCCGCCGGAGACATCGCTTCGTATTTGGACTTTTGACATACGAGACATTCCGCTACATATCGCTGCACCCGTTTCATCATTCCCTTCCAATACACGCTCATAGCAAGTCGTCGATAAGTGCGCAAGGCCCCCGCATGGCCACCTTCGGGTGTGTTATGAAATTCATGCAATAAAGTGGGTATCCAGGATGATTGTTCAGAGAGTACCACTCTCCCTTTGAAGTAAAGCCGGCCCTGGTGCAATGAAAATCCCGGCCTGCTTGCGGGATCATTATGCAAATCCTTCACTATTCCTTGCACATATGAATCAGTTTCCTGCTCCTCGGTTAAGGCAGCATAATCTGCCCAAACTGGCCCACTCATAGCCATCAATTTGGCATCCACCTCACGCCGAGACAAAGCATCCGCTGCGTTGTTAGATATACCGGTTTTGTATACAATTTCGAAATCATATCCCAGCAACTTTGCGACCCATATTTGTTGAGACGGGGTAACAATCCGTTGTGAAAGAAGGTGCTTAAGGCTATTGTGATACGTGCGAACCGTGAACCGACGCCCCACTAAATAAGGTCTCCAATGCTCCACCGCAAGAACTAAACCCATTAATTCGCGTTCATAAGCCGACTTAGTAGTAGTTCGGTCCGCAAGCACCTTACTAAAGTACGCGAGTGGCCGTTTATCTTGCATTAAAACAGCCCCTACTCCAGACCCCGAGGCATCACATTCGATAACAAAGTGTTTGGTGAAATCCGGCATTGCTAGAACCGGTGCTCCTGTTAAGGCTGCCTTCAATTGGTCAAAAGCCTTCTCAGCCTCCCCATTCCATTCGAATTTAGAAGATGCATCCTTCTTCAATAATTGGGTCAAAGGCTTAGCAATTAATCCATAATCTTTAATAAACCTCCGGTAATAACCCGTCAATCCCAAGAATCCCCGAACAGCCCTCACGGACCGAGGTCGCGGCCATTCAATCACCGCCCGAACCTTTCCCGGATCCATGGAGACCCCTTCGGCCGAAATAAGGTGGCCTAGGTACTCCACCCGATCACACCCGAATGCACACTTTTTTAAATTGGCACAAAAGTGATTGTCCTGTAGAATTTGTAACACGTGCTCTAGTTGTTGTAAATGCTCCTTCTCGCTCCGGCTATATATCAATATATCATCGAAAAAAACCAACACGAATTTCCGTAATAATGGCCGAAATAAATCATTCATCGTCGATTGGAAAGTTGCCGGTGCATTAGTCAAACCAAATGGCATGACTCGAAATTCATAATGCCCACTATGGGTTCGAAAAGCCGTCTTCGGTACATCCCTCGGAACTACTCGGATTTGATGATATCCCGATCGCAAATCAATTTTGGAGAATATAGTCGACCCCGCCAATTCGTCCAACATTTCCTGGATCACCGGAATTGGGTATTTATCCGGTATTGTCACCTTATTTAGCTCCCTATAATCCACGCAGAACCTCCAACTCCCATCTTTTTTCTTGACTAACAGAACCGGGCTCGAGAAAGGGCTGGAGCTTGGTTGGATCACCCCGGCTAATAACATGTCAGCTACCAAACGCTCAATCTCATCTTTCTGAGCATGGCCATACCGGTATGGTCGGACAGACACCGGTTCAGAACCCGACTTCAACTCAATTTTGTGATCTGTCAATCTGCGTGGAGGAAGTTCGGTGGGCTCGGTAAACACCTTCGGAAATGCCTCAATCAGCCCCTCTATTTCCGGTTTCACCGTGGACCGCACGGTATTAGGAGCGGTCTCGGTATGAAGCTTCGAATCCTGGACCAGCAGTGCAAAAAATTCGGAGTCATGTATTTTAAAAAGCGATTTAATGCTCACCTGAGTTCGATATAACGCCGGGTCGCCCGTGAGTAGGATGAGCTCCTTGCCCCGCTTAAACTCCATTGACATGTGTTTCCAATCTACCAGCACCTTGCCCAGAGTCTCAAGCCAAGTAATCCCCAGTATAATGTCTACTCCACCGAGAGGAAATACGTAACAATCTGCGTGTACAGTACAAGATGGGAATTGAATACATAACTCAAGACATACCCCTTCCGACTCTTGTCGTAACCCGTTGCCTAACTGAACCCCGAACCTCCTGGTCGCTTGCCTTGGTAGTTTTAATTCGGTCACAAGACTCTCTGTCACGAAGCTATGACTAGCCCCACTATCAATCAGAACGGTAACACATCTACCTCCGACCTTTCCTTCCAACCGCATGGTACGTGGTCCGGATAGACCCGCCATGGAGTATAGTGGCAATTCCACATCGCCAAGTTGTTCATCAGTAGCCGAAATAAAAGGCTCCTCGTGTTCCTCCAATTGCTCATTCATGTCCAAAGTCTCAACGTCTTCCGCCAAGAGAACTCGTAATTGCTTCATAGGACATTCGTGCAACGGGTTGTATGGCTGTTTGCATTTAAAACACAACCCCTTTGCTCGTAAATCTGCAAATTCATTAGGAGTGAGTCTCCGGAAGGGGGTTCGAGCCGAGGATTGCCCCGTTCCCGTAGACCGTGTAGCTTGACTTCGTTCAGGAAGTCGCGACCCCACGCTACCAGTCGCCGACGAAGTGATCATAGGTGCTGAAACAACGGGTCTGCTGAAATTTGTGGCTCGAACCAAACCCGACGTGACTTGGCGATTTGCACGTCCACCCATTTGATGATTCAAATCTACCTCAACGTCTTTAGCCAATTCCATTGCTGTTTCCAAGTCTCCCGGGCGAAGTAACCGCAATTTACATCGAATATGATCCGCTAAGCCGGACAGAAATTTCCCCAAATAGTGCTCGTCATTCAATCCGGGTACCTGGCTCGCCAACTGAACAAATAAGCTAATATAGTCATCCACCGTGCCCGTTTGCCTCACGTCCGACAATCGCTCATACGGGCTGCCCGTATACCTCGTATCAAAACGCACCATCAATGCTTTTGAAAATTCCTCCCACGAAATATCGGGTTTGCGTTGTCGTATCCAAGTGAACCAATACAAAGCATCCCCTTCCATTGCGACCATAGCCGACTGGATCTTCGATTCCTGAGGTGTTTGATGAATTTCAAATTGTTGGTTGGCTCGAGCAAGCCAGCCCAGCGGGTCACTTCCTTCAAACGTAGGTAACAGAATCGATACTCGGGGGGGTGTCTCCGTGGTCTCCCTTCCCCGCGGAGTGCTATCCGCTTGCGCCGTTGCCTCCTGCATACTCGAGCGCGCCGGCGGAATTTCAGGTGGTGCAGTGCGTGGCGCCCCCGTCGTGAGCGTGGCCAACGCGGCTAAAACCTCTGTCATCTGGCTCTTCACAACCGCCAAATCCGACAATTGTCCTTTCATCATCGCCTGATCCTCCAGCAACGTTCCAAACGCCGCTTCCAACTTATCCAAACGAGTATCGGTTGAGGATCGTGTGTTTGTCATTACGCGGGGGATGGGATCCGGCAGGTCGGACCAAATTGTTAAGATAAGAATTCAAAAGATAAAGATAATTCAATGGAGACAATTCAATAACCAAACTCACAAGAATCTGATCTCGTGCCCAAGCTACCAAGCTCGCCAAACTCAACACTATTCGATAATAATCCGTAACGAAGCCCTAACAATGTTACTTATACTACCTCTTACAATCCTTTCCAAAACAGACTCCTATTCTAACCAACAAGGAATTAACCTAATAATAAGGAAATAACATAATTAATTAACCTAATAATAAGGAAATAACATAATGAAAGGAATAATTAATAAAGCAGCCAGCCACTCTTCAATCGGATCCCGCCTTCTTCTTCTTTCTCCTTTCGTATACGCGTATTGCTCCTCTTACCACATCATCATTTCCTCTTGCCACGTCAGCACCTGCCACATCATTGATTGAGTCCCGATTCCTAACAGAACCACTGTTATAATGAATGAAATAGCTGATTTAAAAAGTGCATCGATTTATATGAATTAGAAGAAATGAAGTGGAAGGAATGTGAATTTACATGGAATAATAAACATGAGGTGGGGGAAAGGATCTTTTCCAAAATTGATAGAGTTTTCGTAAACTTTAGTTGGTGTATGGAATATCCATTAGCTGAAACAGTATTCTTGCCTGAAAAAAGATTAGACCATAGCCCAATGGTTGTGCATTTTAATATGGGAACAAGTCCTAAGAGACATCCCTTCAAGTTCTTTAACATATGGGTAGAATCACAATTGTTTAAACAGAAGGTGGAACAGGGATGGAGCCAGAGTGTACAAGGAACATGAATGTATCAAGTTGTACACAAGCTGAAAGGTATAAAAAAACTACTCAAACAATGGAACCAGAACCAGTATGTTGAAATTGAGAAAAAAACTGCCCAAGCAGAACAGGAGTTAGAGAGTAAGCAGATGCTCCTACATCAGAACCCTTTGAATGTGGACTTACAAAATCAAGAGAGGGAGGCCAGAACAAGCTAAGAGAACTTAATGTGGCTTATGAGAAGTTCCTTCACCAGAAGTCAAAGGCTACTTGTCGAGGAGATCAAACTTCCAAATACTTTCATATGCTTCTTAAAAAACAGCAGTAAAGGAGAAGGGTGAGATTACTTTAAGGTTGTACAATATTTTATTGAGTATTATAAGTAGTTGTTGGGTACTTGTAGCCAGACCCTAGAAGTTGATTAGAGGATTTTTGACACTGGGCCTAGATTGGACAGAGATAAACAATTGGAATTGTCCAAGACTTTACCAGAGAAGATGTTAAGAAAGCCCCATTTGGAATTGATGCCAACAAGAGTCCTAGTCTTGATGGATACAGGAGTGGATTTCTTATAGCAGCTTCGCAGTTATAGGAGAAGAGGTAACAATAGCTGTTTTGGAGTTCTTTAATAGTGGGAAAATGCCCAAACAGTTGCATAGCACTCTCATTGTTTTAGTTCCTAAAGTTGAAAATCCCCAGCTAGCAAGTGAATATAGGCCTATAGCTTTCTGTAATACACTGTACAAATGTATTTCAACGATGATGACACAAAGAATGGCTAGTGTTTTGCCTAATTTGATAGATGAAAATCAGGGAGCTTTTGTCAAGGGGAGGAATATTATAGGTAATATCCTTACCAGCCAGGAGTTAATTCAGCTATATAATAGGAAAATACTTCTCCTAGATGTCTATTGAAGATAGACATTAGGAAAGCATATGATTCAGTGGATTGGGCCTTTTTGAAGAAAGTGTTGATAGGATTGTGGTTTCCCCAGAAGTTAACTGATTGGATCATGGAGTGTGTGACAATAGTGACCTTTACATTGGTGATTAATGGAGAACATCATGGATTCTTTCCAGGGTAAAGAGGATTAAGGCAGGGAGACCCTATCTCCCCTCTTTTATTTGTGATTGTCATGGAATACTTAACAAGAAGTCTGAGGATTATGGCTCAACAAACAGGATTCCGGTTTTATCCAACTTGTAAGCAGCTTAAACTCTCTAATATTTGCTTTGCAGATGATCTAATGATCTCCTGCAAAGCAAATAAAGAATCTATCAAGCAACTATGGGATATTTTTAATAAATTTTCAGGAACAACGGGGTTGGCTGCGAATCATAGCAAGTCCAGTATCTTCATTAGAGGGGTTTCAAAACAAACCAAGCTGAAATATTGAATATAATTGGCTTTACAGAAGGTATGTTCCCTATTAAATATCTTGGAGTTCCCCTATCACCTGCTAAATGGTAAAAAATGGATTGTATGAGATTGGTGGATAAAATAACAGCTAAGTTGGCATGTTGGGCCTCTAGGAAATTGTTTTATGCAGGGAGGGTTCAACTAATTAACTCGGTGGTGCTGTCCCTCCATACTTAACTTACTGGACATCAATTTTCATTCTTCCTCAATCTGTTGAACATAAATGCAAAGAGTTCTTGGGGGAAAATTGGTTCACACCATCAACGAATGGCTTTAATCAGCTGAGATATTATTTGTACTAAAAAGAAAAAGGGTGGACTTTATTCGAAGTGCTGTAAAATCTGGAACACAGCAGCGGTAGGGAAACAGGTGTGGGCTTTAGCTCAAAAGAAAGATACGCTTGTTGGGATAAATTGCATAAACGCAAAAACGCAGCGGAAGAATTATAAGTTTAATCCCAGTGGCTCATCTCTATTTCTACTATTTAAATTGGGTTTTACGAAATTAATTACCGTTCTTGCGTATGTTGAAATTTAAACCAGCTATGCAATCCTTTCTTGAACAGCAAATCCGTCGCTGTCTCTAAATTGCCACGCCGGAGTCGAAAACGAAAATCACCTTCTTCTTCACCTTGATGGACGGCTAGAGTGAGTGATAAAGGGAGGAGAGTTTGACTTGGAGAGAAAGTTTGTGAGTTAATTCTCTTGACCTCGTATTTTTTCACTAAGTAGTATATATATACTACAATAGAAAACAATAACCTAGGCTTCATAAGCCCCATAAGTGGACGCCCACTTGTAGGCTTTTAAGCCTTCGGGCTTTTGTTTATTAATTAATTAAATAATTAATATTATTATCCAATAAATAAATTAATTAACTAATCAATTAAATTCATGTTAATATTATAATTAAATTCCCATGAGAAATTAATTAATTCATTAACTTAATTAATTAATAAAATCATCTAATGATTAATTAATTAATCTCGATATCCAATACCGAAAATTTTCTCAAGTCTTTTTCTACGATTTTCTTTTTGTACTTCCTTTAAGCGCGACTCTTTAGGTTCGTCTCAAAAGGTAACTGGGAGAAAATCAAAAGGATGTGAGTAACACCTAGTCAGTCACGTGGCTCACATCGTATCCCAATTGAGAACGAATGAATAGGATCATTCCAAACCATATACGCTGTGAATACCGTACGTGTATAAACCTTTTATTCTTGTATCTCAGTCAAGTGAGAGTCATGGTTTTAGTCAAACTCACATGACTTGACCATATGCTTAGCTCATAATGAGTCGAGGTCATTTTATGCTTTGGCCAAAGACTTTTAACCTCACTCATTCATAACTGCACAGGATACTTAGCTCATTCACTTATAAGAGAATAAATCCCATTTTGCTAATCAGTTAACAATGCTACTTGCCCATCAAGTCGCACTTCGAGGTCGATCCCACCAAAGGGTGATTTGGATCTAACTACTCTAATGACAGACTTGATGTCAAAAGTACATTTTCAACTCGACTCCTCAGGTCTAAGGTTCACGCTTACCTATCACAACTTATCAGTTTCATTATTGACTGTCAGTGAGTGAATACCCATGTGATGAAACTGATGCGAGCCATGTTTTTAAAATTAGTCCAACTTATATGTCCATGACATAAGTTCCCACTATCATTCCCATAGTGTTCGACTGACACTTTCTCTTTCAAAACTTATATCATGCAAGTCCTTGTTCTGTATTAATGTCCAGTCAAATGCTTTCTTAGACTTGCGAACCCTATTTAGAGAATAAGGATCAAACCCTTCTAGTGCCATTTTCCCTATCCCATAGGAAGTAGAAGGTTTGCCTTATACTCAAGGACTTTACGTTGTTTATTAACACCTTACAAACGCCTATAAAAAAACAACAAGATAATGCCTTATATATAATAAAAGGATATTGTTTAGTTATAAGTTAATGCCCTATAAATCTATCCTCTTTATAGCATTTAAGTGCATATACTCTAAAAATATCCCACTTGTACTCAATGCCATTTGCTATGGTATTTAATACCCATCCCTTCTAGATGTTTTTCTAGCACCGCCTGTGCCAATGGCTTGGTCAATGGATCAGCGACATTGTCAGACCTAGGTTCGAGATGTTTTTCTGAACATATATTTCTCCTCGTGCAACGATCTCTATTATGATGTGATATCTCCTCTCGATGTGTTTGGACTTGTTGTGAGACCTAGGTTCCTTTGCTTGCGCTATTGTTCCGGCGTTGTCACAATAAAGTGGCAATGAGAGCTCTATGCTAGGAACCACTTGAAGTTCTTCTATGAACTTCCTTATCCAAACAGCCTCTTTAGCTGCCTCAGAGGCAGCTATGTATTTAGCCTCTGTAGTGGAGTCCGCGGTTGTGCTTTGCTTGGAACTTTTCCAAGTTACTGCCCCACCATTGAGGGTGAATAAGAATCCTGAGGTGGATTTCCGGCATCAGATTGAAAATCCGAATCAGTGTAGCCGTATACTCTCAGGTTACCACTCCCATAGATGAGAATCATATCCTTGGTTCTCTTCAGATACTTAAGGATATTCTTCACAGCTATCCAATGTTCCTTGCCTGGGTTTGCTTGAAATCGACTAACAACGCTTACCAAATAAGCAATGTCAGGTCTAGTACACAGCATTGCGTACATCAGGCTACCCACTGCTGATGCATAGGGTACAGTGCTCATTTCCTTTTTATTTTCCTCACTTTGAGGACACATAGTTTTTGAGAGGTGTATCCCATGCCTCATTGGTAGGAACCCTTTCTTAGAATCCTCCATCCTATATCTCTTTAGGACCTTTTCTAAGTAAAGGACTTGAGAGAGCCCTATCATTCTATGTGTTCGATCTCTGTAGATTCGAATCCCTAGAATATAAGTTGCCTCTCCCAAGTCTTTCATGGAGAAATTACTCGAAAGCCACTTCTTTACAGTGGTGAGCATTCCTATATCATTCCCTATGAGTAATATGTCATCTACATATAACACAAGGAATGTTATCTTGCTCCCACTAACCTTCTTGTAAACACATGGCTCGTCTTCGTTCTTGATGAAGTCAAATCCTTTGACAGCCACATCAAAACGTAGATTCCAGCTACGGGATGCTTGCTTGAGTCCATAAATGGATGTCTCAAGTTTACACACCTTATGAGTATGCTCCTCGGATAGATAACCTTTAGGTTGTTTCATATAGATATCCTCTTCTAGGAATCCATTTAGGAAAGCAGTTTTGACATCCATTTGCCATATTTCATAGTCTAGGTGTACGGCTATTGCAAGTAGAATCCTTATTAGTTTGATCATAGCCACTGGCGAAAAGGTTTCTTGGTAGTCAATTCCTTCCTTTTGACTATACCCTTTCGCCACTAGCCTGGCTTCGTAGGTGTCAACCTTTCCATCAACACCAATCTTTCTCTTGTAGATCCATTTGCACCCGATCTATTTTACCCCTTCAGGTTGGTCCACAAGTTTCCAGACTTGGTTTGCATGCATCGAATCGATCTCAGTTTGCATAGCTTTACGCAATCTAGTAGCATCCGCAACCACCATTGCTTGATCAAAAGTGGAGGGATCATCTCCATGATCCTCCTCTAATACAGAATGGAGATCCAGCTCCCTCTATACTAGATATCCATACCTCTCAGGCGGTTGAGGTACTCTACTTGATCTTCGTGGTTGTGATTGTGTTATAGAAGGTTCGATTCTCACTTCTTGTGTAGATGTATCCACTGGAGTCTCATTTTGTTCTTCTAGAACAATCTTTCTACCCGCTCCTCCTTCTTGATTGAACTCATCTTCAAGAAAATGGGCTTGCAAAGCTACAATGATCCTTTGATCATCGTACAGGTAAAAGAGGTATCCCATTGAATTCTCAGGATATCCAACGAAACGTCCCTTCAAGGATCTAGCCTCCAACTTGTCCACTTTGGTCTTTTTGACATAAGCCGGACATCCCCAAATCTTGATGTGATTAAGACTTGGTTTCCTATTCCTCCATATCTCATAGGGAGTCATAGGAACGGACTTGGACGGACATCTATTTAAAAATATGTATAGCTGTAAGCAGCGCATGACCCCACAGTGAAATGGGTAAGTCAGTGTAGCTGAGCATGGAGCGAACCATGTCCAACAAAGTTCTATTCCTTCGCTCTGCTACTCCATTTAACTGTGATGTCGCTGGAGGTGTGAGCTGTAATACTATACCATTCTCTTTGAGGTATACATCAAACTCGTTGCTCATATATTCTCCTCCTCGATCCGATCGAAGGGTTTTTATATGTTGACCAGTTTGATTTTCCACTAAAGCCTTGAATTCCTTGAACTTTTCAATGGATTCAGACTTGTGCCTCATCATGTACACTAGACCATATCTTGAATGGTCATCAGTGAAGGTGATGAAGTAAAGGAAGCCTCCTCGTGCCATTTCGCCAAATGGACCACAAACATCAGTATGCACTAAGCCTAAGATTTGTGAGGCTCTTTCAAAAGTCCCTGTGAAGGGGGATCTAGTCATCTTGCCTTTGAGACAAGATTCACAAGTAGGATAGGGATCCAATTCCAATGGTCCAATTAGTCCATCTTTCTCCATTTTGCGAATTTTATGTTCGCCGGCATGGCCTAGTCTAAGATGCCAAATCAATCTTTGGTTTATTCCAAGCCTACTACGTTTCCTTTGTACAGTATTCACAGAACACTCATTCTGGACATTAAGGTAATACAATCCATTTATTAAAGAAGCAAAGCCTACTAATTTATTACCATAATAAATGTTGCATCGTTCATTAATAAAACGGAAAGTGTAACCAAGTTTAACTAAAACGGGAATAGAAACAATGCTTTTAAGCCCATTGGGCAAAACTAAAACATTATCCAGAAATAGTATATGTCCAGAATTAAGAAATAATGAGGCAGATCCAATTTTAGTAGCTGCGACGCTTTGCCCGCTGCCTACCCTTATCTACACCTCATCAGGGTTCAGCTTTCCAGATTCTGATTCACACAACATACATGAGTATTAGCTCCTGAATCAAGAATCCATGAAGAGGAAAAAATGGTAATAGAGCAAAAACATAAAGTTCTTTACCTTTTGCTCGTATGTTAGGACAGTCTCTTCTCTAGTGGTCTAGCTCACCGCAGCATAAGCATCTGTCCTGATTTCTAGCCCTCTTATTTCTCCTTCGGTGTGCTTTGTCGCAAGTCGTGCTGGATGCCCCTTCCTCTAAATGGTCATTATTATTATTTCTTCCATCCAATGGATTAGGAAAAGTGATTGCAATTGGGTTGTTCCATTTGTCCGCCTTTATTTGTTTCTGAGCAACTTTGAGTTTTTCTAATAGCCCAGCTAAAGAACCCTCAATGTCATTCATGTCAAAGTTTATGACGAAGTAATAGAACGAATCGGGGAGTGACTGTAGGATGAGATCAACTTGGAGATGTAGATCCATGTAGAAGTTTAAAGATTTTAGTTTTTCTATCATGGTCATCATTTTGAAAACGTGTTCTCCAACATCCTCTCCTTCAGTCATTTTAGTTCGGAAGAGATCCCTTGAAATAAAATATCTAGCGGTCCTACCGCGCTCTCCGAACAACTCATCCAGATGCAGGATAATGTCTCTTACATTATCCATCTTATCATGGGGCCTTTGCAACTCTATGCACATCGAGCTTAAGATGTACACCCTTGCTCTATGGTTATCACAACACCAATCCCATCGAGCCAGGCGAACTTCATCACCCTCCTCTTTTCCAGGAATGGGAGGACGACCAATTTTCAGTACATATTCTATGGATTCACTGCTAAGGATCATCCTCAGCTTTGTGAGCCATTCTATGTAGTTTGGACCAGTGAGAATCGTGTTTTCCATCAATTTCGACAGTGGTTTGGGAGACATAATTAAATTTGAGAGAGATAAATCAAAATAGCTGCAGAAAATAAACTAGACTTTATTAGACTTGTGTAACTAAACTAAAACCAAGTTTAAAATCAAGCACTTCGACTTATAACTTGGCTCCCACTACATTTTTCGAGATTCACACTCCCACTGTGAAAAACGGAAGTGATCGTTGCAATGTACTTCGTGGTGGGGATTGATTACTTTAATTAATCTAATGGATGACAACCCTTTAACGATATATGGTCCATTATTTTAATTAAAGTGATGTCCAACATCAATCTATCCAATAGATGGTTCAATCTTCTTTTTCCTATAATCCACCAAAACTTCAACCCTTTAACGATTTATAGGCTTTATGGATTATCTAACTTCACTCCCACTAACTCCTCATAATCTAACATTTGAATTTCACCTTGCAACCCTTTGACGATATTTGGGGTGAAATATGTCTCGATTAAGGCATCTGATGCACTTAATAAAATTCTAGAATTAAATATTGATATACGACCCCCACTTACTGGGAAGATGCCATATACTAGGTTTAATACTTAATTTCATTAAGCTTAGTGGAGGGAAAGGATGCCTAGCACCCCTTACTATCTCAGTATCAATTTTTGCTTGGGAGAATTCATGGCCTAAACATTTATCTAAGTCTCACTTTGCACATTACTCAATTTATATAGCGCATATTGATAACATACATGCTTCATACAACTAATGAACATGCATCGAAAGCAATAAACCAACACATATGTCCATGGACTTTATCTAGAGGGTCCAAGCGAATGGGCCATCATTAAAAAAATAAATAAGCCTAGCTATTCTTCGTGGGCTCCAAGCTCCTCTTTTTTTGGATTGATCTCCTCTTGAAAGGCCTATTCAATTTCTATCTATTACATGAGATTATTTAACAACCTATACATAATTCTAGAAATAAAATAAACGGGCTCAATTCCGGCCCTTACAACCCATAAAAGGAAATACAATCAAAAGAAATAACCTAAGCCCATGGATAATGTCACCATCATATAATACATGCTCGCGAAAAATAAAGCAATTATGTTGGTGATTAAGTTAATGAATAATTAGTCCAACTAATTAATTCCCTCAATAAAATTCCAAATTTTATTGATAATCATGACAATAACCATTTAGTGAGAGTCTTTAATTTAAATAAATAACTTAATTAAAAAATTCTCCAAGAACCATTAATTAATTATTTCACTTAAATTAATAATACTCAATAGAAATAATTTGGGCTTTATTTCATAAAATATAATTACCAATCATTGGCGTATTTAATTTTAATTAATTAGGCCCAAAACTAATTTATTGAAGAGTCTATATTTTTAAATAAAACAATTTGGGCTTACTTAATTAAATCCGGGTCATCATCCTTTTGACCCACCCGGATAATTAAAATAGCCCAAAACCCATTTAAATAAAAAATTGGACCAGAGGAAAATTAACCCGACCCGTTAGGGCCCGGGTCATGGACCCGGGCCCATGAAACTGGGCCCACGTGCGCTGGGCGCACGACACGACGTGTGTCGTGCGCCCACCGCACGGCTTGAGCCTTGCCGCAAGCCGAGCGCATGGCAGTGACCCGGCCACGCACGATGTCGTGCGCCCAACGCACGGTGTCGTACGCACAGGCGCACGCTGTGCGCGCAGCGTGTGCTGTCTGCGCACGTTGTTTTCAACGCGCTCGTCGTGGGGTTTTTCTGACCCGATTTTCACAAAAAATAGATTTTTCAATTCACAAGTCATCATACTACAACATTCATGAATTAAACACAGAAAAATCATGGATTATCATCACAAAAAACATATTCAAAAGATGCTTCAAAAAACGCAAAAAACACATAATCACGTAATCAATTAAATACAGAAATCAGAGATTGGCTCTGATACCATTGTTGGGATAAATTCCATAAAAACAAAAATGCAGCAGAAGAATTATAAGTTTAATCCCAGTGGCTCATCTCTATTTCTCGTATTTAAATTGGGTTTTACGAAATTAATTACCGTTCTCGCGTATGTTGAAATCTGAACCAGCTATGCAATCCTTTCTTGAACAGCAAATCCATCGCTGTCTCTAAATTGCCACGCTGGAGTCAAAAACAAAAATCACCTTCTTCTTCACCTTGATGGACGGCTAGAGTAAGAGAGAAAGGGAGGAGAGTTTGACTTGGAGAGAAAGTTTGTAAGTTAATTCTCTTGACCTCGTTATTTTTTCACTAAGTAGTATATATATACTACAATAGAAAACAATAACCTAGGCTTCATAAGCCCCATATGGGGGTCCACTTTGGACGTCCACTTGTAGGCTTTTAAGCCTTCGGGCTTTTGTTTATTAATTAATTAAATAATTAATATTATTTATCCAATAAATAAATTAATTAACTAATCAATTAAATTCATGTTAATATTATAATTAAATTCCCATGAGGAATTAATTAATTAATTAATAAAATCATCTAATAATTAATTAATTAATCTCGATATCTAATACCGAAAATTTTCTCAAGTCTTTTCCTACGATTTTCTTTTTGTACTTCCTTTAAGCGCGACTCTTTAGGTTTGTCTCAAAAGGCAATTGGGAGGAAACCAAAAGGATGTGAGTAACACCTAGCCAGTCACGTAGCTCACATCGTATCCCAATTGAGAATGAATGAATAGGATAATTCCAAACCATATACGCTGTGAATACCGTACGTGTATAAACCTTTTATTCTTGTATCCCAGTCAAGTGAGAGTCATGATTTTAGTCAAACTCACATGACTTGACCATATGCTTAGCTTATAATGAGTCGAGGTCATTTTATGCTGAGGCCAAAAACTTTTAACCTCACTCATTCACGACTGCATAGGATACTTAGCTCATTCACTTATGAGAGAATAAATCCCATTTTGCTAATCAGTTAACAGTGCTACTTGCCCATCAAGTCGCACTTCGAGGTCGATCCTACCAAAGGGTGATTTGGATCTAACTACTCTAATGACAGACTTGATGTCACAAGTACATTTTCAACTCGACTCCTCAGGTCTAAGGTTCACGCGTACCTATCACAACTCAGTTTCATTCTTGACTGTCAGTGAGTGAATACTCATGTGATGAAACTGATGTGAGCCGTGTTCGAACATATTAGTCCAACTTATATGTCCATGACATAAGTTCCCACTGTCATTCCCATAGTGTTCGACTGACACTTTCTCTGTCAAAACTTATATCATGCAAGTTCTTGTTCTGTATTGATGTCCAGTCAAATACTTTCTTAGACTTGCGAACCCTATTTTGAGAATAAGGATCAAACCCTTCTAGTGCCATTCTCCCTATCCCATAGGAAGTAGAAGGTTTGCCTTATACTCAAGGACTTTACGTTGTTTATTAACACCTTACAAACGCTATAAGAAAACAACAAGATAATGCCTTATATATAATAAAAGGATATTGTTTAGTTACAAGTTAATGCCCTATAAATCTATCCTTTTTATGGCATTTGAGGGCATACACTCTAACAACTCTATGGATAAAATGGATTAATACTGTCTATCTTAAAGGCCAACCATTTTGAGATTATAATCCCCCGCAAGATCGCAGTTGGGTTTGGAGGAAATTGGATAAGGTGAAAGGGAAACTGAGGTTAGGTTATAATGGAAACTTTTGGCAAGGAGCAACAGGGGGGTTATGACTGGTAGAGGGGCAACCATACCCCATTTAGAGAGGAGAAAATTGTGTGAAATAGAGCCAATATACCCAAACATTCTTTCATCTTTTGGCTTGTGGCACATGGCCGAATGCTAACAAGAGACAGACTAAGTAGATACATAGCAGTACCAGATAGAAGTTGTGATGTGTGTTCTGATGGACACACCCATTTGTTCTTTCAGTGTGATTAGGCTCAACACTTGCTTAAGAAAGTAATGGAATGGATACATGTACATAGTTGGCCAGTTAATTCTAATAGATGGCAGAGATGACTTAGATATGCATTTAAGGGGTGGAAATTTAGGTAAAGGCATCATGATTGCAGCATGGCAGGGGTGATTTGGGGAAAACAAAATCTCCGACTCTTTGCAAATAGTGCTAATCATGTGGATACTGTTTTCAATTAGTTTACAACATGACTTACAACTACGTTTTAAAGCTTGTAAGCCTAGGAAAATGACCGATAGAGATAATGTTTACTTGGATACGATAAAGCACGGACACTCCAAAAATTATCCTTGGGCGATGTCGGGTGCATGTCAGACACGACACGCATCCTTCACGTGTTGGACACGTCTAATATGTGTCCATGATTAAAAAATAAAAAAGCAATTCAACACATGGTGATGACAAGGTTGACACTTTTCCTAAAAAATTAAAAAGTGTGGGATTCCAATTGTAAATAGAAAAACTTCAAAAATCCTAATTCTAATTCTCAAACATTTGATACTTTGATTGTATTTGTAATTGGTTTATAATTTGTGGCTGTTTATATTTTTGTTTTGAACTCATTATTGATTTATTGTTGATAAGTAGTTGAATTTTTTCAAATATATAGAGATTTACAAAGAAGTAAGGAAAATACAAATTTAACAATAAACAAGTAAACAATATTTTCATAGTTTATTTTTCTAACAAATTATATTGAAATTAAAAAATATCTAATATATATCATATATATATATATATTTGACATTTGTGCCGGAGTCGTGTCGTGTCCTAATTTTTTGAAAAATGATGTGTCCCGTGTCGTGTCGTGTCCGTGCATCGTAGCTTGGATACTATAGTGAAATAGTGGTGTAGTTTTTGCTCATGGGCCATTAGTTTGTGTATGAATTTTGTTTGTTGGGTTGATAAAGGTTTACCCTTCACCTAAAAATAATAATAAAAAAAAAATAACCACAGTTCAAAAATACATAAATTACATGAAATAAACATAATTACAATTAAATTAGAAGAAAAAAGCTACATATAATGCAAATCCTAATCACACACCACCACAAGAAAATAGGGCTTCAGAGACGGAAAATCATGAGACGGATCATCGATGGACGTAGGAAACCGTCTCAATTTCATCAATGAATTCCTGAACAATAAATTTAGGGTAAAATAGAGACAGAATTAGAGACGGATACAATTCCATCTCTGAATCCGTCTCTAAATGAAGGCTTTAAATTACCTAAATTAGAGATGATTTTTTTTCGTCTCTAAATTTCAAACAGAGACGGATTTAGAGACGGAAAAAAAGTCTCATTTTCATCTGCAATCAGAGACGGATTTGAAAATAAAATCTTTATTCTTATTTTGAGACTGAAGTAGATACAAAATTTTTCGTCTCATTTTGAGATGGATTTAGAGACGGAAAAAATCCCATTTTCATCTGCAATCAGAGATGGAATCAGAGACGGATTTGAAAATAAAATCTTTATTCTTATTTTGAGACCGAAGTAGAGATGGAATTTTCAGTCTCAGATGGAGACAGTGTTTGAGATGGGCTATCATACCAGTACACTGAGTCAATTTTGCTGTCAAATGTGCTGAAATATTACGTATAGTATATGAGATATCGATGAATTTTTTTTATAATATATTATAAATAAATGAAAAAAAGTAATTACTATCGAGGCTCACTAGCCTCCTTTAAACAAGTATTTTTTTGCTCGATCAAATCTTGTTACGTTCGACTCAGACTCGAAAATTATCAATTTGGTTCGACTTGATGTCCACCCCTACCCTAAACCCTAAACCCTAAACCCCAAACTAACCCTAAACCCCAAACAAACCTAAAGACTATATAAAGTGAGTAATTATACTTAAATTGAGGCTGAGTTGTGATTTTCTTGAAAAAACTAGAGTATCCTGCTTTTTTCTTTAATTGGTTTTGATGAGAGATTTGAACGTGTATCAACTATTTAATATATAACGGAGTTAAAGGGATTGTCTAATTTTTTAATATATCCGCGAGAAGAGTAATTCAAATTTTTTAATATATCAAAAAATTAGTTTATATTTCTCATGTATATTTCATATGGAAATAAATATGAAATTAAAAATAAGAATAAAGTAAAAAGAATAATGTGCTTATTAATATTTGAACTCTAGATCTCTCTCAAGCTCAAACAAGGTACATACCATTACACTAAGCCAACTTTATTGTCGAATGTGCTGAAATATTATTTATTCTATATGACATGAAAATAAATACTTAAATTAAAAATATGAATAAAGTAAAAAAGAATAATATGCTTACTAAAATTTGAACTCTAAACCTCTCTCAAGCTCACACAATGAACATGCCATTATACTAAGTCAACGATACGATACGGACACAGCGACACAGAGTTTTTAAATTCGTTGGATACGACACGGTAGGGATATGTGATTATATATATATATATATATATGTATGTATGTATAGATATGTAAAATATTGTTCACTAATAATAATTTAAAAGATAAACAAATTAGAATGACCCATATAATATGAATGTTAAAGGAATAAGCCTAACTTATATAATTAATTCATGCCCATTTTTTCTTGGTCTCTGCCAGTGCTACTGTTGTGTTAAAGTTAAACAAAGAAAAAGGTAAATAAAAGAAAAAGGAAAGAAATTTAAACAAAGAAAAAGGTAAATTCATGCGCATTCATTTCACTTTTTTCTGCACGCCACCAAGTATATTTTCCCTCTACTAATTTTCCTCATCCTTTTCACTTCTATGAAAATTCAAATATAGAAAATCTTCTCGACCCCTTCTTCAGTTTTGTTTTGCGATTTGTTTTCCAGTTCTCTGAATCAAAATTTCTACCAAAGACAATTTAATTTCTCTTTTAGAAACCCATCCTCTTTCTTTAACTTTTTTTCCCAATTTTCCAAAAAACTTTCGACGATCCTGAACTTCGAAGGGTCAAGCTCATAGATCTAACCCTGATTTCTTAGGGAAAGAAATAAATGATTAGGAAATTACTTCATTTAGCATGAATGGAATCTAGGTAGCTATCCCTACACAATCTCCGTTACTTATAACCCTCATTGTAAAAAGGATAAATTCGCAATAAATAAGTAACTTAATTAACTAGTGAACAATTAAAGAAGCATAATCTTAGGACTTCATGAGTAGTAATTAACTAGTGAACAATTAAAGAAACATAATCTTAGATGAAAAACAATCAGATAACAAATACTTCAACTTCTCCTCATCATCCCCATCCCCA
Source organism: Buddleja alternifolia (assembly GCA_019426215.1). NCBI lineage: Eukaryota > Viridiplantae > Streptophyta > Magnoliopsida > Lamiales > Scrophulariaceae > Buddleja > Buddleja alternifolia. Next base: position 33,944,087 of record CM033398.1, read on the forward strand.
TAGCCACAGAAATTTAAAGTATTTTCATCAGCATTATTAATAGTAGAAGCTTTGAAGAAGAATCAATCATTCCCAAGCTTTCTCTTCTTGTGATTTGAGCGATAACATACTTGCCTTAGCCTCTTTGTTTTTTCCTCCAATTGCATGTCTGGAATCTCTTCCATTAATTTCATCTCTTGTTCCAATTTCTGCAACTCTCTCAACTTCCCATCTCCTTCCTCTTTTCCCAATTCCTGTTAAAACCACATTTAAGAAAAATGTCATTACTCTTTGTTAAAACCACAATGGCACACACATTCTAGAGAGAGAGAGAGAGAGAGAGAGAGAGAGAGAGAGAGAGAGAGATAGTACATATACATATACCTGAACATTCTTGATTAGGGTTTGAAGGCTCATGAGTTTTCTATGAGGCAATCTCCTAATTCCCAATTTCCTGCACCTTTTCTTCAAAAGGGTTAACCCTACATTCAATTCTCTTGTTGCTTGTGTTATTGGCATGTAAAAATACTGCGAAATCGTTTTCCTCGACAACGTCTTCGGACTCGTATTATTTTTCATTACTTTTTTGATCTTTTAACTATTTTCTGCTCTTCATCCACATGTAAATTCTCATCAAATGTCACCATTGTCGCGATATTGGTAGAGTTATCAAATAACAATTGTTGCTGGTTTAGTTGATCTTCAAATCCTGTTCTCACTTCATCCCATAACCCTAATACATTCCCAGAGTTGCCCCCAATAGCTCTGAAATTAAACCAAAAAAGAAAATGAAAATGGAACTATATATTGTATATATTGAAAAAAATAAAACCACATTTAAAAAAAAGTTCATATTTAATTACCAGGAATGTTAGAAGTAGGGTTATCTGGCGGACTGAAAGCTGAATAAAAAGGGTCATCTACTATCATCTCCGTCAAAGGAACAACATCAAATACAGTTTCACAAATGAAAAATTCAGGTTGGAAATTCCAATCACTACTATAATTCAGGTTGGAAATTTCCATCGTAGTTTGATGATGAAAATGAAAATAATTTCTGGTTTTCCGAAGTAGAAATCTCCAATTTTAATGAGAACAAGTTGGCGTTAGGGTAATGGGGTGGTCAGTGGTGGCAAAAAATGGAATTATATATATCAGCATACATTTTTTACTCAGCCGCCATCGTGTCCTTTAATGTCAAGAGACGTGTGACTTTAATGTCATGAGACGTGTCACTGTTACTAATTTATATTATGTATTTAATTTGATTTATATTTATTTATGACAAGATGACGACTAGAGGGCGAGCTACGCACCGCGGACGAGGGCCAGCAAGTGTACGAGGCTCTCGTGGACGAGCACACCTTTGGGACAAAGAGACAGAGGTAGATGAGACTTTGGGTTTGCAGACTAATTCTGTTGATGGAGTGCATCATGATGAGACACAGGTGAAACTTTATTTTACTTTTATGTGCTTAAATCTAAAAATAATATTTACATTACTAATTATATCTTACATTATAATTTAATTGTTTTTTAGGTTGAGGAGACACCGATGGGGGAAAATTATGATTCTACTGATACAGCAGAAGAAGGTGCTTCTTCACATTCTCGGCGAAGGGGACCTAATCACGGGACACAAGTGCCAACAAGTGCTATTACGATAACTATTATTGATTCTAAGTAATTCTAGATCCTTTGTTTTCATTATATATATATATATATTTATTTGTAAAAATAAATGTTAAACTTCTTCTCTGTTGTCATTTACTTTGTCAACTAGATTTATTGAAGCAGATGTCACTCGGAATATCACAAATGATATAAAGGGAATTTTCACAGAAGCATACCCTAGATGGCTTAAGGTTCCACAGGCGACCAAAAATTTATTATGGGAGAATTTTAAGGTACTTTATTGAAGTTTGACTCTTATATCATGTTATTTGAAGTTTGATTCTTAAGTAATTTTTTTGAAATGTCCATATTTCAGTTGAGATATAGGTGGGACAACCTGATAGATGCAAGTATACGAAAGATTTGGAATGAAAATGCAGGTGCCCGACTCAGGGAATTGCTCTACAAAGCCAAGAAGAAAGCCTTGGACAATGCCGAGGAGCAATTTGGCAGAAAACCAAGTAATTTGGACATGATATGTAGAGCTCCAAATTGGATGGGCACACATGTGTGGGATGAATTGGTGCAATAGTACTGGGCTAAAGAGGAGTATGCTAAAAAATGTGAGAAAGCTAAGCGAAATCGTATGATTGAGAAAGATGGCTGCGTCAGGAAGCATACTTGTGGTTCTATCCCTGGGGAAGCACATCGACTAAAAATGGTATGTTTAGTTTCCAAATTTTCATCTCTTTTTCTGTGATTCTGTTGAACATTGATTAGTATAATCATTATTGTAGGAAAAAACACTTAAGCGCAGTATTGATGATTTTGAGCTATTTGAGCGATGCCACATAAGTCAAGGTACTGGGGAGTTTGTGGATAAAAAATTGAAAAAAGTTAGTGTAAGTATCTTTTAATTAAGTTTCTCCTTATTACCTTTTGCTCTCAATTTACTTTTTCTTTAATTTTCATAGGGGATATTTTGTTTCATTTACTTGTTAATACATTATTAAGAATTAACAATTTTCGTCATATGTTTGCACAAGAAAGATACAGGGCCAAGCAGGGTCTCAGTGATTCCTCCTCTTTACCATCGTTTGATTTTCATCATGGTGCGAAGTGACTGGAGGCCCATCAAAGGGCCGTTTGTACGTTGGGCAATGCAAAACTTCTGGGAGTTATAGTGTGAGCTCCAGCTCATCAGTTGCTGGGGGAGAGTCTCGTGAGGTAGTTGTGGGGTTAACACAAGAAATAGAAGATGTGCGAGAGACTCAAAGAAGAAGCAATGAAGAGAATAAGAAATTGATAGAAAATGTGATTGAGGAAGTGAAAAAAAGAGATGCAGTTATTGAAATGAAGAATGACGAGATTAAACAAATGAAAGAGGACATGAAAGTGAGCATGGAGGAGATGCTTTGAAAATTTGTTCAAGATGTGGGTTATCCAAACCACAAGTTCCTCGGTGGATCTGGAAATTGTAATGAGCAAAGAGGTTCAGATGGAGGTAGTTAGTGGATATTTTTTCGTTATATACTTTGATGATCAGTAGTAACTCGTGTTAATTATCTGTCGTTTTAATATTTTTGGTTAGATGTTGGGACTAATTGATTGGACATGGTTGTCTGGTAGAATGATATGTTGGTAGAATGATGTTGTGTTAAAATGATTGTGTTAGATACTTCAATTGTGTTGTTAATTAGTTGCTTGCATTTTGTTGATAGTTGTGATGTTGTTTAGTTAATGTTTGTTGATTTTATTGAATTATTTGTTATTTACCAGGTTTGATATTATATGGATTTAGCGAACAAAATGCTACATTCATAAATTATTTAGCTTTAGAGACAGTTTTAGAAAATAGCAAAGACAGATTAGAGACAGATTTAAAGACGGAATTAGAGACCTATATTGAAATGCGATTCGAGACGGATTAGAGATGGATTCAGAGTTGGAATCAGAGACGGATTAGAGACGGATACGGAGTTGGAATCAGAGACAGATATGGAATTGGAATCAGAGACGGAATTTGAATATAGTTAGAGACGAATTTTGAGACGGATTTAAAGACGGATTAGAGACAAAATATAGAGACAGTTTATTGTTAAAACAGCCATGAAAAAAGCGATGAAATTAGAGATGAAAAATATTTATGTCGCTATAATTAAAGACGGAAAAGTTTCGTCTCAATCAGCGTCGAGCTGTTTAACGACGAGTGGCAGAGACGGAATTTTTCCGTCTTTGATTATTTTCAGAGACGGAAAACTGGGTTTCAGAGACGGATTTTCCCGTCTCTGAAACCCTGTTTTCTTGTTGTGCACATTCTTATTTTATATGCCAATGGTTACCTACTTTACCTCTCTAATCTAAAGAACTATAATCTCATTGTCAAGAAAGAGAGAGCTAGCATTCAACAACACCGCAATTGAACCAAAAAAAGTTATATTTTGCAAGTTAAAAAGCATTATCAATTATTAATACCACCATTATCTATATATAATTTTCCTTTAAACTCCCAATTTTTTTCTTCACTATCCTATATTTACAGTCATTTTCTACGAGAGAAAACTTATTTTACCCATCAAATTCACAGACATTTTACTTTTCCTATATATATTTGCACCTTTCTTCATTTATTTCTTTTTTTTAATTAACACTTATATTTCATTGTCAAATTCTTGTTTTATAGATGTTCGCCATCTTTTTGTTGAAATTCCTTTAGGCTTTAGAATAACACATATGAAATATATAACAAAAATATCAAAATCAAATTTCAAATGTTTGTATGTGAATAGTACACTACCTTGTTAACTGTGAAATGAGTGAATTAGCTTATTTTGGGGGTAGAGTTTAAAGGAAATAAGACCTAAAAATTCTTTTTCCGGTCTTTGTTTTGAGAATAACATATGAGGAAGTGTACACAAATAAAAAAGTAGCAGTGTGCTCTTATTTGGATGTGAATTTGGGGAAAATCTCATAGGCTCATGGATCTTAAGAAATGACTTATGGGCTTTGGACAACTCATGGGTGGAGAGCACATATAAAATTTTAACTATAATCCTAATTTAAAAATTGGGCTATATATTATAGTGTAAAATTGAGTTGATTATTCTACTATTTGTGTTTGGGCCTGCTTGTGGGCTAGGAATGTGAGATCTTATTTTTTTTTACTTTTTAAGGAGAGGGGGTGGGGTGTGGGGAACACATTTATAAAATTTATACCTGAAAATTAGAAAAGTAAAAAATTGAGGGTGACACCCCCAGCCCCCCCTAAAAAGTAAAAATAAAATAAAAATCTCACATTCCTAGCCCACAAGCAGGCCCAAACACAAATAGTAGAATAATCGACTCAATTTTACACTACAATATATAGTATTTCAACCCTATTAATGAATCGAGCTCAAATAGTGAAACGAGCTCAATATATAGTATTTCAGGCCCAAACACAAATAGTAGAATAATCGACTACAAATTGGTTTGATATATTAATGAATTGAACTCAAAAGAGCTTTTAGCTATTGAGCTCGAATTAAGTAGCTTGATTCGTCTTTCAACCCTATATTAACTATTTGGGTTATTAACTTTAGTCATCCCTCATGTGTCGCCAAAGTGTCACTTTAGTTCCACATGTGAAAAAAATATCACTTTCGTCCCTTATGTACATAATATGTAGCCCGATGGTCATTTTTTCCACTTTTTGGCCAATTTCTCAGATGAGCATCGTGCGTGAGTTTCACTCACTTAGGGCAGGGGCAAAGTCAACTTTTCCCCTTATTCTCCATGTAAAAAATTGTGTCACTTTGGTCCTCAAAAGATTTATTGTTTTTTGTGAAAAATGTATTTTTGAAAAGGTAAAAAAAAAGGAAACGAATTTGACTTTTATTAATTCCCAACAAAAGGTAAATTAGAAATTCTTTTTGGGACAAACAAGTTGCATTTATTTTGTACTTAGTCATTTTTTTTTAAAATCTACAACAATTGAACAAATGTAATTCAATAGTCATACAACATGACTAGTTCGATCAAAACATGATTCAGACTAGAACTTTTGAACATAGGTTTATTCACACAATCAAATATAACGATGCAAATAAATTGACTTGAGCCAAGTTAAGTATTGTTCAAGATATCTTCAGATTTTAAATTTGTTTAAATCAAACTCTTGACGTGAGAACAAAATAATTGATATTCATACATTTTAGAATTTTTAGTCCTGTAATTAGTAATCCAATATTCTACTTAAAGATCGAGCCCTTTATTTGTTAGATAAAGCTTGATTCATGACTTTTGTGTTTTTTATCAAACTCGATCGAGTATTTGGATTGTTTATTTTGGTTGGGACTTTGATAGTCGGCCAATATGTGATCCACCATTCAGTTAACAAATTATTCCTTTTTGCATGAGTTATTATTCTTGAATCTGAAATGAAACTAGTAAACATAAAAATTAGTATAAAGCATAGTGAAATTATTGCATTGAATTTGATACGATGTTCTTAATCCCACAAAATAAATAATATGAAAAGGTAAAAATTTAATCTTGAATAGGGCAGTCCTAGAATACATATTAACTTATCATTTTCAACCCATCCTTAAGCGTAGACGTTTTATCAGTTGCTTCTGATTTTTTTGGGCAACGGTAATCTAACTGAAACATTCATTGTTATTCAAGTGATTAATTAAATCTTTGGCCGTAAGTAATGAAAAAACATAGGTATAAGTTTATTAAATTGTTTATCTCACTCGTCAAAGGAAGTGAATGAGGCCCTACTTTATTATCTTGAATGCTGATTCAGTAGGTACGACAAAGTGTGGTGTGTTTTGGGGGGGGGGGAGGTGGGGTGACCCAGGCCCTCAAAATCAATCATCAACGAATGAAAAATATGAATATATAAATCACAACTAGAAATTTGTCCATGCTCATTGCTAGGTTTCTTACAAAACTAATTACTTTAATCGGCTCAATTCAATTCATTTGCATCGCTATATTTGATTGTGTCAATGAACCCATGTTCAAAAGTTTTAATCTGAATTGTGTTTTGATCGAACTAGTTAGTTGTATGACGATTCAATACATTTGTGCAATTTTTGTGGATTTGAAGAAAATGACTAGCACAATATAAATGCAACTTGTTTGTCCCAAACAGAATTTCTAATTTGTCTTTTGTTCGGAATTGATAAAAGTCATATTCATGTCTTTTTTTTAACCCTTCAAAGATACATTTTTCACTAAATATATATATATTTTTTTGAGGACCAAAGTGACTCAATTTTGTACATAAAAAATAAGGAAAAAGTCGATTTTGCCCCTGTCCTAAGTGAGTGAAACTCATGCATGTTGCTTCCCTGAGAAAATTGGCTGGAAATTGGAAAAACGGACCATCGAGCTACATATTATGTACATAAAGAACGAAAGTGATATTTTTTTAACATGAAGAACTAAAATGACACTTTGACGACACATGAGTAATGATTAAAGTTAATAACCTTAACTATTTACTTCTTGTTGTTCTTTTAGGCACTTTACTGCATCTTAATATATTATTTGTCTTCTTTCAAAATTTTCAATTCATTTTAGTATTTTCCCCGTATTTCTCTAATCATTTTTTCAATCAAACTTTATTGTTGTTAATAATTTTCAATAATGAAAGTATTGTGCACAAAAATTATTAGTCCCTATTTTTTAATTTTTTCTAATGCATTTTACTATTTCTCCCTATTTTTTAATTTTTTTTTGATTATTTGCATTATTTATATAGTAATCAAATTATTAATCATTATATGTAGGAGACAAAATATGATTTTTGCATTGATTTTTTAATATCCTTTTATTAGGTTGGGGAGGATAATTTTGTCCCAAGGTTTATTCCTAATGCTAGGGAATGGCTAAACTTATGCGTGACGTGAAGAATGACTAACGCATACTAAAAGTTCTAAGATTGTGATTTGTGAGTGTATTTTGTGTGCAAGTTTTGTGAAAAATTAGAGGGTATTTTTATCTAATTATCGAACCTTTAACGGCATGTGCATGGCTCCTGTCCATCTTTTAATAGATGGAAGCAAAATTGCAAACCAAAGAATGGTATGGGACTGTTGTTGCAACTTTTAAAATAATTTAGCTAAAATTGCCATGCGACCAATAATTTTTAAAAAATCCGAATTTAAACATTGAAAAGGCTTGTTCTTGGAGCTCTTACAAGAATGAAATGGTTTTCATTTTCCATAAAACCCAATTCATTAGTGTAGTATTGTGGCCATGAAATATATTTATTTTGTTATTAGAAATTATAAGTTCAATAATTGCTTAAGCCCAAGTGTTCAAATTAAATGACATTGTTACATTAAGCAGTTTGATTAGTTTGAGAGGCCATCTTATTGATTAGAAAAAATGGTTTGGAGGCCATTTGTGTTTGAATACGAGAACATATATGATCAAATAATGGTTGAGATATGAATATATCATGGAATTAAGAATATATAATGTTTATCGTACAGGTGCCATCACGTTAATCCGTTATGTTTGACAAACAAGAAAATTGGGTTAGAAACAGTTTCGAAAAAATTAAAACAGATCAAAGAGTGAGAGTTATCAACTATCATTCAATAATTCATGATTTAGAAGCAAAAATAACGAGAATTAGGCATGTTAATTATAATTAGTCGTTTTCTATTTCCTCTTTCCGTTTTCCATAAATACTGATCAATCAAGTTTTGGTAACACATCAAATATTTCATGATTGCTCATAGGTATTTGTTGAACCTCAATCACCTAAAAGGAAAATAAATCATTATAGAATCTCCCTTGAATAACTAATTGGAAATTAAAATCTTATTGCAGAATAAATACATAATCGATCTGAATTAAAGAACCTGTAACAATTAAAAAGGAAATTAATAATTTCACTTACCAAGCTTAAACCACCAACTTTTCTTATGTAAACTCCCAACTACGTACATGTACACCACAAAATTCATCCTTCATCAATAATTTATACTATAATATACCCACACAAGCTCCAGATCCCAACATCCATGGCCACCAGTAGGGTTATGGCCAGTGGCGGATTTAGGATTGAAAGTCAGTGGGGGCATTGGCGATAGAATGAGAAATTTTACCGAGGGGGTGAAGATGAAAGATTTAAGGGGGGTGCGGGGGGCTTGTCCCCCGCGGTACGGTACGGTATATTTATGGGGAGAAATATAATAAGGAACTAGGTTCAATTACAACTTTTTACATAGTTTATACTCTTATATCTCTTTCGTTATAGTCAGGATTTTGAGTTTCAAGGGGAACGAACTCAAAATAAAGGAAGAAAACGTGATATTTTTCGAACTTTAAGAAGGGCAAAATTCAAATATAAAAAATTTTATAAGATAAAAAAAATAATTTTTCAAAATTTAGGGGGGGCACTTCAAAAATTGAGAGGGGGCATTATGTAATTTATAAATTAAAATTTTAAAAAATGTACATATAAAAAAAAAAAAATTTGAGGGGGGGGCACTGCCCCCCTTGGGCCTTAATAGATCCGCCCCTGGTTATGGCGTTACTTTTTATTGTGGTTTTCATGATGTCAACAGGTTCAAAAATTGTGTATTTATTGAGCTCTACAAGTTTTATAGCAATGGACAATATATATATATATATATATATATATATATATATATATATTGTTTATATTCACAACGTTATGCTCTCTCTCTTTTTTCGGGTGCATGCATGCATGTTTAATGAGTTTATTTTTATTTTGTTTTCTCATGCAGATATAAATCGTGTTTCTGTTGAAGGGAAGTTGACATGTTGCGCTGACAATCATATTGGTAGTTGTAATCCAGGATCAGACGACCAAAAGTGTAACCAAATGTGCCTTGATAGTGATTGTGGCAAAGGAGGCTAGCTTTTGCAAAGTGTTCAACCACCAACCCCCTAATCATTATTGTCATTGTTATTGTTAATCTTTTTCTTTCCTATTTAGGAATAATCTGAAAACTTAATTAACAAAATACCATATCGTTACTTACAATGATGCAATAGAAATATATCCAATTTACTGAATGCCATATTGTTCCTATTTAAAATAGTTTCAAATTGATTATGTGGCAACCTATGTGGCAGATTTATCCCGTGTAGCATACATGCACATTATTTTCACATAAGCTGATTTGGCTTAAAAAATCAAAAAACCCCAAATTGGGGGGTCATGTGCAAGACACATGATTTTTTCCGGTGAAAATTGGACTCAATTCGCGAGTTTTATGAAGCTACAGTCCTTAAATTGCCAGTGGTTGAAAGTAAGGAACTATTTTTGCCACACCCCTATAATTACAAGACTAAATTTTCAATTTTTTTGCTAGTATTTTCTTTGTTTGAAACAGTAGACATTTCACATAATGCACAGTATTCATAGTATTTTATTTGTTTGAAATAGTAGATATTTTTCATAATACATATTCAATATTTTTTTTAGTATTCAACATATATATCGAAAAGAAATAGACTTTATTGAGTTAATTTCTACTCAACTAAATGAAATGACAAATGCATTTCCCTTCTTGATTTTTGATATTACATTGTAATTTAAGCAACAACTACTAGTTTTTAAGCCAGCTTTAGAAAACACACTCTAAATTATAGTATTAGGTTTAAGTAAAAGAGATGTGTATTCGTTGCACTCGAGCATAATATTTAGAGATTTTAGATTGGAGTTCAAGCTGGCCATGTTTTCCCCTTTTTTAAGCTACTATTTGCTGTGGATTTACATTTAGAATATATATGTACATTTATATATATGTATATATATTTTCGTCATGTTTGTGAAGTGAAAGATTAATAAATGAAATGTATATTTTTTAGTAATCAAATATGATAATGCTTATTTATTATTACAAAGATTCATATATAACAAAACGTATATGGGTGTATGCTATTTTAATTTCATAGAAAATAAATTGGATAGAAAAGTACTACCCGAGTGTCCTTTATTTTCCATTTCTGAAATCCAATTAAAAGAGGTCACATGATAGTACGTACACGTCGTTCATAATATTTTCTTTATTTGAAACGACAAAGTTAATAAATTAAATTAGTACAAAAATAAGCATGCATCTAATTAAGATCAAGATCAAACTGTCGATCCGTGTAATTGTTAATGAGCTTATTCTAATTTTACTTTAAGGATACTCCCTTCATTCTTGATTAAAAAGTCTAAAACCATGTCGCAAAAAATCCATGTATGACAATTAGAATGCAAATTGCATGTAAATTACTAGTACGTAAGGCTGCGAGCTAGAGTGATGTTTTATATAACTCAATTATAATTTCTGTCTTTCTTTCTTTTTGGTCTTCATTAGTTGTAGCAAGGAAGAACACATGCAACCGAATGTCATAGTAAATTGGTCTTATGGGTCACTATTTAATAGAATGAGTCCATGGGAATCGGTCAAAAATACATTGTTGAATTATGGTGTATATAATTAGTGGGAGTGATTTTTATAACACACATCTCTCTAGTCAATTGTCTTGAATAGATCGACTTCAATAGGCTGTATTCACTTAAAAATATTCCACTATATTAATAAATTGATGAATAATTAGCCGTTTATATATTGTATTTTCCTAAAATTAATACCGTAATAATAAAATAATACGACAAAATGAAATTTAAATAAACTTTTATTTACTTGAGTAATAAGTCGAAACACCACTTATTTAACAATGAGAGCATGAAACCCGTTGTACTAGGTGGTTTTTAGTTTGTTTCAAGGATGGAGCCACCTCAAAGCGCCGGCGGAGAAGGAGGCGGGCGTCTGCTATGCGGTGGTTCTGTCGGGATCGAAGGGCCTCCGTGCTTCACTCCTCCGAAAGATGATTTGATAATGGTGGACTGAACTTGAGCCTTCATTTCAAGTGGCCTGGCATTTGAATTGCAAGAAGCAAACCCCAAAATTAGGGCTAGAATTAAAGTTACAATTTTTAGATGATTCATTTTTTTTTCAAGAAATCAGATTGTGAGTTGCATAATATGTTCAATTCCTCGTCATTTTATATACACGTATATGTTTAGGGCATTTATGAGGGATTACTGTAATCTGTATTCTGTAATCTGATTACAGATTCCAGCTATTTGATCCCATATACTATAAAATTTATTAGAATCATTTTATATCATACGTTTCCAAATATATATAATATTGTATTTGACTATATAGTATTATAATATTTTCCTGCCTTTCCGGACTTGTGTGTACCAACTAAAGGAGTAATTACATCATTATCATATTTACTTACCGAGACAAAACTCTTTATTATTCGATTTGATATGATATTTTTTCATGTTAGGTTATATGAGTTGTTTATTTATAGGTTATTTCTAGAGAGTTATTCAATTCTTTTGAATAATTATAACAATTTATATATAATGAATTAAATATGTCTCGTCTGCATAATTATAATTATTCCGAAATTTGTAATCCTAAAACTCAATATATAACCTGCCTATCTACACATTATTACTTAGCTTGTCATCAACCATCCATGTGTATTTAGAATATCTTGATATGCTATCTTGATTTCTTAAATAATAAACGACAGAAAAAAAAAAGAAAAGAGTATTGCGCTTTATCTTTGATGTGGCCATAATGTTTTCCTTTTAATTTTTTTGTTCTATGATACATGTTATTAATATTAGATACTAACAATTTACAACTAATTAGCAACTATCACAATCAGCTATTATTACGATCAGTTAACATCTATTATGAAAATAAATAAAGACTCACACAATGTTGGTAACAATAGAACCCAATACCTCAAACATGTTGGACCTCAGTTTCACCAATAGTTACTAGACTTCATTGGTGATGTGGCCATAATTTGAATTGCCTGATCTGATAGATCTTAAAGATTGCTTATAATGTATATGAGATAGAAGTTGACACTTAACTAAAAGTTTGGTTTAAAAAAAAACAGTCATGACTGAAAGAAAAAATTTAGTCTAGATCCGGTTTGGCCGTACTCATGTGTGTTTCACAAGGAGAGTGTATTACTTACACTTGCCATATAATTGGTAAGTTAGCTATTGTATAAAATACACATGAGTTTGACCTAATCGGGAGTGAGCTAGAAGGGAAAGACTTTTTCGCACTTTTTTATTATCTTATGAGCTAATCCATAATTTGATGGACTATGGTGAAAGGTATATCGAGTAGCTAGTGACCATGGTCTTAAATAATCTCCGATACCTCGAAATTTCGACCGAAATATCGGATTTTCGAGGGTTTCGAAACGAAATCTCACATTCGATCCAATTTTGCAGAATATTTATCGAAATTTCCCGATATTTTCGATATTTCCCGAAATCTTGAATTCTTAATAAAAAATACTTTGTCAAATATCCACCAAAATTTCCTGAAATTCCCGAAATATCTTGAAATTTCCGAAATATTCTGAAATATCGACCATACTCAAAAAAATTCAAAATTTTGTATTCTTGCCCCTACTGCGTGTACTATACATTCATTTTGGAAAGTGTGATTTTTATGTCAATTCTCTTGCAAATAAGTCATGTACTCACTAATTCACATTAGATTTTTTTCAAAAAATATATTTATGGGATGAATATGGTCGAATATGTTGTGCCCGTTGTGGTTCAGCAGAATACAACATCAGAAGGATATTACCATCATTATATGCAGTACTACCAACATTCAATGTCATGGGATGAATACTGTCAACATTTGACTAATAATTTGTATATGCAATACGAAAGTGGAGGGAGAAGAGAGACCAATGATAGTGATTTCGATCCTCCAAGAAACTCAATGTGGTTTTAAATAATGATTTGTATTAAAATTGTTGTATTTTGTTTTAATGAAGTTTTTAATAAATTTGATTATTACTTTACTCTCAAATCATATTTATTTTATATTTTTTGCCACAGATTTTAATCATACTACTTAACAAAATTCACTATACATACATTATATATACAATATTATTTATGTAAAAAATGCATAATTATGATATTTAAAGTTACACAAAGTTTTGTTGCAAATTCCCAAATATTTTTATAAATATCCATGATTTCTTTAAAATCGATATCGAAATTTTGAATATCCCCGAAATTTCCATCGAAATTTCCGTAAATTTACTACCCCTATATCGATACCGATACTGATACCGAAATTTAATACCTTGCTAGTGACTTAGCTACATTTCTGAGTTAGTATTTGTTGGTGGATCAAGGTAAGCGTTGTGACCACTTAGCTGGATTTATCGGTTAGTATCCACGTCATGTGAATGGGAGCGAGGACACGAACATATGCGAGAGCCAAGTAAGGATGAAAGCATGAGAGTAGGGGTGGCAAATGGGTGGGTCGGGTCGGGTTTGGGTCGGGTCCAACTAGGTCGGGTCCATGATGGGTTGGGTCCATGATGGGTCCAAGTTCTTGGGTCCAATATGGGTTGGGTCCGGGTTGGGTTGGGTTGGGTCCAACTAAGTTTTATATAAGGACCCAGAGTGGACCCAACTTGGACCCAACCAGGACCCAGACAACTTAGACCCAAAATGGAATCAAGTCAAATAGAGTTTAACACACATACATACTTTCTACACACATAATACATTTTTTACACACACAACACATTTTCACACACACTACACATATTTTCACACAGTACACATATTTTCACACACACACCACACATTTTTCACACACTACACACATTTTCACACACACTATACATATTTTCACACACAGATCACATATTTTACACACACTACACAGATTTTCACACACTACACATATTTTCACACACATCACATATTTTACACATACTACACATATTTTACACACACTATACATATTTTCACACACACTACACATATTTTCACACACACATCACATCTTTTACACACACTACACATATTTTCACACACACTACACATATTTTCACACACACATCACACATTTTAGACACACTATATATATTTTCACACACACTACACACATTTTCACACAGTACACATATTTTCACACACAATACACATATTTTCACACACAGTACACATATTTTCACACACAATACACATATTTTCACACACACTACACACATTTTCACACATAATACACATATTTTCACACACACTACACACATTTTCACACACTACACACATTTTCACACACACTACACATATTTTCACACACTACACAGATTTTCACACACAAATCACACATTTTACACACACTACACATTTTTTCACACACAATACACATATTTTCACACACCCATCACACATTTTTCACACACTACACACATTTTCACACACACCACACATATTTTCATACAATACACATATTTTCACACACACCACACATTTTTCACACACATTTTACACACACTACACACATTTTACACACACTACACATATTTTCACACACCACACATTTTTCACACACTACACACATTTTTACATACACTACACATATTTTCACACACACTATACACATTTTTATGCACTACACATATTTTCACACACTACACATATTTTCACACACACTACACATATTTTCAGACATCCATCACATATTTTACACACACTACAGGTATTTTAACACACACACCACACATTTTTCACACACTACACACATTTTCACACACAATACACACATTTTCACGCACACTACACACATTTTCATGCACTACACATATTTTCACACACACTACACGTATTTTCACACACACACTACACATTTTTCACACACTACACACATTTTCACACACAATACACACATTTTCACGCACACTACACACATTTTCATGCACTACACATATTTTCACACACTACACATATTTTCACACACACTACACATATTTTCACACACTACACATATTTTCACACACACTACACATATTTTGACACACACTACACATATTTTCACACACTACACATATTTTCACACACACATCATACATTTTACACAAAGTACACATATTTTCACACACATTACACATATTTTCATACACATCACACATTTTTCACATACTACACACATTTTCATGCACTACACACATTTTCACACACACTACACATATTTTCATGCAATACACACATTTTCACACACACTACACATATTTTCACACACACATCACACATTTTTCACACACTACACACATTTTCATGCACTACACACATTTTCACACACTACACATATTTTCACACACACATCACATATTTTTCACACACTACACACATTTTCACGCACTACACATATTTTCATACACACTACACATATTTTACACGTACTACACATCTTTTCACACTAACTACACACATTTTACATATACTACACATATTTTACACACATTACACATATTTTTACACACACTACACATATTTTCACACACCCATCACCCACTTTAAAATGCGTTAAAATGTGTTATGTGTGTGTGTAAATTATGTGCAGTGTGTGTAAAATGTGTGTAGTGTGTGTAAATATGTGAAAATATGTGTAGTGTGTGTAAAATGTGTGAAAATATGTGTAGTGTGTGAAAATGTGTGAAAGTATATGTAGTGTGTGAAATATGTGTAGTGTGTGTAGTGTATGTAAAATGTGTGCAAATATATGTAGTGTGCGAAAAAATGTGCAGTGTGCGTGAAAATATGTGTAGTGTGTGAAAATGTGTGTAAATATGTGTAGTATGTGTAAAATATGATGTGTGTGTGAAAATATGTGTAGTGTGTGTGAAAATATGTATAGTGTGTGTAAAATATGTGTAGTATGTGTAAAATATGTGATGTGTGTGAAAATATGTGTAGTGTGTGAAAATGTGTGTAGTGTGTGTAAAATATGTGATCTGTGTGTGAAAATATGTATAGTGTGTGTAAATTATATGATATGTGTGTGAAAATATGTGTAGTGTGTAAAGTATGTGTAAAATGTGTGATGGTGTGAAAATATGTGTAGTGTGTGTAGTGTGTGTGAAAATGTGTGAAAATATGTGTAGTGTGTGAAAATATATATTGTGTATGTGAAAATTTGTGTAGTGTGTGAAAATGTGTGTAGTGAGTGTAAAATATGTGAAAATATGTGTAGTGTGTGTAAAAATATGTGTAGTGTTTGTGAAAATATGTGTAGTGTGTGAAAATGTGTGTAGTGTGTGTAAAATACGTGAAAATATATGTAGTGTGTGTGAAAATTTGTGTAGTCTGTGAAAATGTGTGTAGTGTGTGTAAAATGTGTGAAAATATGTGTAGTGTGTGTAAAATGTGTGAAAATATGTGTAGTGTGTGAAAATGTGTGAAAGTATATGTAGTGTGTGAAAATATGTGTAGTGTGTGTAAACATATATGTAGTGTGTGTGAAAATGTGTGTAGTGTGTGTAAAATGTGTGTAAATATATGTAGTGTGCGAAAAAGTGTGCAGTGTGCATGAAAATATGTGTAGTGTGTGAAAATGTGTGTAAATATGTGTAGTATGTGTAAAATGTGATGTGTGAGTGAAAATATGTGTAGTGTGTGAAAATGTGTGTAGTGTGTGTAAAATGTGTGGTGTGTGTGTGAAAATATGTGTAGTGCGTGTGAAAATGTGTGTAGTGTGTGTAAAATGCGTGATGTGTGTGTGAAAATATGTGTAGTGTGTGTGAAAATATGTATAGTGTGTGTAAAATATGTGTAGTATGTGTAAAATATGTGATGTGTGTGAAAATATGTGTAGTGTGTGAAAATGTGTGTAGTGTGTGTAAAATATGTGATCTGTGTGTGAAAATATGTATAGTGTGTGTAAAATATATGATATGTGTGTGAAAATGTGTGTAAAATATATGATATGTGTGAAAATATGTGTAGTGTGTGTAAAGTATGTGTAAAATGTGTGATGGTGTGAAAATACGTGTAGTGTGTGTAAAATGTGTGTGACAATGTGTGAAAATATGTGTAGTGTGTGAAAATATGTGTTGTGTATGTGAAAATTTGTGTAGTGTGTGAAAATGTGTGTAGTGAGTGTAAAATATGTGAAAATATGTGTAGTGTGTGTAAAAATATGTGTAGTATTTGTGAAAATATGTGTAGTGTGTGAAAATGTGTGTAGTGTGTGTAAAATACGTGAAAATATATGTAGTGTGTGTGAAAATTTGTGTAGTATGTGAAAATGTGTGTAGTGTGTGTAAAATGTGTGAAAATATGTGTAGTGTGTGTAAAATGTGTGAAAATATGTGTAGTGTGTGAAAATGTGTGTAGTGTGTGTAAACATATATGTAGTGTATGTGAAAATGTGTGTAGTGTGTGTAAAATGTGTGCAAATATATGTAGTGTGCGAAAAAGTGTGTAGTGTGTGTGAAAATATGTGTAGTGTGTGAAAATGTGTGTAGTGTGTGTAAATATGTATATTTGATATTAGAATTATTTATAAGTTTTTTTAAAAAATAATTTTTACATGTTGAACCCAATTTGAACCTATTTAGGACCAGAGTGGACCCAATAGGACCCAAGTTGAACCCATAGTGGACCCAAGTTGGACCCATGAGGACCCAAGTTGGACCCAAATTTTTTTTGGACCCAATAGAACCCAAGCCAAGTCTACCCAACAATAACTTCCTTGGACCCAACCCAACCCAAAACCTATTGGGTTGGGTTGGACCCATGGGTCCAAAACCATTTTGCCACCCCTACATGAGAGTGTCAAATTTTCACGCGAGAGTGGCTTAAAACGTGCTCACTATTTCCATCTTCCAACGTTTTCTTTTCTTTATTCACTCTCTCCTTTCATATGAATTTAATTTTCTTGATTTCTTCTTCTTTTTTTCTCCCAATAATTTTTATTTTCGCTCCCCAACTCGTTTGCATTTAATTACATGCATGCTCACCCTAAATTAAAGCAAATATAAAATACTAAAAATTTTCATATTACAAAATAATAGAAGTTAGTTATTAATTATCTTTATTTATAGCTTTTAATTAATTAATTTAGTAAACCAACTAATTAAGTATTATTTAAATTCATTTATAAATACTAAAGTACTAGCAAGACATCATTGATTCTTGGGTAAATTATTTTTTGCTCAATAGGCATAATATCCTCTATTATCTCAAACCTGAGCGAAACCCCGTCCGTTACAAAAACTAATGGAGGATGTGTTTTGTGCGCGAGTTCGTGTAATTTTGAATGTTTTTAGTCGTCCTTTGACACTAAAGTACAACTACGATACTTGAATGCAGAATCACACGCAAAGAAATTCAAAAACCTCACTTCTAATAAAATCAATAAATACAATTCATCGATCATAAAGGTGCTGGATTAAGCTGCCTACACAATCCCATATACGTAAGATACAAAACACGATTTTTCGCTCCAGTTCTATGATTCTTGGTATGCTTACAAAAATACTTCAATTCAGAGAGCTTGCAAACCCCAATCATTTGACCTAGAAACAAGAACAGCCAATTAATCGATCTCTTCTTCGACATAATCGGCTTCGCGCAGTTGTTTTGATCGCAGAACTTGCAGTTAGGTAAGCTCGGATTCATCCACGCCTCCGGTGCTCTATGGTGCATTTCGTCGTCGTTTTTCGCGATGAAAATCGCAACTTCTGCGAACTTATCGTGTAAGTCGTATTCGATACTGAATTTCCGATCGCACTTCTTGCATTGCACTCTTCCGGTGATCGTGTTTATGCTCTTCGCTTGTAAGTACTGGAGGCTGTGCACGGTGGCGCGTCTAGTGGTGGACCAAGGGTAGGGCGGCGGAATGGTGAGGCTCTTTCCCGGCCGGAGGATTTGGTTGACGGAGCGGCGTCTGCGCGTTGGGGCGGTAGTTAGTGTGTCTTGTTGTGGCGGCGCGTGTGTTGGCGGCGGGTCGTCGGAGGGTGTGGAGAGGGAAAGATCGAGAAATTGCTGATTATTTGGAGAGGAAGGGTACAACATATTTAAATTTTTAAATATTGGGGTGAAAATAAGTAAATAGGGAATTGACAAAGGGGATATATAAATGTTAATGGTGTTGAAACATGAAAGAATATAAGAATATGTAAGAGAGTGAAGTGAAGAAAAAGTCCATGCAGATTTGAAGTTGGTTTAAATTTTGTAGAAAAATCCGTGATAAATCATAGATTCATATAATCTATATATATTATACATTGCATAACAACTTTTCACTATAATTCGGATCTCTAAGAAAAAAAGAAAGAAAAAAAGTCATTCAAACAAAACCCTAGCTAACTTACTGTGAGGATCAAAACCCTAGTTGGATTTTTGTAGCCGCTTCTAATATGCAAATAATAAAAAGGTTTTCTAACTAATCAATAGTAAAAAATTTAGTCATAACTGATAGAAAAATTATGGTCTTAGAATACGGACACGATATAAACATATACAGGACATGCTAGTTCTTAACAAAATCAAGACATCACGGTTGTCCGAAACACATATATATAAGTAGCAAAGTTATAAATATGTGTACCATATCGAGTATTACAGAGAAAAAAGTCCATGTCATGAATCTACAAGTACGTACGCTTTATAGACCATAGTGTTATCAAGAAAATAGAGCCGTAGTTATGGTGATGACATAACACATGAAAACAAACAATGATATAACAAAAATAAAAAAAACTCTCGTCAAATCAAACAAAATTTAATAACGATCTCGAAACTTAATCCACCACCTTATTCTCTTTATGCAATTTCTTTGTTGAAGAATTTTGTAAGTTTTTTGGGAGCGTGTATCTTGAACATTCGGATCTGCCTAATTAGCTATTTAAGGTTGGAGAAAAATTAGGAAGAAAATCTATCAAGTTAAAGAGTTACACATATTAAGGAAACGTTCTTGCATTGGAAATTAACAAATTACAGACTTTCTCATATCAAGGAAACAAGACCCATTTATCACTCTTTTCTATTAAAATAGTGGAAAGTTGCCATCATCTCTCACCCAAATCACTCTCTTTCTTATTAAGATATTTGCAAGTTATTATCTTAATCTTTTTGAGATAAAAAATTCAATGACTCTTGCATTCATGAATACGATTTCACCAACTTCACTTTTTCTTGTTATACATTTATTTAATTTACATATATTTTTATCATTAGGGATCAATAACATATTGTTATACATCTCGAATGTACTATTTGTTTATAATTTGATAACTACATCTAAATTTTGAAGATAATATGTTTATTTAATATTTGAATTCCTTTTTATTTTTTTCACAATAATCTATAGATCCTTTTATCGTGAATAGAGCAATGTTTACCACTTTACCTTAGTTTATTAATATGGAACATCATGTCTTTTGTATTTAGGGTCGGATTTGGATTGATATAGTCTTGCGTTAATATCTCCCAGCAAATTAAATTTGTATTGAAAACTTGAATAATATGTTTTGAAATTGTCATTGAATCATGTATTAAAAGAAAATCTATTAATAAATATATTATGATTTTATATAATTTGGACTTGGATTGAGATAATTGTTGCATAAATGATTTATTTAATTTTTATTTTGAATGTCGTTTCAACAATGTAGACAATTTTTATAAGAGAATTAATTGGTATGGATTATAATAGTCGGCCTTTCTTTAATATTTTAATAGAAAATAGTTTTAGTGAGGCTAATCGATATATTCTCATGATTCGAAAATAACTTCTATAAATGAAGCAAATGATTTGATTGAATATCTTTAATGTATTTCTTCTTCTTTTTTTTTAAGAAAAATTGGTTTTATATATCATTCAATCGAAAGTTTATAATGCCTGGAACAATACAATTCATATCGAGTCAAACGATATAGTAAGAACATCTGAAACACCAACTATCAAGTTCTTAAAGATAACAAATCTTAAAAACTCATAAACGAACACAAGAAAATTCTTGTGCAATTCCTATTCAAGGAGAGATGAAACTCTCCTTCGAGAGAAAAAACAAACTCTCATACGAAAGAGAAAATAAAATACTAAACAAGATATCTAAAACGTTGTATAAATTTAAAAACTTAAGTATCACACGTCTTCATCTGGTCAGATTTGTCTCTGTCTCTTTAGATCCATATTATTCTCGTTAGATTTGGAGATATGTCTTTAATTTAGATCTATATCTGTCTTGTCAGATTTGAAGATATGATGTACAACTTGAAGAATAGTGTTCCAACCCAATCCGTCAACGATGGTGGTGGTAACAGTGGTGAAGTAGAGGACTGGTTCACCAAACCATCGCCGGGGGAGAAAAATAGAAGAAAAAAGAAGACTAGGGTTTAAAAAAAGGTAGAGAGAGTGAGAGGCGTAACTTCTTTTTATTATTAATCTTAGATACATCTTTAATATATTTCTTGGTGCATAGAGATTTAAAAAAAAAAAACTAATTTAGTGTATATAGTAGAACTTAAATGAATGGACATCAATGAAAGAAAATGAATAACAATTATTATTATATGAATATTTGAAGCAATTTTACGAAATGAAGAGTGATCTAGGTCGTATTTCGTTAAAGCTACAACACGGACCAGTCGAGGCTCGGGTAGGACCCGATTTGGAGATTAGTGGATTATAGACTGCACTCAAGGGTAGAGTTGCCTAAGTACCTATCAATAGGATCAAATCTAACGTAATTCGATTTAATTAAAGGGTCCTAACATATACCTCGTAATTTATAAGTGGGTCTACTCAGGATCTAGGTCGAAGCTCGTATCTTGAAGCTACAGTGATCTAACAGCAAATTTAGTGAATAGTGATTGCGTAACTCTCCATTAGTCATATATAAGGGTATTTATAGTGCACACCGTGTACAAATGTGTAGTTAACACGTGTATTTGTCGGATCATGCCATGTGGATCGATCTAACGTTTTTTATGAGCCGGGTTGTGGACCGGGTCGTAGCCGACCCAGATACAGGACGCGGATCTTACTCCTATTATGGGCTTTGCTCTAGTTCCGGATTTGGGCCTTTATGCTAGGCCTTGGGCTTTTATCATTAGTATATTAAATTAATATGATCAAAATTGGGTATATCATCTAGTCCCCCACTTCATTAGTTTTTAGTGAGGAATGACATATTTTTCCAGTTACAAAGTCTAAAACTGGGTAAGATAATTTAGGTTGTAATAAACTATCCATGATTCATTTAATACATATTTATTCATGTTTATCTAGGTAGTGCTTTTATGTCAGCGTATGTAATACTAGATACAGCCATTTATTGTACGACGCGCCTTTTGATAATAATTTATAATCATGAGCTGTTAATCGACGTCATCCTCTGTCAGTCGAAACGTCGCGTGATCTTATCTGTCAATTTCAAACAGCGTTTTCATCATCCGTCCTTGGATTTTTACATCCCCCCTATAAATAGATAGTAACTTCTTCATTTTACAATTTTTACTTTTACGTATTTCCGAAAGGGCTCCCTTGAGAGAATATTCTATACTTCGATGGGTTACAAGTGGTGTATACTTCAGTGGTTCGCGATTTACTTCCATTCTTCAACGTTTGTAGGTTCGTATTCTTCTTTGTATATAATCTATTTATTATTGTTGTATTTGTATCCATGGCTCGTCCAAATAGATCCATTCCTTCCGTTAATAATAACGAAATATCCGATAGTACGGATAGTTCGAATAGGATTTTTAAGGATATAGATACTTATGTCTCGAACGACAATAATAACATAGAGTACTCGGATCCCCAAGTTGAGTTGAGTTTAAGTCTGTCATCCAATCTTTCCAGCACTCGTGACCGACTTGTTCATAATGTTGGTCGAAGAGTCTCCGTGGATATTACCATGGAAGAGCAAGAAGAAGGGAATATTGTTATGGGTAATATCATCGATAATAATTCTAATAACGAAGTGGATGACCTTCCTGTAGATAGTGAAGGTGATAGTCAGGTTAATGCTAACCTCTTTGTTTTTAGTTCGAGGAAGGCTCAGAACGCCTCTTGGTTATCCAAGAGTTCGAAGATAAAGGCTAGTCAAATTGCTCAGCTTAGGTCTACTTATATATACCTTCGAATTATAAAATTATCATTCCAAATGTTGAGGATATGTTACACCGCCCACCCAAACACTATAGATGTTTTCACATAGCTCACTTGATGGCAGGTTTAAGATTTTCCCTTCGCGATATTCATATCAAAATACTAAATAGGCTATGACTGAGCCCTACACAATTATTACCGAAATCGTATAAACTAATAAATTGTTTCATTGTCTTGATGTGTGGGTTCGACGTGGAAATTAGTTTTGCTCATTTTTGGAGCTTATTTCGTATATGTCGTGGGTCTAAAAACGATGGGAAAAGTCTTTTTTATATTTCACCTTGGAGCAATCGAAGGTGTTTGAGTGTTACCACATCTTCATATGGTGATTGGAAGCCTCACTTTTTCTATATCGCCAAACCTAATAACGAAGCTTGGTGTCACGCCCCGACAGTTTGAGGTATTTTGAGATGACTGGGATGTGTCATCTTACTTGAAGACGAGATCCTTGATGCTATTGGAGTATTCTAGAAAAATCTAAAAGATTCTAGAAAGATCTAGAAGATTCTAAAATGTTCTAGAATACTCTAGAATGATGTAGATATTAGTAGAAAGATCCGGAATTGTGTAGAAGGTTCTAGAATATTCCGGATAAGAGTGGAGCAATGTAGAAGTCTCTAGAATTCTCCAATATAAATATCTAGAAGAATAATCTAGATAATAGATCGTAGCCGTAGGATTAAGTTAATCTTAGCCGTCCATTTCAAGGATGGGTAGTATAAATAGAGGTTAGGGGCTCATTTGTAATCAACCAAGTGTAGAATCAAGTCTTGTGCGTCATTGAGAATAATAATGTAGTATTCTCTCAAGTTCTACTCTTGTGTTCTTCCCTCCAAAATTCCTACTCTCTATTGCCAAATTCCCTTTTCACACACGAGCACGTGGGTGATTGTCGAGGCTGACTTAGCACAATCTCGCAAGAGGCGGATTGAAGGGCTAAGTGCCGCACGGGACGTTAGTACTGAGGCTAAGTCCGTGACAGGTGGTATCAGAGCCCGGTTGGGCTTGGTGTATTTCGTGTTGTGAAGGGTTAGTGCTATGGCAATCGACGAGGTTGTCGGAGTATGTGGAGAATGGTTCGGCAGGGGGACCGAGTGGGTTCCCATGAGGGGGACAGAACAAGTTGTGAGAGGCTTAGACATAAGGCGATCTAAGTTCCTGGAGGGATACGAGGCTAGGAGGCAAGCGTACTTTGCCAAGAAACAAGCTTTCGTGCCGAAGAAGTGGTGCATTTTCTGTAAGGAACCTCACTATATCCGAGAGTGTCCAAGGATTACAAAGTACTCATCGCTTGGGCAAGAGAAATGTGAGGAAACTGCATATACAGAAGTCGATGAAGAGCCGGTAAAAAGAGAAATTATGGAGAAACCGAGCAAAATAATAAAAGAGGTACAGATGAAACTTCCACATAGAGAAGAATCGAGTACCAATACACGAAACATGGGACCTTATGAGAAGGCTCCACTGAAGATTGAACAACATCGAGGGCGAGTGAGGGGCACCGGGAAGGCCCAACCTTCGAAGATAAGGGATCAACGATGGGATTCAAGCAAGCCATTAAGCTTGGCACACTTCTCACAAAGAAAGACTGAGAGAAGACATACTTTTGAGTATGTCATAGGAAAATGGTCATTTGTACGAGACAACTTCAACAGTGTACGGCGCCGAGGGCGTCGCCGAAATGGGTGGGGGAGAATGTCACGCCCCGACAGTTTGAGGTATTTTGAGATGACTGGGATGTGTCATCTTACTTGAAGACGAGATCCTTGATGCTATTGGAGTATTCTAGAAAAATCTAAAAGATTCTAGAAAGATCTAGAAGATTCTAAAATGTTCTAGAATACTCTAGAATGATGTAGATATTAGTAGA
The DNA here is from genome assembly GCA_019426215.1 of Buddleja alternifolia. Lineage (NCBI taxonomy): Eukaryota > Viridiplantae > Streptophyta > Magnoliopsida > Lamiales > Scrophulariaceae > Buddleja > Buddleja alternifolia. Next base: position 33,969,563 of record CM033398.1, read on the forward strand.
AAGATCCGGAATTGTGTAGAAGGTTCTAGAATATTCCGGATAAGAGTGGAGCAATGTAGAAGTCTCTAGAATTCTCCAATATAAATATCTAGAAGAATAATCTAGATAATAGATCGTAGCCGTAGGATTAAGTTAATCTTAGCCGTCCATTTCAAGGATGGGTAGTATAAATAGAGGTTAGGGGCTCATTTGTAATCAACCAAGTGTAGAATCAAGTCTTGTGCGTCATTGAGAATAATAATGTAGTATTCTCTCAAGTTCTACTCTTGTGTTCTTCCCTCCAAAATTCCTACTCTCTATTGCCAAATTCCCTTTTCACACACGAGCACGTGGGTGATTGTCGAGGCTGACTTAGCACAATCTCGCAAGAGGCGGATTGAAGGGCTAAGTGCCGCACGGGACGTTAGTATCGAGGCTATGTCCGTGACATTGGGGAGTACCAAGAAATTGGAACCTGAGGGTTCGTGAACCAAAGGACTATGGTGATGTAACATGGGGTCCATTTTTTATTCGTGATAATCTTCACACATGGTTTAAGACTGAGGAGATCTTGACTGAACCAATATTAGTTCACTGCGGACTGAGTCAAGCTCAAATCCACCTTGATGATACTATGAGTCTCTTGGTACGTTTTCATTGTTTAATGATTTTTCTAATTTATTTTTCTTGTGTTATGTTTTTAATCATAGTCATGGATGATTCCTATGAAGATGAGATGCTCAAAGAGGCTTGTACCATTAAAGGTGAAAAATGAGAACAAAGGTAAAGCTCGAGCTGCTACGCCCAGCGTCGGAGACCGTAGATAGGACTGTCAATTGAGTCGGGCCTACCCGAAACCCGATTGTTCGGCCCGCTTAAGTATGAGCCGAGCCTAATTGAATGTGAGCCCGACCGAGTTTGAGTTTACAAATTGAACCCGCCCAATTTGTGGGCTAGCTTGAGCTTTGATAGGCTCAACCTGAATGGACTGAAGTCAAAATTTTCTCTAATTAATGATTTGTCTCATATAGTAAAATTACTTTTAAGCTAACCTATATAAAACACATTGTAGATTTTTAAGCTTAAAGCTTATGAAATCGATGAAATGTATATATTAGTAGAAACTTTTTGTCTAAAGAGATTTTGGAAGAACTTCCAATTATTTTATGCCACCTCATATACATTGATAAAGATTCTAAATTTTCATAATCATTATTGTAGACTTTGTGACCCCATTAGTAAAATTTGGAATTATACATACTCATTATCCTAAACATTTATTTAATGTACTAATTGAAATTTGTCCCTCAATATGATTCTATTAGATGTCTTTTTTAATTTGAGTAAAACTAATGAGCCTGCCCAAAATAGGCCCAAAGCTCGTAAAAAATGTGAGCCTGAGTTTAAGCCGAGCCGAAGAAAAAAACTTATGAGATAAGTTTAAGCCTATAATATTCAAGCCCGATGAGTTTGAGATTGAGCCACCCTAAGCTCGGCTCATAGGGCCCGATTCACAGGCCTAACCGTAGAATTGACGAGATGTTACCCCAGCAGTGGCCTCATCAGAAAATGTTAACACAAGTAAGGTTATGCCTTTAGAAAATACAACTCAACCAACCAATGTGGTTGAACCAATCCTCGTTGATAGCATTGAGGGTTCTAGGACTCGAGCTAAAGAATCTGAAACCTCTGATCGAGTTCGTCCTTGTATCGTTCTCGCCAGCCAAGCTAAAAGATATGTTGTACTGGAATTGCATTGCGGGATGTCATCTGAGGTCCCCGTTTCAATTCCCGATGAAAGTTTTGAGTTATTGGATCAAATGGAGGCCTTATCTCTACAGAAAGGTTTGAGGTTTTGGGTGGTATGGTTCGTCCACTTCTGGACACCAATCGTAGTCAATCAAAGTCTGATTGGAGGGTGTATGTTGACTCCAGCATCAATGATGAACCAAAGTACTCAGTGTCCTCAGAGTTGTTTAATAATATTCTCTTGACCCGTAACAAGGCAGCATTAGTGACTCGTCATTACACCGAGGTAGAAGATGAAGGAACTTATCATCTATTGAAGGTTAGCAGTTCATACTAGTTATATCGTAGTACTCTATGTATGTTCATATTTTCAATGTGATAACGAACTGACTTATCGTCTCTTTTTTTGTTAGGCGGGCCTTCATCTACATCATCTATCACTTAGTGTGTCTTTTTGGAAGAGTGAGGCAGGTAAAAATAACACCCGAGTTGAGGAATACAAAAAGATGTTTGGTAAAGTGCGTGATCAAAGAGATGCTGCCAGGGAAGCCGCCAGGAAAGCCCTGAAATCGAGAAGGAAAAAGTCGAAGAAATCAATCCTTGGAAGATTTGAAAATGCAGCTGGCTGAGGAAAAGCCAAAGCTGGACAATCGTTTGATGCTGGACGTGTGGCTAGTCGACAAGAGTTCGTGATTTCTAAAGAATTTTCCAAGAAATTTTGACCCTTTGATCGATTTTTGGGGGGAGAATTCGTGGATAAATGCACTTACACACAGATTAAATTCGTTATTACGATATTTTTATTCAATATCACGTGTCACTCATGCACAAAATCAAGCCAAAAAAATCAATCAAAAGGTTGTTTATCGAAGTAGACCGTCAAAATTTTGGATGAAAACTTTGATTGGGATTATATGTTAGACATTTTGAAAGTTATAGGACTAAATGTGTAGAAATCTGTATAAATGAGACCGAAATTGAACTAAAACAAAGTTATGAGACGAAAAGTGTAGGCTATGTTTGGTTATGTTTTCATACCATGTTTGGTCCAAAATTCTCCAAACCATATTTGGTTTACAAAATATTTGGTCAAAAATATACTACTTTTTTTGTCCAAAAAAATATAATAATTATTTTCTATCTTTCTACACCTACTTTGTCCCTACACTCCTCTCTATGTGCTCTCTCTCTTCTCTCTCCTCTCTAACAGACAAAAGTTTCATGATTTGACTGCTACAGTAACTTTTGTCCTCTCTGGAAACAAAACCAAACATTATCTCACAAAAAAAACACACCAAAAAACCAGCTCCCAAAATAAAATCAAACACGTACGTGTCCCCATAATTTTCTCACCAATAATTCTCACCAAAATACCATCCCAAAACATAACCAAACATAGCTGTAATTTTCCCTTCCATGTTAAATACCACACTCCTTGCGAGTTGCGACTCTTCTCTAGAGAAAATTATGAAAATTAGACACTTTGCTCAAACAAAAAGGGACAAAAAATACTAATTTAAGTCGTAATTTGAAATTTCCCTAAAGGAAAGTGTGACATTTAGATAATTAAACGAATTTGCACAATCCTTTCAACACCGACCTTAGCTCAGTTGGTAGAGCGGAGGACTGTAGTGGGCAACACCCAATAGATATCCTTAGGTCGCTGGTTCGAATCCGGCAGGTCGGATTATTACTTTTTGTTATATTTTTTTTTCTATTGGACCTCCAACCAAAATACTATTGGGCCTATCAAAGTTCAGTTAATGGGCTTTGCCCAATCATCCTAGCTTTCAAGTTCAATTTTTTTGAGTTGTGATTTGTGATACTGGTTGGATTTAACAAAAATAATTTGCTGCTTCATACTACATAGTGCTTAATTATTCAAATTAAACTAAAGTATGTTGTGCTCTGCCTTATGTAAGTTCTTTAAACTGAAATTTCATTACACTAATAATACTAGTTAATAAAATATCTATGTTTCGTTCTGATCCAGCTTCGGGACTGTTTTCTTTTTTATCTTTCGTACTTTGATTTAAGGAGTGTTATAACTTATAAACCATAATTTGATTATCAACTTTTAGCTAAAAATAAGCTATTTGAGAGTGGTTGTAAATTCAATGGGAAAATGCATTTTTGGTTCCATAATTTAGGGTTTGTGCAACTTTGGTCCCTACATTATGCACTTCACCAATTTTTACGTCCTCTATCTCAAGAAAATGTGCAATTTAGGTTTGAGGAGAATGACTTTAGATTTTTTTTTTTGTTATGAACAATTAGGTGATAGTTAATTTTTCACCAACCCCCCCCCCCCCCCCCCCCTTCCCCCCCCCCCCCACCCCAATTTAATGGCACATGTGAGGGGCACGTGCAGTTTTCGTCAAATACTTAACGGATTTTGGACACAAGACTTAAATCTCACATTTTATTTTGGATAAAGGGTGCATCTTGATGAAGTGCTGGATCAGAATTGTATAGCTCCCAAGTTATGGGATCAAAAATGCAATTTTCCCATATGCTTCTTTTTCGCTAAATTTAAGTGATAATAATTTATAGAGAAAATTACATATAAACTCCCTCGTGTTATGGTAAAGTACTAAAAGTCCCTTGAATTTTTTAAAATTACATAAAGTCTCACTCATGTTAAGACATTCTTACAATTATATATCTCAAGTGGATTTAAAAATTATTACAATTTCACCCCATGTAAACCATATAAAAAGACCCCTTGAGGGGTTTCGTAATTACCAAAAGTCAGGGAGTGTTTGGTAATTAGCACTAAACTGAGGGAGGTATGCATATAGTTAACCCTCCAAATTGTAAGGGTACTTCAAACTGATTTTGGTACTTTTTGTATTAAGTCAAAGTTATTTTGAACTTATTGATCCTTAATTAAATTTTTTTTTTGAAGAGAAACGGTGAAATATATAATAGGCTAAGTCAGCCACAATCAAACCCAAAACAACTCTAGTTACAAACAAACGAGCACCACGTGCTAAATAACGAACAACACAAATACCGGATCTACGAAAGAAAGGAAAACGATCAGAAGCAAGTAAAACAGACAACAACCGAAAAACAGAAACGAAAGGACTCACAGAAGACATGTCTTCCGATGGTGAAATAATTTTTTGAAAGAGGGATAGACAATCCCCCTCGAGAACCACAAAACTCCAACCTTGCAGATTCAACGTAGTAAGCCCATCTACACACGCCAATGCTCGGGCAACAAACCCCACTCCTACACCTTTCGGGTCATGAAAAAGGGCTCCATCAAAGATAATTTTCACCCACCCAATTGCTGGCGGAAACCAATGCATGCAAGTTGTATTAGTAATATGTATTCTTGGAACGACCAAAAACTTGGCACCTACGAGAAAGCACCTTTGGCAAAAACCAAAAACCGAACGCCTCAAACAAAACGAAAAGAAAAAAAGGACACAAACAAATAAAATGCAGAAATTAGAAAGACGCAAAGAACACCACAATAGAATCATATCAAAAAGATGTGGTGAGTCCAAAATCCGACCCAAGAGTTGACCAAGCCCTCGGTCAAGGTCGACATTTTCAGCCCGGGTCAAGATGAGGCTTTGTGGGGAAAACTCAGATCTGGCCTTAAAGATGGTAGATCTGACCCTTGGCCCACCGAAAAAGGCCATGACCAGGCGGAAGGGCGGGAGGCTGCTGCACGAGAGGCAGAGGAGAGGAGGCTGCTGCACGGAGACGCCAGATCTGGCGGCGGTGGGGATGAAGACGACGACGACGAAGTGGCATCCGAAGGCTGTGGGTGGTGGAACTGTGACAGAGGTGCAAAGGAAGGTCGGCGGTGGTGATGCTTTTGTGAGAAATGTGATGAAATCCTCCATCTAAGGTGAGGTGGAGAAAGAACAAAAGGAACCCTCACGTCACTTTCTCTACAAGAGAGAAAATAACAAAGGGAGGGAGAGAAAAGCTTGAAAAGGGGGAAGATGGGAAGAAGCTCTCACAGTGGAGAGAGAAAAAAACTCTCACAGTGGAGAGAGAATAGGTTGTAATATCCTTAATTAAATTTCAGTAGTCTTAAACTACTAGAATTTGAACCCAAATTACTTGTATGGTTATAAAAAATCATTTTTTATTTCAAGAGTAATACTGTATTTTTCAGAAATAAGTTGCTTTCTTAAAAAATATTTCAACCATTCTACCTCAACTTTCTTTGCACTTTCCACTTCAATTAGCAAATACTATCCATTTCTATTTCTTCGTCACTTCTGATTCTCTCACTTTTAATCACTTCGTCGTAATTCAAATTATTCACAAACACCCCTTTAATTTGGTAATTATATACTTTTTAACCATAAAAGATGAAAAAAACTATCATCATCAATTTAAGATTCTATGTCATGCTGCCAAAAGTAAATAAATTTTAAATATTATGCCGACACTTAAAGCAAATACTCTAGAAATCCAAGGGCTGCAATACTTTTTTCCATAATTCATGAACAGAAACAATACCAAAGTAGAAAATTTTATGAATTTACACCACTTAAATGTAATTAACACAAATAAAAAACCCCTTTATAACTTAAGCACCAGCTCCTCTTTGTTGAGATCTGGGTTGTTGAGATTTGCAAGTGTTGGTGGAGTGGAAGATGATACGGATTGAGACCAGAGTTGGGCATTTTTCACCTTAGATATGCTTGAAAGGACCTCTAACGGCGTTACGTTCCCCGTCACTGTCACCTTCTTCGCCATGAAGTCTATGTTGAAAGATGTCACTCCTTCGTTCATAATTAAAGACTTGTTAGCAAGATTTTTTTAATGAATCGATTACATTATACATCTTATAAATATCAAATTGCGACAAATTACAATTAATTAATAACTATTACAATCAGCTAGGGCTAGGCTTCATCGACGAAATGCAAGATTTAGGAGTTCGAATTTTAGGTGAAGTAGGGGTAATTGGCACTTTGCACCTTATTATAGAATTTTTTTTTTTTTTTTTGATAGATTATATTCTTGAATTATGATATTGTAATTTGCACCATGAGAGAATTTCGATGAATTTTTCACTGAAAAAACGGGGAATGGAGGGCAATTCATCTCTCCAACTTTTTTCATTCTAGAAATCACGGATGAGTTGAAAATGATAACTATGATAGAAAAATTAGTAAAAAGGATCAAATTAAAACGGTAAATAATTCTCTTAGAAAATGGTAAGAGGATTGTGCAGGAATAAAGTTTTTTATTTAATCGCTTAATTTTGACATTTATCATTAATTTTATCCTTAATTGTCATTCTTAGTTCGCATTCAAAGATTCATCAAGGTAAACGACTCAAAGAGACAAAAATGCCCTCCACTTCTCATGTAAGATGCATTTTTGATGAAAAGACCCACTAGAAAGTATCTACGAATGTAGAATACGAAAGATATCATATTTCAATGGTGCAATTAGCTAAAAAAAATAAAAAATTTAGGGTGCAACTTGCCAAATAACACAATTTAGAACGTGCTAAGTGTGAATTACCTTGAGAAATGGAGTATAAGATGAAACACGATAATTGAATCTGAAAAATGGGTATTCATGTGAAATTTAAGTCTTTTTATATTTCAAGTCATGATTTAATCATAAATTTCGTGTTTGTTGGTAACCTCATATAAAAATGATTGTTGTTAGTTATTGGAGGGAGGGTAGGAAATAGGAAAATTTAGGGATACCATCGGGTTTTAACCAAACTCAAGAGTCAAGCCAGTCAAAACTCCAAAGAAAATGATCAATCACAAAATTAAATGTCTAACAATACTTGACATGCGATTAATTGAGTGTGACCCAATTCGATAGTGGCAAGAATTTTCCATGAAAATGATGTTTGAGAACTGTGAACTCTAAAATCAATTGAGACATGAGAACCATCTATGGTCCCTAAAACATTATAAAGTAGAAAAGGACAAGTTATAGATGAAAAAGAGGGTAATACACACAGACCTTGCATTCTAGAGATATGTTTTCTCATTTTTCTCTCACATCCTCTGCAATGCAATGACACTCTTAGAACAACCACCTGCAAATAAAATAAAATAAAAACAGCCCATAATTAAATCCTAATCAGTGTTGACAAATATATAAACGAGTGATTAGAAATGAAAAATAATTAGAATTGAAAAAACAATTTAAAGTGAGTACATATAAGTGAAATATATATATATATATATATATATATATATATATAAATTGTAGGAGAATGTTTGGGAAAAAGTGATAAATGTGTCCAAAATAATTTTAACTTAATTAGAAATATTCCATAATAAGTTTTAGATTTGCTTACCAACTTAGAGATAATATAATACTATCACTAAGAATTAAAAACATAAATCAAATTTGCTGCAAACACTTCTAAATAACTTATTTTTACTCCTACATTAATAAGCACTTAAGATTCGAGTTTGCAAACATTTTTATCACTTTGAGCAACACTTCAATTGTGTAATTAGAAGAAAATTTGAATTAAGAAACAAAATTCAAGCAAAATAATCATCATGTACATAAAAACAGAGCAAAAATTATACTGTACTATATAGAACAGAACAGAAGGAAAAAAAAAAAACCTGGTCTATAGAGCCAGATGAAGGCTTGTTCTTATCATCCCATGATTCATTTGTGTTACAAGGCTTAGAATTTGAAGTTTCAGCAGTAAACTCCTTCCGGGCCGGGTCGAGATCCGATAACGAAGCAGCAGCAGCAGCAGCAGCAGCATTGAAGAATACCTTATTATCACCATAGTTCAAAGGATCGGCCGATAATTTATTACTCAACAAATACCTAGTAGAACCAGGAGGACTGATAAACTCACTCGGCTTAGAACAGCTCCAGCTCTTCCTCACACTCACTATATTATTGTTATTATTATTATCATCATTTTTGTTATTGTTCTTGGGCTGATCAACATTTTTCTCCTTGAGTGGGATTTTTTTGTTCTTCTTTTTATGGTGATTTTTGTGAGGTTTTGGTAGTGTAGGTGGGTGAGAAGGAAAGGGTTGTTTGGGGATTCTTGTAGAGTCTCGGATGATGGGATTGTAACGGTCGATCGCGGGGCTTTGGCTGCCGAGAAGATTAATGGAAGAAGATGGAGAAGAAGATGAAGATGGTTCCATGCTAAGGCAGATGGAAGTTGCAGCTTGTGAGGCACAGAATATATCGATTCCTTTCATGTGTTTGGAAATGTGATAATGGTGGTTTGGAGAATCAGAATTGTGGGGGGGAAAAAGGGAGTGTTTTTTTGGGTAGTAGATTATTCTTTGGTGAGAGTGTGAGCTGTTGGTGTTTGTAAGTTGTATAGTATGGAGAGAGGATGATGATAATTAGCAAAATACGAAATCCCACCATAGTAAAACTTGATATTTGTGTGTGTGTGTGTGTGTTTTGGTTGGTTGGTGTTTTGGGAGAAAATTTTTTGTGCACCGGGTGTACCATACACCAAAGTGGTGTATATTATGTCACGTCAAGATGTGTCTATGTGCTAATGTGATACAATATACACCATGTTACATCTGGTGTATCAAAGAATTTTCCGTGCTTATGTAAGTGAGAGATATGTGATACGTGTATAATTAAGTGGTTGTGATATTAAGGCAAGAACCAAAAAAGAGTTGGCGGTTGGGTTGGGTTGGGTTGGGTTGGGTTGGGGGGGGGGGGGGGGGGGGGGTGTCGGACATATCAATTATTTGTGTATATGCCATAGGCAAATGTTGCATGTTTGTCTAACATATGATTTAAATTGATTTTCTTTGCGGTGAACATTTGACAATGGACCATATGCAATAAACACGTCCCATTACTAGCTATTACATTATACGGGTGATGGTATTTTTCACTATTGATTCAATTCAATGGTCTTTGATGGATTAACAATTTTGCATCTGATCCATTAAGCAATTTCACGATGGGAGGTAAATTGCTAAGTTATGTATGCTTACATAAACACCCACTTGCTCCTCAAATCGATACAATCAAAAAATAATTAGACTGTAACTCAAATTTTCGACCTCTTTTAAATTTCAAATTATTTTTCAGTATGAGTAAAAATATCTGTCTCGCCACTATAACCTAAAATCTGCCTCATTAATTTGCTTAATATACAAGCAAATAGGTTTGTGTCTCTCCTTCCTTATTAGGTGTGTGGAACAACAATGAAGAGACCACTAAAGGTATGGGAGAAATGCTCTCTTGACTATGTATGTGTTCATGTATGTAGTTCTATATCTGATCAAATTTAATAGTTTGAATGTATATTTTGTATATATATTTTTTTACACGTGTGTGTAGAAACCACATATAATATATTTTACTGTGCGTGAGAGATAAACACTAAATCGATCGGGGCTAGCATAAATTTTCCGCATGAATTTGTGCAGGCTAACTGATGAAACAGGATAAAATTAACATGGAAAATTGAAAATTTAATAAACCCAACACCAAGAGAGACACTCGTGGACTGGATGCCCTGCAACATTCAGTAACAGTTCCCTAATAATAATCTGTTTGCCTCTGTCACTCTAAATAGTAAAAAAAACATTATTTAACTCAATAATTAATTTTTTACTGTTATTATTTAATGTTGAACAGTTGGCATGGCCTACGTATCTGACGAATTATAAATGAAATTTCAATTGTACATGAATTTAAGTGGGATATATATACAGACAATGCAACGGTTAAATTATCACTGTCATGTACTACTCTGTGGAGTGTGGACAATATTTTGTGTTTTCTTAATTTTAGAATTTGGAGTATAGGGGCTTTTATTTTCTTATTTAAAAAAAAATTCATTTTTTTTATAGATCATTGTTACTGGGGATAATATCCAATGGCACTCATAAATCACCACATTTTCACTAGGAAAAGTGAACGGCTACTATTTGGGGTGGAAAAACATACAATAAAGTGTAGTTTTTTGAAAAATTAAATCCAAACCGTCTAAATTGAGAAATTATTTACGCGATGTGTTTTAATTGTTGATTAGGAGAATTTCACATTCTCCGTGATGTATTTATTAGCGACTTCAAAAATAATAAAATTTTCGAGAGATCATAGTCTTCCGCTCGTAGGTTCCACACATGGAACGAGTTACCATAATTTCCTATAGATCCCATAATTTGCTGAGAAAAACCCATCTTACTTACATTGTAATATATCAAAGGCTAATTAAATAAATTCACTGGCTCTAAATTAGAACATATACCTAGAGATGAAATTATCTTAAAAATTAGTAAAATTCCTGAAAACTGAAAACTCAAACATGAGACCTCTAGCAATTAAATTGTGTGATCCTTTGACCAACTTTTAAGTAATATATCCCATATACCTTCAACTATCATTAACTTTTCTACCTCTACTTTAATTTAGCAAACATTCTCTCATGCACATGAACTACTCAAAAATGAATTTAGTGAAAGCTTTTTAAATTATGTAAGGTTGTGGTTCGTTTCCATCTTCAATGCTTATTAAAAATAGAGGAAATTACCTATAAACCCCCTCACTATAGTGTTAACTACCGAAAACTCCCCGATATTTTTGAAATTACATAAAGTCCCCCTCATGTTAAGGCATTCTTACAATTATACCCATGTATATTTAAAAATTCTTACAATTTCACCACTGTAAACCCTTTCAAATAGACCCCTCTTTGTAATTTACCAACAGTCAAGGGTTTTTATGTAATGAGCACTCACCAAAAGCAAAGTTCCATTTTTATTCTTCTATAGGAGAATAAGAATTGTATTCTTACAGTGTTCATATGCTTTTGGAACATATGCTTCTTGAATTTTTTTTGTTTGTGTGGATGAATGAGACATGAACCCTCTTTGCCTCTATTTATAGAATCAGATGCTTCTTTTTATCACTTAGTTTTTCTTCTCTTTCTTTATGCTTTACAACACTACGCCAAATTCAATGCTAAAATATCCCTCATCTATGGCCTGCTTTCTACTTCTCTTATCTTTTTCTTGAAAGCCCTTATTAACGTGCCTTTCATCTTTTCTTCTTTTACTAACTATCATGCCACTTGTTCACATAAATTCTCTTTATCCCTCCTTTCTTTGACCTGAAAGAAGTGCATATATATATAATTATATATATATATATATCACAATTTAATAAGATAAGAGAAGAACATGTATTTAAAGAAACACTGATGATCACACAAGTTTCCAAACAATCCAATTGGTGATGCAAATTTCATTTACACATATAAATGCACAATTCTGGATTCAAACCAAGAAGTCTATAGCCAGTAGTCAATATTACAACAATTCTTAATATTTATTGAAAAAAAAAAGAAGGTAATTTGTAAAGATATACAAAATCCTGAAATTCCAGTAGTTATAAAAGAATTTGATAAAGATATCAATGCAATTTAGAAAAATTGAACAACTGACCACAAAACTTGCTTTCATTCTATATATACTCATTTGTTTCTTTTTCCTTCGTCTTGATTCAATATGCAATTGCGGAAATCATTCACCATTCGAGGCCACCCTTCTCTTAATGAAATCTTTGGTTCCCAGCTGAGAAGCTCTTTTGCTTTACTAATATCTGGCTGCAGTGTTCGGTTTGAATTCTATCGTTCCACTGGGATCGATGGTTTCTTTGACGACCTGTTATTTCAATAGATAGAGAATTTATTGAATCAGACTATTGTAGTTGAGATAGATTGAACCAATCAAGTAAAATGTGCAGCATCCCTTGGACAATTAAGTTGTTCCAGAATGTGTGTTACTTGCCCTTAAGGACAAGAAAACATGACATACCAAATCAGACACATATTGGAAGCTTCGTGCTTGTTTCCCAACGCCATAAACTGTCATTGGTTGTTTTCGAATGGCCTGCACAAAATAGCTATGATAATGAGAATGTAATCAACATAAACGCCTTAAGTTCATGTTCAACTTGCAACGACTTAAGGCATCTTCATCACATTACTGATAAAACCAACAGGATGACAAACCTGCGAAACAAAGTTGCTGACAACACATTTGTCATCTAGACACATACGAGGCCCATATGTATTAAAAATACGTGCAATGCAAATCCCTCCAATTCAACTCAGCTGTGACAGCTAAACTGTCCAAATAGACAGCTTAGAGCTCAAACAGGAATCCATAGTTAAGGTTTCGGCCATCCATTTCACTTTGTCATAGCAACTCCTTACTCCTAATTACATGAAATTATTCAATCACAATATTCTCAACTAAAGGAAAAATCGAGAATAAACAAATTCACAACGATGTCACTGATCAATTGGATTTACATTTCCCCAATATGTCTCCTTTCGTGGATGCTCAAGAGGATCGCCATAAACCTCACTTGTACTCGTAAGAAGGAATCTCGCACCAATTCTCTTTGCAAGATCCCAACATGTTAAGTGTGCCTATCACATTTGTCTTGTACTCAGACATTAAAGATCTCAAATGATTCCAAATAAAATAAAACCAACCCCAATGCAAATAGTGCAAGTGTTTTCGCGCGTAAAACATACAAATAACATATCAAACGTCCTGCAGGCTAGCATGCAAGTGTCTGCAGAAAATATAAAGTAAATAAAGCAGCCACATTAATCACTGTTGCATTTGTGCATAATCAACCAGAGAATATAATTTGATTAAACCATTAAAACCATAATAAAACCTCGAAAACTTGCAAATGCACATACTCCTAGGAAAAGAGTAAAGCAAATGAACACAAAAACATATACACAGATATCTCCCTCATAGTTGCCAGTATCTAAATATATTTAATTAGTTACTCTAAACGTTACATCTCGAATCATATATTCATAATCCACGAAAATCAACTCATCCCTCGCATTCGTGTGAACGAAACACGAAGAATCAACTATATAATTACTCTTAAACGTTATATATATCTCGAATCATATATGCATAATCCACGAAAATCAACAAATGCGCTCATGACATTTGTGTGAACGAAACACGAATATAGGATATGATAGTCTTGACAGGATTATACGTATAATGCACAGGCGAAGCAGGGCAAGCCAAATGGTAAATCTGATCCACCTCCAACAAAATAGGCTCCACCACATCATGCCTAATCAACTCGAACCTCGAATTCGCAAACAAATGCATCACATTCTCCTTCCTCCCCGTAAAGAAACTTCATCAACAATCACATCACCCCCTCTCACCATCAGCTTATCCACCAAATGGCTTCGTACCCACTACAAAAAAATATGGCATTGGTGACAAAAATGCCAAGTGACAATGTCAAAGTTGTCACTAATTATCAATTTTTAGTGATTTGTCACTGAAATATGTTCCACATGTTTAAAAGTGACAAAATTTGTATAAAAATTGTCAGTTTTGATAATTAGTGACAAGGAAATTGTTGTTACTATGAATAATTAGTTACACACTTTTTGTGACAACTTAGTGATAACAATTATAGTTGTCACTCTATTTGTATTGTCACTATACACGTATCACTAATTGTCAAGACAACTTTAAAAAAACTCTTGTCACCAAAAATTCTTATTGTGACAAAGCAAAAATTATTGTCACTCAATATGTACATCTAGTGACAATTTTAACATTGTCACTTTAAATTTTATCAAGAATATTACTTTTTGTTGTAGTGACCGGTAACAACAATCCTCTTCCTCCCTATCCCCACCGGCACTCTTCCCACACCATTAGCGTACCTTTTTTTTTAGGTTAAATTTCATTCGTTCAAATCATTTTGGAGATGAGTTTCAGTTCATCTTTGTATTGCGATTTGGAGTTCTACTATACTATACCATTTCATGCAGATTTCAGTGTGTGTGTATGTGTGTCTCTGAGAGAGAGATGAGAGAAACGGTTGAGCTGTTCCTTTCCATAATGGGCCGCTAGAGTGTTTTTGGTGTTTAAAAGTCCTATAATCGGATGGGCTTTTGGTTGGAGGCCCATTTTCTCAAGCTCAATTTTTGGTCTCAAAAAATTGTTTGACCTATTTCAATTTTGATAATGAATTGCGATACTTACATTGTGACTTATAACTTCTCAAATTTCTCATATTTGGTCCGAATTGAATTTTTCACCCAAACAGTCAACTATGTTAGTCCACATTTTGATCGGTTTTTTTGGAAGATTTTGTGTGTGAAAGATACGTGATATTGAATAGAAATATCGTGATATTGGACGAAAAAATCGACTATATATATAAGAATTTTTAAAAATTACGGGACATAATGTGAAAACTTTATTATGAAAGAGACCAAAATTAAAAAAGTCCAAACATATAAGACCTAAAATACAATTTTTCCTTCATCTATACTATATTCGAATCTCTATTTGTGGGTTGTGGTGGTTATTAAATCATGCAAGACTATTTTTTGTACGTGGGAGTGAGAGAATATTGATGGAACTTTAATTGTTAGCGTGAGAATTATTTTGATAGAATTTGGAGAAGGGCATTTTAAGAAGTTCAAACAAAAATATACCATGATAGTTACTTTACAAGAGTTGGGGCATTATAAACAGTCACTACTACAGAAATGACATATTACAGTGGGTTTTTTTTTACCTATTACAGCGGTATTTTTAACCGCTGTAATTGGTTTACACTATTACAGCGGTTATTGAAATAACCTCTGTAATTGGAGGGAACAATTACAGCGGTTATTCAAATAACTGTTGTCATTGGGGGACCAATTACAACGGTTATTCCCCCAATTACAGCGGTTATTGAAATAACCGCTGTAATTGGTCCCTCCAATGACAGCAGTTATTTCAACAACCGCTGTAATAGGTTATTTATTTAAATTTTTTTTTTGGAAACGCTATTATAGCGGTTATGGTATTATAGCGGTTATGGTAATAACCGCTATAATAGGTGATATGTTTTTTTTTTATCATTATTTTCCTAGTTGTACTGTACAACAAACCATAAAAATCAAAGTTCAACACACTAACACAACAAACCATAAAAATCAATTCAACAGAAACAACAAATTAAAACCCAAAATTAACTTCACCAATGATCTCGTCTCTAACAACAAAAACCAATTCTTTCCTCCTAACAACATATCAAATTTTATGTATAATCTCCAACAAATGATAACGAGTTTACAATCAACCAATTAAGTACAACAAATCAAATAAAACTTTACAACAATTTGCAACTTACACCATACCAAAAGCGCACTGGAAAATGTATTGTGTCAATTCGCAACGTACTTCATCAAGTTGCTCTATAGAGTAAGTGACGTATTGACAAACAGGAAAGTACTGAAATATATAGATTGAAAACCCAACAAATTAAAGGTTTAATAACTTAAAAAGGGAAATTAGAATTTGATGATGAGTATTAATTAGGATTATATATGCATACCGTTGGTGGGATTGTAGATTCTCCGTGGCTAATAATATCCTTCATGAATTTCATAATGAAGAAGCCACAATCTTTATCGTTTAACTGTATGGGGCACTACAAAATTGAAATCAAAATTGTATTAGAACAATAACTTTTATACGAATAATCTCTTGGAAATATAAAATTACACTAACGTTTATACAAGTTCATTTACAGGCCATGTTTTTGGATTTGATCTTTTGGGTGTTACGATTTGCACGAAACATCAACACAACACTGTTAAAAAGAAATTCCTCTTAGTCGCAGATGGGGGATAGATATATTAGGACCATTTTCCTTGGCGGTCGGGCAAAAGAAATTCCTCTTAGTCGCAGTTGATTATTTCAGTAAATAGGTGGAGGTCGAACCACTGGCCAAGATCACGGAAGGAAAGGTGGTCAAATTCTTGGAATTAAAAATTGATACTCTTTAGATTCGAGACCCCTCAAGAGATCATCTCTGATAATGGGCGGCAACATCGTCTAAAACATGAACCAAGAATAAAACTTGTCGCTTACTACTAGTCAATAAGCATTCTATTTCAATGCCACATATCTTTTAAAACAGGTCATTTTATTGCAAACCTAAAACTAGACAGTACAAGAGTAAAACTTGTTGCTTAGTACAAGAAAATAAACATTTTGGTGCAACATATCTTTTAGAACATGTCATTCTATTTCAAAACTACAGCTAAATAGTAAAATAATATAACTTGTTGCCGAGTACATCAGTGTCAAATAAATCTACAAAACAATTGACGTCCTTTCCCCAGGGCGTCTGAAGTTGTTAAGGACCCGGACCAACGTCCTGGGTAAACCCTTATAACCAGGGTTGCCATGGCCATAACAATCTACGCCCTCTGGCGGATGGTAAAAATCTCCAATGTCACTTGAAATGCATGTCTTCCTCGGCGGAGCGTCGGTGACACTCCGTCAAGCTATCAGACGTACTTAGACTTACATAAACAAGTGCAACCTCAAGGTATGTGGATCTGCCCCCTTCTTCTTGATAATGTAATGGGTTAAAATCTTGAAATTTTTGGTGTGTGATAGAGATCGGTAATTGTGAATCTCAAAAATGAAGGTATTACAAATTTATTTATTTTTGGATAAATTTTGATATTTAAGGGAAAGATCGGTAATTATCGCAATTGACAAGTGTAGTTAGTGCAACTACTATGAATTATGCTAAGGTGTATTTTTGACATTTCACAAAATACTAGTATAGTTAATTCTTTTTTTCTTGAGTTTTTTCATATTTGAAACTAGGGTTAAATTACCATTTGAACACATATTTGTCAAATTCATACTACTTCATGTTTAATCTTGCATATTAAAATTTCTTTTGTTGATTTAGCCTTCTCTCAAATTTTTGTTGGAAATAAACTTTAAATTTTTTCAATTTTACTTTTTATTTCCAACAAATAATAATTTCTTTAAATTCAAAACTAGTGTACCTATTTACTTATAATTTATATTAGACTTATGGCCTCATTATTATCTTATTTAGGTGATATTTGACCAATTTATTTCATCATTAGTAGGATAAATTTTTATTTAATATGTGGTGATTTATGATGTTTTTTAGTGGCCAATTAATATTTAGTTTCATATTTAAAACTAGAGTCAAATTACCATTTGCACGAATATTTGTGAGATCCAAACTACTATATGTTTGATCTTGTAAACCATATCTTGCATATTAAAATTTCTTATGTTGATTTAACCTTCTCTCACATTTTTGTTGGAAATAAGCTTTAAAATTTCTTCTATTTACTTTTTATTTCCAACAAATAATAATTTCTTTAAACTCACAATTAGTGTTCCTATTTCTCATCTTATTTATGTGATATTTGAACAATTTATTTCATCATTAGTGGGCTAAATTATTATTTAATTTTTGGTGATTTATTATGTTTTTTAGTGGCCTATTAATATCTATGAACGGTCAAATTGGATTCTCTATATAAAGGGTCATGATTTTTTTTTTGATTGGCACATTGAGAGTTCGATATTCTTTAGAGGTTGTGAAATCATTTGTTAACCCGCCACAAGAGTGCTTTGGCAACGTGACTAAGGGATTGGTTTCTCGTTTCATTGTTAAGGGTTATGGTCTTCTTCAACGTCATCCCGTTTTAATCTTGCAGTAAACCTTCTTCTTATTAGAACCTTGAGTGTATGTTAAGAATCTAAATTGTATGCAGTGAAGGAGAAAGCCTTTTCTATATCTCTATCAAAAAGTTTGGTCCAGTACTTTTCTCTAATGCCTTGAATAAAATAGGACTTAACGACACTTCATTACAATAACACGTGGCCATACACATAGCCAAATTTACACCTTAAATCCAACATCATCTAAAACATGAACCAAGAATAAAACTTGTCGCTTACTACTAGTCAATAAGCATTCTATTTCAATGCCACATATCTTTCAAAACCAGTCATTTTATTGCAAACCTAAAACTAGACAGTACAAGAGTAAAACTTGTTGCTTAGTATAAGAAAATAAACATTTTGATGCAACATATATTTTCGAACAGGTCAATCTATTTCAAAACTACAACTAAATAGTAAAATATTATAACTTGTTGCCGAGTACATCAGTGTCAAATAAATCTACAAAACAATTGACGTCCTTTCCCCAAGGGCGTCCGAAGTTGTTAAGGACCCGGACCAACGTCATGGGTAAACCCTTATAACCAGGGTTGCCATGGTGATAACAATCTACGCCCTCTGGCGAATGGTAAAAATCTCAAATGGCATCCAAAACCATCACGTGCTTTGGAAGGTCCCAGTACTTCTCCTGGTATATTCTACGCTCCTTCTCGTCCAGACTAATCAGAGATCATTTTCCATGTGCAGGTTGTACGTGAAGCTGTTGTACAACCTGACAGAAGCAACTACGGGGCCGCTGGAAAGTTTATCAATGAACTTGATCTCTCTCGACACACTTGATATCATAAACACGGTGCCTAACCTGAAAACAAAGTATTTTGAGCAACTCATAGCATTGGTGTAAACTTCTTTAAAAAAGAAGAATTTAATGAACTTACGTCTTTAGTATGGTCAAGTATAGTTGATTTTCTTTCTTTTGAGTTTTTTCATATTTGAAACTAGGGTCAGATTTACATTTGAACACATATATGTCAAATTCAAACTACTTCATGTTTAATCTTGCATATTAAAATTTCTTTTGTTGATTTAGCATTCTCTCACATTTTTGTTGGAAATAAACTTTAAATTTTTTTCAATTTACTTTTTAGTTCCAACAAATAATAATTTCTTTAAATTCAAAAGTAGTGTACCTATTTACTTTTAATTTATATTAGACGCATGGCCTCATTATTATCTTATTTAGGTGATATTTGACCAATTTATTTCATCATTAGTGAGCTAAATTATTATTTAATTTATGGTGGTTTATGATTTTTATAGTGGCCTATGAATATTTAGTTTCGTATTTAAAACTAGGGTCAGAATACGATTTGCACATATATTTGTCAGATGCAAACAACTTTATGTTTAATCTTGTAAACCATATTTTGCATATTAAAATTTGTTTTGTTGATTTAGCCTTCTCTCACATTTTTGTTGGAAATAAGCTTTAAAATTTTTTCAAATTACTTTTTATTTCCAACAAATAATAATTTCTTTGAACTCACAATTAGTGTGCCTATTTATCATCTTATTTATGTGATATTTGAACGATTTATTTCATCATTAGTGGGCTAAATTATTATTTCATTTTTGATGATTTATTATGTTTTTTAGTGGCCTATTAATATCTATGAACGGTCAAATTGAATTCTCTATATAAAGGGTCATGCTATTTTTTTAATTGGTACATTGAGAGTGTGAGATATTCTATAGAGGTTGTGAAATCATTTGTTTACTCCCCACAAGAGTGCTTTGGCAACGTGACTAAGGGATTGGTTTCTCGTTTCATTGTGGTCGTGAACATAGGATGAAAAAAAAAACCACTTTGGAATCTTTAATCGCCTATACAACATCATCATTCATAACATCCGCTGGGAAAATGGAGAGAAATAGTAAACCTCAATCCAGTTGAAAGCATTCTTACAATTATAGCAATTATCAATATATGATACTCCAAAATAATATTGGCATAGATGGGAATACTATAAAAATGCGTGAAAGTAACTAGCTGAACCTCTAATGTCAAAGCACTTTTCTCTATTCAACATTACCATTTCGAGCATTATTTGATTATCTGTGTTCATCAAGTACTTTCTTCAATGTGGAAACCTCAGCATGGTAGCCAACTCCATCACCGGATCATCAAGAAAACGAGTCTCCAAGTCTCTGAAAATAGTATCAGTATTTTCCTCCAACTGCAACCATTTCTTTTCACTTAAACTCATAACTCTTCTTCAACGAAATGTAAACCTTCTTCTTATTGGAACCTTGAGTGTATGTTAAGAATCTAAATGGTTTGCAGTCAAGGAGAAAGCTTTTTCTAGATTTCTATCAAAAAATTTGGTCCAGTACTTTTCTCTAATGCCTTGAATAAGATAGGACTTAACGACACTTCATTACAATACCACGTGGCCATACCCACAACCAAATTTACACCTTAAATCCAACATCATCTAAACCAAGAATAAAACTTGTCGCTTACTACTAGTCAATAAGCATTCTATTTCAATGCCACATATCTTTCAAAACAGGTCATTCTATTGCAAACCTAAAACTGGACAGTACAAGAGTAAAACTTGTTGCTTAGTACAAGAAAATAAACATTTTGATACAACATATCTTTCAGAACATGCCATTCTATTTCAAAATTACAGCTAAATAGTAAAATAATATAACTTGTTGCCGAGTACATCAATGTCAAATAAATCTACAAAACAATTGACGTCCTTTCCCCAAGGGCGTCCGAAGTTGTTAAGGACCCGAACCAACGTCATGGGTAAACCCTTATAACCAGGGTTGCCATGGCCATAACAATCTACGCCCTCTGGCGGATGGTAGAAATCTCCAATGTCACTTGAAATACATGTCTTCCTCGGCGGAGCGTCGGTGACACTCCGTCAAGCTATCAGACGTACTTGGACTTACATAAACAAGTACAACTTCAAGGTATGTGGATCTGCCCCCTTTTTCTTGATAATGTAATGGGTTAAAATCTTGAAATTTTTGGTGTGTGATAGAGATCGGTAATTGTGAATCTCAAAAATGAAGGTATTACAAATTTATTTATTTTTGGATAAATTTTGATATTTATGGGGAAGATCGGTAATTATCGCAATTGACAAGTGTAGTTAGTGCAACTACTATGAATTATGCTAACTTGTATTTTTGGCATTTCACAAAAAACTAGTATAGTTGATTCTCTTTTTCTTGAGTTTTTTCATATTTGAAACTAGGGTTAGATTACCATTTGAACACATATTTGTCAAATTCAAACTACTTCATGTTAATCGTGCATATTAAAATTTCTTTTGTTGATTTAGCCTTCTCTCACATTTTTGTTGGAAATAAACTTTAAATTTTTTTCAATTTACATTTAATTTCCAACAAATAATAATTTCTTTAAATTCAAAACTAGTGTACCTATTTACTTATAATTTATATTAGACTTATGGCCTCATTATTATCTTATTTAGGTGATATTTGACCAAATTATTTCATCATTAGTGGGCTAAATTTTTATTTAATTTATGGTGATTTATGATGTTTTTTAGTGGCCTATTAATATTTAGTTTCATATTTAAAACTAGAGTCAGATTACCAACTGCACGAATATTTGTCAGATCCAAACTACTATATGTTTAATCTTGTAAACCATATCTTGCATATTAAAATTTATTTTGTTGATTTGACCTTCTCTCACATTTTTGTTGGAACTAAGCTTTAAAATTTCTTCAATTTACTTTTTATTTTCAACAAATAATAATTTCTTTAAACTCACAATTAGTGTGCCTATTTATCATCTTATTTATGTGATATTTGAACAATTTATTACATCAATAGTGGGCTAAATTATTATTTAATTTTTGGTGATTTATTATATTTTTTAGTGGCCTATTAATATCTATGAACAGTCAAATTGAATTCTCTACATAAAAGGTCATGGTCTTTTTTTGATTGGCACATTGAGAGTTTGAGATATTCTATAGAGGTTGTGAAATCATTTATTAACTCCCCACAAGAGTACTTTGGCAACGTGACTAAGAGATTGGTTTCTCGTTTCATTGTTAAGGGTCGTGGTCTTCTTCAACGTCATCCCGTTTTAATCTGGCAGTAAGTAAACCTTCTTCTTATTGGAACCTTGAGTGTATGTTAAGAATCTAAATGGTTTGCAGTCAAGAAGAAAGCCTTTTCTAGATTTCTATCAAAAAATTTGGTCCAGTACTTTTCTCTAATGTCTTGAATAAGATAGGACTTAACGACACTTCATTACAATACCACGTGGCCATACCCATAACCAAATTTACACCTTAAATCCAACATCATCTAAAACATGAACCAAGAATAAAACTTGTCGCTTACTACTAGTCAATAAGCATTCTATTTCAATGCCACATATCTTTCAAAACAAGTCATTCTATTGCAAACCTAAAACTGGACAGTACAAGAGTAAAACTTGTTGCTTAGTACAAGAAAATAAACATTTTGATGCAACATATCTTTCAGAACATGTCATTCTATTTCAAAATTACAGCTAAATAGTAAAATAATATAACTTGTTGCCGAGTACATCAATGTCAAATAAATCTACAAAACAATTGACGTCCTTTCCCCAAGGGCGTCCGAAGTTGTTAAGGACCCGGACCAACGTCATGGGTAAACCCTTATAACCAGGGTTGCCATGGCCATAACAATCTACGCCCTCTGGCGGATGGTAGAAATCTCCAATGTCACTTGAAATACATGTCTTCCTCAGCGGAGCGTCGGTGACACTCCGTCAAGCTATCAGACGTACTTGGACTTACATAAACAAGTACAACTTCAAGGTATGTGGATCTGCCCCCTTCTTCTTGATAATGTAATGGGTTAAAATCTTGAAATTTTTGGTGTGTGATAGAGATCGGTAATTGTGAATCACAAAAATGAAGGTATTACAAATTTATTTATTTTTGGATAATTTTGATATTTATGGGGAAGATCGGTAATTATCGCAATTGACAAGTGTAGTTAGTGCAACTACTATGAATTATGCTAACTTGTATTTTTGGCATTTCACAAAATACTAGTATAGTTGATTCTATTTTTCTTGAGTTTTTTCATATTTGAAACTAGGGTTAGATTACCATTTGAACACATATTTGTCAAATTCAAACTACTTCATGTTTAATCGTGCATATTTGTTGATTTAGCCTTCTCTCACATTTTTGTTGGAAATAAACTTTAAATTTTTTTCAATTTACATTTTATTTCCAACAAATAATAATTTCTTTAAATTCAAAACTAGTGTACCTATTTACTTATAATTTATATTAGACTTATGGCCTCATTATTATCTTATTTAGGTGATATTTGACCAAATTATTTCATCATTAGTGGGCTAAATTTTTATTTAATTTTTGGTGATTTATGATGTTTTTTAGTGGCCTATTAATATTTAGTTTCATATTTAAAACTAGAGTCAGATTACCAATTGCACGAATATTTGTCAGATCCAAACTACTATATGTTTAATCTTGTAAACCATATCTTGCATATTAAAATTTATTTTGTTGATTTGACCTTCTCTCACATTTTTGTTGGAAATAAGCTTTAAAATTTCTTCAATTTACTTTTTATTTTCAACAAATAATAATTTCTTTAAACTCACAATTAGTGTGCCTATTTATCATCTTATTTATGTGATATTTGAACAATTTATTACATCAATAGTGGGCTAAATTATTATTTAATTTTTGGTGATTTATTATAATTTTTAGTGGCCTATTAATATCTATGAACAGTCAAATTGAATTCTCTACATAAAAGGTCATGGTCTTTTTTTGATTGGCACATTGAGAGTTTGAGATATTCTATAGAGGTTGTGAAATCATTTATTAACTCCCCACAAGAGTACTTTGGCAACGTGACTAAGAGATTGGTTTCTCGTTTCATTGTTAAGGGTCGTGGTCTTCTTCAACGTCATCCCATTTTAATCTGGTAGTAAACTTTCTTCTTATTGGAACCTTGAGTGTATGTTAAGAATCTGAATGGTTTGCAGTCATGGAGAAAGCCTTTTTTAGA
Organism: Buddleja alternifolia; assembly: GCA_019426215.1. NCBI lineage: Eukaryota > Viridiplantae > Streptophyta > Magnoliopsida > Lamiales > Scrophulariaceae > Buddleja > Buddleja alternifolia. The sequence continues at coordinate 33,993,892 of CM033398.1, forward strand.
TTTCTATCAAAAAGTTTGGTCCAGTACTTTTCTCTAATGTCTTGAATAAGATAGGACTTAACGGTACTTCATTACATTACCACGTGGCCATACCCATTGCCAAATTTACACCTTAAATCCAACATCATCTAAAACATGAACCAAGAATAAAACTTGTCACTTACTACTACTCAATAAGCATTCTATTTCCATGCCACATATCTTTCAAAACAGGTCATTCTATTGCAAACCTAAAACTAGACAGTACAAGAGTAAAACTTGTTGCTTAGTACAAGAAAATAAGCATTTTGATGCAACGTATCTTTTAGAACAGGTCATTCTAGTTCAAAACTACAGCTAGATAGTAAAATAATATAACTTGTTGCCGAGTACATCAGTGTCAAATAAATCTACAAAACAATTGACGTCCTTTCCCCAAAGGCGTTCGAAGTTGTTAAGGACCCGGACCAACGTCAGGGATAAACCCTTATAACCAGGGTGGCCATGGCCATAACAATCTACGCCCTCTGGCGAATGGTAAAAATCTCCAATGGCATCCAAAACCACCGCGTGCTTCGGAAGGTCCTAGTACTTCTCCTGGTATATTCTATGCTCCTTCTCGTCTAGACTAAATCAGACATCATTTTCCATGTGCTAGTTGTACATGACGCTGTTGTACAACCTAACAGAAGCAACTACGGGGCCGCTGGAAAGTTTATCACGAACTTGATCTCTCCCGACAGACTTGATATCATAAACATGGTACCTAACCTAAAAACAAAGTGTTTTAAGCAACTCATAGCATCGGTATAAACTTCTTTAAAAAAGTAGAACTTAATGAACTTACGTCTTTATCTCCCTTCTTAGCTACAAACCCAAACTTATTAGCATAGCCTAGCACATTCTTTATATTAGCATATTTCTTAAAAGTTTGTTCTATGTTTTTCTTTATGTCTAGGATCGACAGTTGAGGACAATAAGTCTTAGCAATCCGGTTGGAGCAGATAGTTGGATCAAATTCTTTGCCCTAATTTTTATTTCAAGTCTCATCTATAGATTAAATTACATTTAATGAGATATATATATATATATATAATGCATTATTATATTCAAATGACTAGTAACATACAACATTTATGTGTATTACAAGTTGTCTAGTAGTCAAGACTCGTGAGCATATGTAGGAGTTACATGTTTGTCCAACGGCTAAATAGTAAAGGTGTTTGAAGAGCGTACTATTGTAATATAATTGTATAGAAGTTACATGTTGATAATTCTTTACATGGTATACAGTACAAAGAAAATATATTTCTCGATAATGGTATATGAATTAATATTGCTATTAATAAAATCAAACCGACTATTCAAACTTGCACGGATCGATCGAACGAAATCGGCACCCAATCCCGATAGGCGGAGAAGGGGCATATTGAAAACCATGCCTTTCGAACTAAACCGGGTGGACTATGTATGCATGATTGCATGTGATGTAATACCTCACTATATTCCTTAGCTTTTTTAAGAGCATCTCCAACCCATAAACACAAAAATGGTGCAATTTTTGCGCCATTATAGTATTGTACTTTAAATTTACTCCAACCCACAACTCTATTTTTAACACCAAAAATAATATTTTCTAGAATATTCCTTTTTATACCTATTTTTATACTATTATCCATGTTTCAACAAATAAAAAAAGACAAGCTTGCACCAAATTTTGTGCAAATAAACAATTGTACGCCAAATACAGCATGCTACTGTTCATTTGCACCAAATTTGGCGCAAATAATAGCGTGGGTTGGAGAGCTCAACGTGTATCAAAATGGCCATCTCCAACTCAAAATGGTGTGGGTTGGAGATGGTCTTGAGGCGGCATAATTAACTAATTAAGTATACAAATGCAATAGTTTTGTTAGTTCTAATTAATTTGGATTGAATTCCTTCGTGGCATGCATGCAGTTATTGTTGATATCTAATCTGAATATATCTGGAAACTTAGGGCATTGTGAGTTTTAAGAAATTATTTCTTCATCAAAGGAAAAGATATATATTTTATGACATGAAATAAATATTTAATAATATTTTTTCATATATTGTCTCTAATGTGAGAGTTATATAAATATATAAGTAATTAGTGAATAATTTTATTTATGATGTAGCCGTTACAATATATGTTATCTTTAACTTCTAGTTTATGCTCTAATGCATTTTACTAACGGCTAGTGCATTCTTTAAGAATTATCATGAAAATATTTAAATACCATCACCATCTTGTATAAGCTTACCTACATGTTTTTAGAATTTACAGAGCGTAATTGTGCTTTCAACATATTAATATATGTGTGATTTTCCAAATGAGTCTATAATTAAACGTAAAATTTTAATTTATTGTATGATATTTTCTAATGACATATTAATTTATGGATATGATTATGTAATGTTGATACAATTGTGCTATAAAGTACTTTGTAAATTACATTTGCTCACAACAAAAATATGTAGGGAAATAAATGTTTATTTAATTTGTGATGAATTTATAGCTCAATAAGTCGGTTATGCTTGATGCTTCATAAACCAACAGTTGGAGGGTCCTGTGTTTATCAGTATGGTCAAATACTTGAGTGATACATGAAATTATTATGATAATTTTAAATGCTATTACTATCTCGGGATGTTATGTTTTACTGCTCAATAGAGATCTTAATAGCTTATTATTGATCTTTGATCATAAGATGTGTGAAATTTTAGGCTAAAAACATTATATCTTGTTTGCATGCAAAGATGAATAATCTGAAATTCAAATAGTACTATTCTTGTGTTATAATTTGAGGAGTGGACTATATATATATATATATATATATATATATATATATATATATATATTAAGGAAAAAAATTATATAGCTGTTATCTTTAAAGAGTGATTTCTCTTGCACTTTGACATTATATATGCAAGGTTATGTACAACATAATGAAAATTATTTTTTAAAAATTGAATTTTTATACCGAACACAGAAATGTGGGGGTGGAATTTAACTCATTTGATTTTAATGTGCAAAGTATATTGAAATTTATAAGTTTGATTATTTCATGATATATTAGAAATGTGGGGGTTGACTTCATCCCCAAAATATTTTATAAGATTAATCATGGCCGTGGATTGAAGGAAAAATAATCTTTTAGTGCTATAATTTAGTTTTATTTGAAACGGATCTTATGGAATATTAATATTTTTCCTAGTGACATATAGTTTAACTATGATAATTTTGTGAAATGTGGGATTTACATTGTTTTATTCAAAATGAAAAATATTATGTGATAAATTGTTTTAGCGAGTTTTAATAAGTATGGAAAATCTATTTTCAAAGAAAATGGAGAGAAAATAATGGATGGTCGATGAGACTTACTGATATATCTAAATTGATAAGTTTATGTTAATGTATGTGTCATAACTATTTTATGGAGTTGTCTATAACGTGCGTGTCTATGTGATTAATTGAGAAATGAAAATAAGAAGCATATCATATTTTAATCCATGAGATGGAATTTGCCTCGGGGGACTAGCGCAGAGGCTATATCCTTTATCATCGATGGTGATGGGTTGAGGCCATAAGGGAATCACCTCCGGGAGTAACCCAACCTTTGTGATTGGAGACCCCACGAATTAGATTCAATGGGTAGGAACAACCTGTAATGTGTGATTCATAAGCACTATTTTGAGGACAATGTACATCGAAATGCCTCCTTCCCAATCCTTAAGATGAAGTATTGTAAAAAGTGTGATGTTAGGATGGGCTTTGACCCTTAATGAGACCAAGGTGAAAAAATCTGCAGCTCTTGGGAGGTTTCACCTAAGTGAGAGTCATCTTGATGGTCGTGGCTATGGGTTTGGGTTGACCTTAGAGACCTCACGAAAATCAAGATCAGAGTGCATAGTCGTTAACACGCCCGCTATAACCATGTTCTAAAGTCCATATCATGTGTGTGGTAATTGATTTTGGTCAAGGGACCTAATTCAAGGCCAAGTCCATTATGGCTCCCTCAAATGGAGATCACTATCACTAAGTATAGGTTCAAGCCCGGAAGGCACCTATACCGCTTGCATGATATAAATTAACAACCATATTTACTTGATTTATTGAATTTCAGAAATTTTAAATCTTGTGGGGGATTGTTGGAAATATGCTTTAAAATTTCTTCAATTTATTTTTTATTTCCAACAAATAATAATTTCTTTAAACTCACAATTAGTGTGCCTATTCACTTATAATTTATATTAGACTTATGGCCTCATTATCATCTTATTTATGTGATATTTGACCAATTTATTTCATCATTAGTGGGCCAAATTATTATTTAATTTATGGTAATTTATGATGTTTTTTAATGGCCTATTAATATCTTTGAATGGTCAAATTAAAGTCTCTATATAAAGGGTCATGGTCTTCTTTGATTGCCACATTGAGAGTGAGAGATATTCCATGGAGGTTGTGAAATCATTTGTTTACTCTCCACAAGAGTGTTTTGGCAATTGATTCTTTGTCTCCTTGTGGTCGTGCACATAGGATAAGACACCACTGTGAGCTAATGGAGTTTTATCTTGGAGTCATGATTAGGCATCAAAACCTGCACGTAGGGAGGCAATCATGGCTTTAGGACAACATCATGTGGCATGACTCTCCATTACTGCAGTATCTTATTTTTTATGTTTTATGTTGTTTAATATCTATTGTTTCATGACTGATAATTTTTATATCATGATGTGTAAATAATATATTATGAGATGATTTAAGTAAATTATAATTATGTAAACACAAATCACAAAATTTACAACAATTTTTATGTCGATGCTCTTTTCATTTCATTTCAGGATCCTGTACAAGCCAGGGTGATTATATGTGATACAAACCTATAGAAAATATTTGTAGGAAGAGACCACGTTGGGTTTTTAGAGGTTCGTCTTTTGGTTAGTGCACATTTTAAGTGAGAGGAGTGTCACTTTCGCATATGTTTGTTTGTTTGTTAGTAGAAATGACTTCTCTTGTTTTTTTTTTTTTGATAAGAAAATCTTTCATAAATCAAAATTACAAGAATCCAAAGCCCAAGTTTAGGCCACAGAAGGTTCGAGGCCAATAATACAATTTGAAGAAATAAAATTTAAATGCAAGAAACAAAAAGGGTCGTTCTAGTTCGAGTGAAAAGCCCACTGCACCAAAGCGTTGGCAGTCGCATTAGCTTGGTGACGAGCAAACTTGAAACACCATTTAAGCCAGTTTTGACGAAGATCATGCATGGAGCGAACAAGGACTTTTGAGTGCCAATCAGATGAATCGAGGGGGCAAAGAGCCATTTTCGCTGCCCCTTCAGAATCACTTTCAAACAAGCACCGAGGTATTTGAAGAATATCAGCCCAAACAGCAGCATCATTAAGACCCTCAACTTCAGCTTGAGTATCATTATGGGCAAAGAAATTGCGGGCAACAGCAAAAAGAACATCACCTGAGCTATTACGGAGCACAATAGCACATGCGCCTTTTCCATCAACAAAGGCAGCATCAGAGTTGAACTTAAACCAATCTTTAGGTAGGGGAGACCAAATGGAAGTAAGGCTTTGTTGTTTGGCCCGGATAAAACACACCATTTGAGCTTCCGAATGCTCCAAACAAAGTTTATCAGCACGAGCAAGAATTATAGATTCAATAGGAAGAATATGATGATAAATGAGCTGATTTCTAGCTCCCCAAATAGAATCCATGATAACAATTGCAGAGATAATAAATTCCTCAGCCCGGGAAACATCCAAACACAATTTTTTATCAAAAAGTAAACAAAGCCATTGATTTAGAGAAAAGTTCATAAACGAGTCAGTTTTCAACCCCCTATTTTGAGAGCCACCAAATCTTCTTAGAAATTGGACAATGGAGAAAAATATGTTCCATGGTTTCAAGAGCAGAATCACAGAAAGGACAATTTGCATTATCAATATGGAAAATAGACATAATTCTAGTTCTAACAGGGATAATCCTACAGGCCACTTTCCATATAAAAATCTTATGTCTTTCATGCAAACGAGATGACCAAATTTTCATAAACAAAGGATTGGGACTAGAAATATGAGAAGAAGAGTCGCGGGGTGGATTGCTAATCGAAGAAAAAGCACTCTTAACTGAAAATTTCCCTGACGTAGAGGGGGTCCAGAATAGAGCAGGACGATCCGACGAGGGTGGAATTTTAATTTTGAAAATAGCATGTGCAACCAAGGGTGGAAAGACTTCTAAGATATTATCAAAATCCCAATCATTTGTAATCGGATCAATAAGAGAATCAACCACAGTATAAATGACACAAATGCGAGAGCTAATAGGGGGCGAGGGAATAAAACCAACAAGAGATGGAATCCAAGGTTCAAGCCACGTTAAAATTTTTGAGTTTGCAGGGATCGAAAAGCAAGCACCTTTGGTTAAGACATCCCGACATTTAAGAAATGTTTGGATATGCCAAATTTTGTAATAGATAAAGATTTTGTAGTCGTATTTTTGCATATATGCGTTTAATTGCAACCTTTAAATATTGTCAAAATTTGGCCCTTCCATTCTTTTATTTGTTTTATTCCTTGCATATATTTTGAATTCTTTTCACAAAACTTGATATATAGAGTTTTGCATACTATTTTTGTAAATCTTAAATTACTATTTGTTATGTAATTAATATTTAACTAATTATTCTAAGAAACTTGTGAAATATTAATTTTAATATTATATCAGTCAGTACACAAATTCTTTGTTACAGAAGTTCTTTTTGCTTGAATACTTTAATGTTTTAATTGTCTTTCTTTAAAGATTTGGCATTACCAATTGTTTACGTGACTTTGTCTAATTATTTCAACTCATTATTTTGGACACTCTTTGTTGCATTAGCAATTTTCTTTTTATTTGCTATACTAGCGGTCATGGCATGCGATTCCCGCGTCCGTAAAACAAAATTTAAAACTCATATGGGATATTCAACTTCAATATAAATATCAATGATTATAGATAGAGATCTATGAAAAAAGAGTAATACATATGAGAATAAATTATAATTAAGTGTTAATATTTTGGTCGTAAAACAATAAATACGTTAAATATATAAATACACGCACACATATAAATATATATACATATATGCTTCTAAGTTTTTCAATACTTCCATACGTATAAGCACTTAGAAGTTGGAATACTAAATAGGGAAATTTACACACAGACCCCCTCACTTATTATGTAGTTACCAAAACCCCCCTCATGATTTATTTAAAATTACCCACACACCCCCTCGTTATTAAAGATTTCTTACAAATACACCCCCTGTATGTTTAAAAACCCCTACAATATTACCCCTGCAAACCTTACAAATAGACCCCTTGAGGGTGTGTTTTGGTAAATTCCAATAAGTGAGGGGAGGTTTTGGTAATTAAACAATAAGTTAGGGTCTATGTGTAATTTTCCCAAAAAAATTGGTTTCCCAACATATGTATGTCGACTGGACTAATTGCGCCTATTGTTCATTCATTTATATTGACTCAAACTTAGATCCATATGGTTCAAAAGTTGGTACATGCTTTATTATATCAAGAAGATATATATGTGTATATATACACACACACACTCTTATGAAAAAAAATATACACGCACACGCTTGGTCGAAGTTTTACTGTAGCTTCCTCATAAATTCAGTCTATTAATTACGTAATTATTATATGAAGAACTAATCAAACTTGAAGTTACAAAATATATATGGACTAAATCCACTACATATGCGTATGCTTTATTTACTACGATTAAAGATCATGCAACATGCATTTGTAATACATAATAGGGTACCGAAAAGTTAATATATTAACTATACCAATCAAACTAATCAAACTTGTAGTTACGAATCAAACTTGTAGTTAATAATCAAATATGTGAAGAACGAATCAAACTTGTAGTTACTTCTTTATTGACTACCATTAAAGATCATGCAACAATGCATTTGTAGTACATAATAGGGTACCGAAAAGATAAAATATTAACTATACTTTACCAAAGTCAAAGCTCATTAATAGTATTTTCATTGTATAAAGTGCTTTATTTTATATTTAATTACTTTTTGTTTCAACCACATGATCATAATGGCATAGTGGATAGTATAATTAAGATTTTGTAGTAAATAATTTTAATGAGAGGACTACGTACGCCTGCATGGTAGCATAGTTACCAACTTGCTATAGGCGTAAATGTTTGTTTCAAATCATCTGTAGTAAAATAGTGTGTGTGTTTTTTTCAAATATATTTTCCTCCACACATATATATTTTTTAAAATAAAATATAAACTTAATTAACATGTGTTATACATGTGATGCTCAAATATTCTATGAAACATAAGATAAAATATTATCTTGGGAATAGAAATTTGAAATGGACAATGTATTCCCCCATCTAGACAACAAAAGTGAAAATGTGAGATAAATCGTATTATTTTATTTTATTTTGATAATATAGATAAATCGTATTAGTACTATTAATTATAGCAACAAGTGAGAGACACCATGCATGCAAACATCATCTGAAACGACTTTCGAGTAGCAATGCTTTGACTTTAAGATGTAAGAGTTGTTAAATTCCGAAAGCTACGTACATGCAAAAGTCAGAACATTTACAAGGTATAAAGCATTCAGGTTTTCATATTTTTTTATTTTAGTTTTTGGTGAATTACATGCACACTCTCTCATTTTAGTATTAATTATCAAAATTTTCTCTAACTTTTGGTAATTTACAATGAGACCCCGTCAGGGGATTTATTTGTAAGATTTACATGGGTGAAATTGTAAGAAATTTTAAATACACGGGAAGTGTAAATGTTAGAATATCTTTACATGAGAGGGACTTTATGTAGTTCGGAGTTCAATGACACTAGTGTCTATCTCTCGCATACAGTAAAGTGTATTGTGTACGGTTTCTTCACAAACACTTGTGTGAAAAAGATAAATACGAAATATACAATTGAACGATTAGGCTCGATCTGACATTGAAGTAGTCCGTAAAACACTGTCCAATCCATGTACGGATTAATTGTTTGTTAAGATTGTGATTGATAAATTAACTTTTTTGATAAACAATTGACAAAATTGATATGTAACGTATTATGTGATTGTATCCTTTCATATTAGATCTATTTTCATATTAGATCTATGCATATTATTCTAGGGTTATTTTTCCCATATATATGTGTGATAGGAGTCGTTTTTACGTATTTTTAAGCCCCTTTCCGTTTATGTTTTAGGTTCATTTATCGCTTGATTCTTTCCACATGTGCATTTAATTCGTGTATTAAGTGATTTCAGACCTTAAATGGATACAATCGAAGAACGGGCTGAAAAACGACGTATAAAACAAGTTTAGGCCAAGATGCTTCACACCTCCACTACCAAACAAGCAAGAAACAAGCTGGAGTTAGCCAAAATCATATTTTAGTACCATTTCGCACACCTGGGCGCCAAATCAGAAACAACCTCCACATTGGAACGTCATTTTGATATATTTAGAGATATAATTGGATGAAGTGTCCTTCTACAAAGTTGTAGATGTATGTCTTATCTTCACATGGGGACTTGAAGCATCAAATTCGGATGTCTTTGGAGAATTGTATAAATAAAACACTATCTCTGCGCTGGAAAACACGAAAGTGGCAGCTCCCATTCTTAGTAGGTGGAAAACAAGAGAATGGTAGTTCACATTCTTGGTAGATGGAAAGGAAGAGAATGGTAGCTCACATTCTTGGTAGGAGGAAAGTAAGAGAATGGTAGGTGGAAAACAAGAGAATGGTAGTTCACATTCTTGGTAGATGGAAAGCAAGAGAATGGTAGATGGAAAGAAAAGAGAATGGAAGCACATGTTCTTGGTAGGTGGATTTTTTTGGCTATAAAAGGAGGATTGAAGACCATCCTAAAATACACTGGAAAACACATTCCCCATTGGGGGAGCCTAAACACATCCTATAATCATCTTCATCATCCTTAGATTAGTTATGAAGATTATCAAGAACCTTTGAAGGTGAAGAAATCAAGAAGCATGGAAGAGATGAAGATCGAAGTTCAACCATCAAAAATACGAGGGAGTTTCTTAGATTTAGATTTGTTTTTGTCTATGATTATGAATCTTAATTTAAGTTCCTATCTTTTATCTTTTATGATGAAATAAATTCTTCGAACTAAGGCCATGTTGAGGCTAAATTATGATAATTGAGCTATAAATTGTGTTTTTCATATTAATTCTATTATTGTTTTGTGTCTTGATCTTGTTTGAATGCATCATATGCTTAGCTACCATATGCATGATTTATTGCTTAAATTATTCGTTCGAGAGAAGGTAATTTAAGGTGCAAAGAGCATCATCACATAATCCGTAAAAAATAGGGAATTGCCCCTAGAGATAGGTAGAGATTCCCGGGTGCAGTTAGCCGGATTAATCCGGGGAAATTCTAGAACTTGAATGCATGATTGTTGGTTAGATTCTCGGATAGACATATCTAGAGAACCATCAATTAATCATAGGATTATTACAGCCGAGAAATCGGGTAGTAATTATTTAAGGTTTTTTCCACCAAAGCAACATTAGTCTAATAATATGAGAACAGTTTATAATGAAAATTGATTAATTTATCCCAACACATGTGTCTTAGCTGCTCTTTTCCATAGCTATCTCGATTTCAACATCTTGTTTCTTATATCTTACTTCCATAATATTTTAGTTAATTCTTGTTTTAGTTTAAGTTCTTCAATTGCTTTAAAATCATAAACTAAAATACAAGTCCTTGAGGTTCGACAACCCGAACTTTATTGTCCACTTTATTACTACACACGACCAGTCCACTTGTTGTGCAAACACGTGAGGATTTTTCGTGTCAAGTTTTTGGCGCCGTTGTCGGGGACTTGTTTAATTTTAGTTTTTGATTTTATTGCAAGTTTTAAGTATTCATTTTATTTTTATTAAATTTTTTTTTATTATTATTTTTATTTTTTTCTTACACTATTACCTCGCAATGGCTAGAAATTTTCCAGATATGACCCTTCCGGAGAATCAATTATAGCTGCAAAGCGTCATTCAATTCGCAAAGGATAGCAATTTTCCTGATATGACACTACCGGAGAATCAATTATGGCTGCAAAACGTCATTGAAGCGTGTTATGCACAAGGGTTCTTTCCACAACATTACCAAGAAAGAATTCCTACTCCGGAGGAACAACTTGATAACACCATTGGAGAGCTCCACTTTATGATGAAGGACGCACGGCGGGAAATGAAGGAGATGAATCATCAACTCAAGCAACTAACGAGCGACATATCTGAGAAAGTACCATGGGCATTGCTTGGTACCACTGAGATAGATCAAAAGGATGAATTCAACACCGTGACGTTGAATGAAATGAAGTTGGAAAATTCGAAAGTAGATTCCTCCAACGATGAGCATTCGACTCCTATCCTTTTTTAGGGTGTTGACATTTCTTTTCTTTCTTCCCTAGCCACAGGTAAATCGGTATTTGATGCCGACGATGGTAAGTTGTTATTGAATATAGGAGATGACATGGTTAATTTCGATAACTATGAGGTTTTTGAGCATCTAATTGATTTTGATTTGTCTTTACACATTGATGTTTTTGATCCTTTTAGTGTTGAACACTTTCATGAAAAACGAGCCAATAATCTTCAACATCCATACATGATGGAGCTGAAATATGTCAAGGTGATTGGTGAAGAAAAACGAGACATTATCTCTAGGTTGGAGAAAAATCTGCACCACCATCCGGAGCATGAGGAAGAAAAGGTAATAGAGGTATTGAGGGACCATAAAAAAACTCGTGAGTGGATGATTGTTTGGTCTAACCCTAGGATATGTAGCACAAATAATTGGTCAATCTTCACTACAAAGAGCAAAAGGTTGAAGCGATACCTAATAGTGGATTGGAGAACGAATAAGGCATTCACACATAAACCACCTTGAGCCAATCTCTTACATAAAGTCAAGCTAGTGACTTTAAAAGAGCGCTTCTTGGGAGGCAACCCAAGCTTTGTGAGTTTTCTTTTGTTTTTTTTGCTTTTTTTTTTTTTTGTTTTGTTTTTGCTTTTCGTTTTTTTTGTTTTGTCTAAGCATGCACTTTTGGCATGTGTTTTAATATGCTTGATGGTTTGTTTGATAAGTATGTTGAACATGTTAGTAGCAATTTCCCGTTGTTTTGAGAGGCCTATTTTGATGAGATGGGTTTGATTTGGCAGCCCGTTCTTCGATTGTATCCATTTAAGGTCTGAAATCACTTAATACACGAATTAAATGCACATGTGGAAAGAATCAAGTGACGTATAAAACAACTCCTATCAATGTGCCATTGTGGTAGCCTGAGTGAGATGATGCTTCACCCTTGCAAGTAACGATTTTAAACGAATAGACTTCATTGTTCTCGCTCCACCGGAAAATTATATATATATATATATATATATATATATTCTATGTTGTATTGAGTTTGTGGAAAAATAAAAGGTGTTGCCCAAAATCGTTATAATCATTTTAGTTATGTTTTGTATTTATTTTTTTCACGTTAATTACTAGCTTTTTTTCGATGGAATTCGACAACCACATCCACACTCAATCAATTATGGTTAACCGATCGAACATTATATTAAAATAAAATTGTTAACCAATTATTTTTTTCATCAAACACATTTTAGCCCGCATATTATACTTTATCTTTATTAGGATACCTTATTTATATTCAGATAATTAGGTAACCTTTTTTTCTTTTTATAAAAAGAAACGGTAACAAAGGGATGAAGATTATCACTAACAAGATCGACCCTTCAGGCTTCAGCTAACAAATGTGCAACATTATATTACCACCTCGTTTAATTAATGAAAAAGACACCAAAAAAAAAATTAAAGCAATAAAAATTTAATCTCAAAACCTTAAAGATCTTAGAAAATTCAGATCCTTTGATTGAGATGGGAGTTTGTGAATTATTTAACAAAGGCTGTTTTAGTTGAAAAATGTGTGCCAAAATCAGTTTGATCTAATACTAAACCTATCAGGTGGCAATTAGTGGACACAAATTTACCTATTCCAAAAGAGTTTGGCATGAAGTCTAATTTTATTGCGAATCTAAAATTTCAAGCTATTAGAGGTTTTGGGTTTTACGTACTCTCACATACAAGGTGTAGTTTTTCTTTATTTTCATAATAGTTATTAACAGTTTGTAATATATAGTTGTTGGTTATAATTAGTTATTAGTATTTGACATTCATAACACGAATCGGTTCGCTTAACAATAAGCGTTTGACGGTTTCGTGGAGTCAAACTCTTTTTTTCTTTCAATTGATACAAATGGACATCTTAATCATAATTAATTAGGTTTGATTAGTTTCAAATATACACAAGTTGATTTTATTTGTAGGTTGAAAAGGCAGAAATTTCGGTATATTCAAACAAATGACACTATATTTTACTAGTTTTACTTTATTAAAGAAAGTTGACATATATATATTGCAGTTTTCAAGAATTTTCAATTTTGCTCACGGAAATTAAGTTTGAAAAAGAACAGCGTATTACATCAGAAAGTACATGCTTCTTGATTACAGCTCGAATCAAGATTTGCTGAAGCTAAGTCTACATGCACGGATACCCTTAAAAGTGATTCCGTATAATATTGTATTTGTATCGTAGCAGTATCCGCTATGAATACTCCACGTTTACGATACCGTATCGGGGACATTTTTGAAGTATCCAAAATTAAAAGAAAAGACAAAATTCTGGATATCGTATCCGATGTAAAATTTGAAGTATCCGACACTCCTTGTATACCAGACAAAGTATATTTTTAATGTTATACAATACTTTTTGGGCTAAAATAGGAAAAGATATAATATTTTCGAGATCTTTCATTAAAAGTTAAAAGTTAAACAAATAACAAAGAAATTTAAAAAACTAGAGAAAAGTTTATGTAAATAAATGAATCTATTGAATTAAATTTATTTTTAAATATTTAAACATAAACATAAACATAAACGTATCATCCACGTATCGTATCTTAAAATTTTAAAAAAATTTGTATTTCATATTCATATCGTATCATATTTGTATCCTCGTATTTGTATCAATATATTATAGAACTAGCTAATTGAAGGACTGACAATCGAACTGGCCTATCCGGAACCCTATTGTTCAGCCCGTTTATATTTGAGCTGAGTCTAAGTGAATGTGAGATGGACCAAACTTGAGCTTACACATTAAACCCGATTAATTTGTGAGCTGAGCTTAAACTTTATTAGACTCGACTTGCATAGCCCAAACTCATAACTTTAACATCTATATACTAAATTGTGAGTCTAAGTGAATGTGAGATGAGCCGAGCTTGGGCTTCACATTGAGCCCGATTAATTTGTGAGTTGAGCTTGAGCTTAGTTTCATATAGTTAACTTATTTTTAGGCTAGCTTATATAAACCCCGTAGTAGATTCTTAAGTTTGAAACTAGTTACTAAGTCGATGAAATGCATATATTAATGGGAAATTTTCGTCTAAAAAAACTTTGAAAGAACTTCAAATTATTTTATGTCACCTCATGTATATTGAGAAAGATTCTAAATTTTGATACTTATTGTTGTAAACTTCCCGACTCTGTAAGAAAATTTTGAAATTATACGTACTCATTTGTGTAAACTTTTATTTAGTGACTATCCGAGATTACTCTCTTAGCATAATTCTAATCTCGAATCATATATGCATGATCCATGAAAATCAACTAATCGCTCACATTCATGATTAAACCATAGCGACTATAACTAAACCACGAAAACTTAGATTGCGTATACTCATAGGAAAAAGAGTTAAACAAGTGTGAGTATATGTATGTCTCTGAGAGAGAGATGAGAGAGATGGTTAAGCTGTTCCTTTCCATAATGGCCACTAGAGTGTTTCCGGTGATCGTTTGTTAAAAGGCCCATAATCTGATGAGCTATTGCTGAGAGGCCCATTTTCTGAAGCTCAATTTTTGTTACGCAAAGGGTTATTCATCTATAGTGAAAATCACATTTTTGGTCTAGTATATTTGGCACTTTTCAATTTTTATTTTATTTGTTATGAGATTCTCATGTTATGACCTGTAACTTTTTAGATTTCTCAAATTTGGTCTCAATCGACATTTTTCGTCCAAAATTTAACGGTCAAATCTGTTAGTCAACATTCTGAACTTTTTTTTGAGATTTTTTGTGTGTGAGTAGCACGTGATATTGAATATAAATCGTGTATAAGTGCATTTACGCACGAATTATCCCAAAAAAATGGTCAAAATGTTGATTAACGGAATTGACAGTTAAATTTTGGAAGAAAAATTTCATTTGGGACAAATGTGATAATTTTTAAAGTTACGAAACACAATGTGACAATCCCATAACAAATGGAACCACTAAAAAAGTCCAAACTTATGAGCAAAAAATACAATTTTCCATTCATCTATACCATATTCCAATTTATACTCTATTATAATTGAACAGGGGTTTCAAAGAACTGTTTTTTTTATCTGTCAAACGGTTTTGATATGGTATATAAAAAAAATATATTGCTATAAAAATTGGGTGTTTATGCATGTGGTTATTATAGCCTCACTCCGTGTGTTTGGCTGGGATGACGTAATATTAACCACGGAATCCATAAAAAATTGCAACTAGGAATAGGAAAGTGTTATCCATGTTTTCCCACTCTTCTTGCATGTGTAATGTGGCGGTGGCGGCAACCAGATATGGTGGGTGGAAGGTGGATATGGGGTTGAGTTTGGAGGGTGGGGTGAGGAAAAAGTTAGGCTAGAGATTTGGAGAAGAAGATGGGTTGGAGAAGAAGCGGAAAAAGAAAAGAAAATTTATAAAAAAATTAAAATAATTAGAAAAATATAAAATGAAATAGATAAAATAAATTGTAAATATCATTAAAATGTAAGGGTATTTTTGTTTTCACATAAAAGTTTATCGACAAAATCGCTTGACGGAGTTAGTGTGTATAATCTAAAAAATCGTAGGAGTTTTTCTGATAATTTGTTTTCTCAAGGGTAAGTGTCTAATTCAAAATATCAGATTGAGTTACATGTACTTTGCCTATGATGAGTCATTTTTTCTTCTAGCCGCATCCCCATCTTTCTCTCTGAGAAAACCCTAATCATATGTTTTCTATTTTTCTCCGCCGGAAATGGTTTGGTTTGATGAATCAGTCGTTTTCATCACTACAGATGTAACCACCATCGTCGATGGGTTGGGGTGGAGCACCCTCATTCAAACTGAGTATTCCAACTTCAAATCTGACGAGACAGAGATGGATCTGACGAGATAAAGACGGGCGATACATTAGATCTTTTATAGCTTTTTAGATAATTTGATTGGTATTTTATTTTCTCTCTCGAATGAGATGTGGTCTCTCTTGAATAAGAGTGTGGTCTTTCGTACATGAGTTTTCTTGTGCTCGTTTGTAGTTTTTAAGATTTGTTATCTTGAAAAAACTTGAGATTAGATGCTTCAATTGTTATTACTACATCGTTACAGACAGTCTAAGTTGTATTGTTCCTGGCATTGTAAATTTTTTTATTGAATGAAATACAATGACCGTTATTCCCTAAATATATATATATCCAAATCCAATTTAAAAATTTAAATAAGATTTTCCGTACTTTAGAGTTTAGACAAGACTAAACAAGCAGAAACCATGCTTCCTGTTAGAAATAAAAATAATAAGCCTACATATAAGGTATATGTGGACCATAAAAGATTTGATTTCCAATTAATTAGTAATTTTTATTTTTTTGATAATTGTGCAATTAAGTAATTAATTTTTGGTGTAGCTTATAAGTTATAACCTATGAGCAAGCACAAATCAAAGCGATTATGATAATTATGTTTACTTAACCACATCAACTATATATTTATTTTGGTCTTGAATCTCTTGTCTATTTTCAAATCTGAAATTCAAAGCTGCAGATCATCTCATCCGTGGACTTTTGCATGCCACATTGATAAATTTGTTGGAATTTCTAGAACGAAGTAGTTGGAATTCTAAAAAATTCTGATAATTAAAAAAATATTAATATAATCCTTGGACCTTTTCTTTTAGAAAAAGATTAAAGTAGTCTTTAAATATTTGTATATAATTGAACATATATATTATTAGAAATAAATTATAACAAAGATTATTATTTAAAATAAATATTTATTATTAATGCTGCTTGTTACCGTAAGTTTAGATAATGTTTTATAAGTACAGTACAGCTGTTCACAGTCATTTTTCAATTATCATGCAAGTTGCAATGTATTAAAAGCCAAATATAATTAAGGGACTAGATTAAAGAAACATTTTTACTGCTAATGAAAGTCAATTCCTCTTTATTTAAATAAAAAGAAAGAAAGTCAATTCCTCTAACTAATTAATATTGGAACAATTTTTCAACAGCGTCAAATTAACGTTACATTTTTCATATGATTATTATTTTTTAAACAAAACTCGCTCGAACCCTTAACATCACTTGTTGATGATGCTGGAACGGGAGATGAATATCACTAACACTAAGGTTTAATGATTAATGGTACTTTAAATTTGTTTAAGTTGAATTCCACTACATAAATCATTTTCTTTTATTTTTGTCCAAATTCCAAAATTATGGTGTACATATTATTGACTCCCCTCATTTATTTTAATTAGATGTGTACAAATTAAACGTCAAGGATAAAGTAGTTGTCCTGATACTTATAGGCAAAAGTCTGTAACAATAAGATCATCAATGAACCCATTAATTTATTTATAAATATCATTTAGGTGCAAGTAAGTTATTGACTTTATAACCTTTTTTCTTTTATACGCTCTCATTTAAGTTTTACGGGATTCCTATAGATATATATATATATATCGTACAGGTCATGCTGGGAATCCTCCTAACTTTCTTAACCTTAGTATCATATTTTCCACATATTCGTCTGAGAAAATCATTTCAGAAGTAGTTGTATTAAGTATATTTTGGAAGACGAAATTTCCTAAATAAAGTTTGGGTAGCATCAATTATGCATACTCTAAATAAAACAAATTTCCAATATTACAAGGAATTTTGGAGTAGTAAAGTCTTAATTCTAATTTGTTTTTACACTATGTAAATAGAACTCAAGTGCAGCATATATATAATATATTTAAAGAGAGATAAATGGACTAACTAAATTCACTACACCAAGAAAAGGCAAATTACGTCAAAGTTGATAGCATCTCTCGTTTAAAATTCAAATTTCATGCGTACACATATATTAATATGTATATAGTTGGAAATTGTGTCATAATGTGAACTCTTCGAATTGTTTAGATTTTTTTTCTCTTAATATGTACTCTATTTCTATTTTTTTTCCTCTCTCTATGCAGTTAATCCAGATGGGAAAAACATGTTTTTATTATTATACAGGGCATGTCACGATTCATTCAAGACTAGGAGACTTGTACATTAACTGGATTTGCGCTTGAGAGTTGAGTCGAAAAAATTCGCTATATTTTTAGTACGAAATAATTGTAATTAATATAATTGAATTTATTTAAGAAATAAATACTTTTTAATTATCCTAAAGAGGTGAATACATTCGGTCAGACGCGAGCACTTATATTATAGAAAATATTTTTAATATGAGAAGTGGCATATAATATTTTTCTTTTCGATATTATTAGCTCGGTAATGAAGTTATCATTTGGTGAAACAAATTAGAATTTAGAGCAGGATGCTTTTCACACAAAACAATTGTCTAAACCGTTTGTTTCATTCACACGTAGGGTGATATAGGTTCCATGGTTAACATAGAACTATCCTTCATCGTTGGTGTGAAAATATTTCGTTAATAATTTTGTTTTAATCCAAAGTCCAAACTACGAAAATTATAGCTGGAACTAGTTTGGTCAGATAAAATAATAACACTATAACTACGAAAAACCATGATTTTTTTTTTTTTTTTGATTACATCATACATGGGAAAAACCATGAAATGGTGTTATGCTTATTGCTCAATTACCAAGTCATAATTCATCGAAGATACTTTAATGAAATTTACTACATCTCCTAACTTAACCTTAGCCTTGGAACTCTGGTTTTTTGTTATCAAATGTAGATTAATTGAACGGGAATGAGCATGGAAATGGTACTAGAGTGATTAATATATGCAAGATTCATGCCTAATTAAACTTCTTCACTTTCTTAAGTTGTTGAACCAAAATCTTATTAATTGACAAAACTTGAGTCTATTGCTATGTATTGATCACAAGGAACTGATAGTACTTGATAAGTAAGTCATTTTCTTATAAACTTTATTATGCTAGATGTTACTTCATCTTTCTTACCTATGATATACAATTTTCTTCTGCAGTTGGAATCTTCTTTTGATAGGCATGTTATCCCGATGGAATGCTACAATGAACTTATCTGAGTCCGATATTTTTAAATTTTCAAAAAAGGGACAATACCATTATAGGAGCGACATGGCATAAAAAGTGTTTCCAAAAAGAACGTGGTTTGTTTTCTAATCTGTTATGGGACACATAAATGGGTCTCAAAGTACAAATGACACTTTTAAGTAACCCAATCGAACCTACCGTAGACACTTTCTATGACGAATAAGCACCGCAACCATTAGACACTTATAAGTGCCTCAAAATAATTTATTACATGAATTTGAATTTTATATAGCGACACAAATAAATGTCTCAACAAAACCATATTGGGACACATATTCCGGTGATCGTTTGTTAAGAGGTCTATAATCTGATGGGCTATGCTAGGAGGCCCATTTTCTCAAGCTCAATTTTTGTTACACAAAGGGTTATTCATCTATAGTGGAAATTGCATATTTAATCTCATGTATTTGGCTCTTTTTAATTTTTGTTTTATTTGTTACGAGATTCTCATGTTATGACTTGTCACTTTTTAGATTTCTCACATTTGAGTCTCAAACGACTTTTTCATTCAAAATTTAACGGTCAACCCAACTAGTCAACATTTTGACCTATTTTTGGGATTTTTTGTGTGTGAGTAGCACGTGATATTAAATATAATCCGTACATAAGCGGATTCACGAACGAATTATCCCAAACAAATGGTTGACTAACGGAGTCAACCGTTAAATTTTTGAAGGAAATTGGGACAAATGTGAGAACTTTTAAAAGTTACGGGATACAATGTTGGAATCTCATAACGAAAAATATAATTTTTCATTCATCTATATTCTATTATAATTGAACACGGGTTTCAAAGAACTATAAAAATTGGGTGTTTATACATGTGCTGATTATAGCCTCACTACGTGTGTTTGGCTGGGATGACATAATATTAATATTATTTATCAAAGAAAAAAAAGGACATAATATTAATATTAACCACGTAATCCATAAAAATTACAACTAGGTATAGGAAAGTGTTATTCATGTTTTCTCACTCTTCTTGCATGTGTAATGTGTTACCCTCCTAGATTTTTCTCTCTACAAATTTTCTTCTAATCATGCTTAATTTTATTTCTAACCTATTGTTTTTTTTATCATCTTTTATTTGTTGCACGCGTCAAATATGCCTTAAGATAGGTGTAAGATGAGTTGAGTCAATTTATAAACTTGATGAGTAAGATTGATTGGAGCTCAGTTCGAGTCTTTTGAGCTCAGAATTCTTCACGATTCAAGCTCGATTTATATATTCTACATTTGATTATAAATGCTTAAATTTCACAAAAACTAAAACTTAAGGTTTTTATATATAATATATTCCGGTGATACTTAAGTTGAATTTTCTTTTCTTTAAACTGTGCATAATAATAATAACAATAATAATAGTAATAATAATAATAATAAATTTTTATATTTCAATTCTTACTTTACAATATGTATTCTGTAAATTAGTGCTCTCACAAAACTCTGCAATATTTTTTAAACAATTTGAGCATAAAATGCGTTTTAATATTATTATTGAATTTTATCTATAAAAAAATAAATCAAAATTTTGTGGATCTCGACTCGAGCTCGTTTTATTTACACTCCATGCCTTAAGGGTTAGCTTTAGATTATTCTTCTTAATTAGGCACCGTTAAAATCCATTATTTCTTTTGGTTGAGCTAAGAAATAATTTAGTAAGAAGAAGTTTTAATTATTTGAGAAGTTGATTTCTCAAAAACCAAATACAATTTAAATTTTAAATGAAATAATAAGAAGAAAGAAAATGAAAGTGAGAGAGAAGTATTTTCTGTGGGCCTGACTTTGAGAGTTGACCAGTAGAACAAAAATGGACGGCCCCTATCCATGGAGTACAAAAAGTACTTAAATCCGACCACAGTGGGAGTCGAACCCACGACCTTCTGATCCGAAGTCAGACGCGCTAATCCACTGCGCTATGCGGTCCTGTTGAACATACGATGCGTAAATAATATTATACTTAAAATGCCAAATTAATTATAACTGATATTATATGTCAGCAATTCCATGCACTGATTCTAATATTAGAGATAATGTTAGCGCCATAAGTATGTTAAACTTGTATTAATCATGTTTAATGTGATTTGGATAATGATTTGATTGTAAAATTACTTGATAACTGAGATTTTTTTGACAAATTACGTGAGCACAAATAAGATAGCCAATACGAAGAACTGAACATAATTATGCGTATAAATTAGCATTAAATAAATACTTTAACTTCGGAATTAGGTTTTAATGTGGGTGGAAATTAGCTACTAGGCCAAACTGACAAGCCTAGGGATTAATGGGCTAAAACCCATCAAGAAGGCAGATTTGGGTTCATCTAGAGGCAAATAACCAGAACCAGCATCCCTGGAAAAACCGCTAACCTAGACCTACAAAGGAAGACAAAATCTATATAAGTCAAGATTAGAGACAAGATTCAATTAATTCGAAGACCTTCCGTAGGAACCCCAAGAAGATTACACGCAGAATCACTATTTCATGATTAGGCCTAATCATGTGATTGGATTTAGCCTAATTAAAAAAGTTCTAATTAGCTTTAATCACCTTGTATATTTTAGAATAAGTTGACTACCCTAATTAATTTCAACCATCAAACTTGTATAAAACTTTTATTGTAAAGATAAATAAAGAAGATAATTTTTATACCCGTGGGCGCAGGTCTTGTTTGGATCGAACCACATTAATTCTCGTGTTCATTTATATTTCATCTCTTATATATTATCATATATATATATATATATATATCATATTATATGCTCAATTTTTCTTACATTATCATATAAATTTATTTATTGTGAATCTGACACGCATCAGGTTTAATTACATTTACTTATCCCTATATAGTATAATTATAGTCAATACTACTCTATTATAATAAAATCTTACATTGAACTCCTTTTGACTAACGGTCGTTAGTCAAGTATGACAAAAAGTATAAAATGTCAATCTTACCACTGTTTTAAAAAATTTATTATTATTATTATTAAAAAATGGTTAATTACATTAGCACCTCTTTATTTAGTTTAAAGAAAATGCAATCCGCTTTATTGGATCATATAATAGACACCTCCATTTTATAATACAACCTTACATTCAACACCTACGAATAACTTCTGTCACTTTTTCTTTTTACTTCTTTTTATTTTTATATATTTTTTAATTGTCTTTCTTTATTATGCCCATTTATATATATATATTCTTTTAACTTATTTTAATTTTTTAATTGGTTTGATATTTTTTGACAATTTACTAATTTAGACTTATTTGCATTGAATTATGATATTGCTTCTAAAATAAATCAAAACTCGGTATTTATTTTCATATTCTATAATAATATTCTGCTATGATAATTCACGAAATAAGAGCATAAAATAAACGACACAAGAGAATTGCGTGGTTCGGCAATTTGCGTACGTCCACAGGACAGGAGAAAGTATTTCACTATTGATTAAAGAGGTACAAATTACAATAAATGTCAAAAGTTTGGCCCCTTGATAATGGGCATTCTGCTTAATTTAGGTCCTAAGACTTTAATACATCACAACATTTCAAAATGGTATAAATTCGAATTTGCACTTCATTATCAAGGTGTTGACAACTTTTTAACGAAATCATATATTTAAAACTAAATTGAAAGGTTACAATTACATCCTTTTTAATATGAAAAATTACATTCACCCTCTCAAGAGCAAAATAGGAAATTTAGAAAACATTGATGATGTTAGCAAATTTCATTAATTTTCTAACAAAAGGGGATGACTTTAAATTTTTATTATAAGAGAGGGCATTTATTATGTGATCAAAATAAATGAATTGAACTGTAATTATACTAAATAAAAGGAGTAGTTAGTGCAATTATCCCTTTATGACTTTCGCTGTTTTACATGACTTCCACCATGAAGCTCATAATCCTCTTCTTTGATCCGCTACACAGATATACAAGGAGAGGTTTTGGGTTTCTTAATGTTGGTTCTATACTTTGTTGGGAAATATACATATAGCCCGACTAAGCACAGCGGAAAATTAAAATTTTAGTTTCTAGGATTTAAACATGCGAGTTTATTAATCCTACGGGCTTATCACGTATCATAGGCTTGCGCATCTTTGATTTGTTATTTAAAACTTTAATAAAGAAGATCTTACCTTATTCGATTTTTCGTAAAAATCGAAGAGTTTCTTCTTCCTTAACGTAAGCTCCCTAGCTTGCTTCTCGTTCCTTGAATCAACTCCTTCGTTTTTCCCTTTGATGTAGATTTCGAATTCCTCTACCAAAAACGCCTTTGATCGAATTCTTGATTCACTTCAGAGACCCAAGTGTTTCTCCTCTAAAGTTGATCCACACCTCGGATACCCACTCGTTTATAATCTTTAGCTAGGTTGATCTATAAACGTTTATTCTAACTCTAAGGAATAGTGTATGGGATTAAGGTGAAAGCAAATAATTACTTCTCTAAGTATTTTGGAAGAATTCTTGAATTCAAGATCTTGATGAATAATCAAGAACTCAAGAACACTATATGAGAGAGAAAAAGAAGGAACGATTTTTCTATGCAAGAGGAACGAAAATTTTGGCTTCAAAAGTCATCATCATATTTTCGTTCCATACTAGTCCTATTTATAGAACTAGGTTCTTGCAATTCTTTCCCATGTAGAACTCTTATACATTAATCCTTTTCCATGTAGGAATAGAAGACTAATTAATTTCTAAATAGAACTCTTCTATTTTAATTAGTTTCCTTTCTCTCCAAGAAATCTTATTTCCTTCTAGAAGAAAATTAATTAAACTCTTTAATTATTTTCCTCCACCAAATTTTCGACCAAGACTTAATAAAATAGTCTTTTAATAATTAATCCACTATACTAGATTAATAAAAGTCACTTCTAATTAAATTAAATGCTTTCTAGACTTAATCTTAATTAAATTGATCTTATCAACTTAATTAATTTATTTATCCAACACTTGAATAAATAAAAGTCTTAATTAATTAATCTAATTAATTAATATATTAACTCAACTACTTTGAATTAAATTTCCTTAGCTAAGAAATGGATTTGTCCGAGTATTGTGTGTGACCCTTTAGGTTCACCAACATACTAGTAATGGGTTCATAACCTTTATGATTTAGTTTGGACAATTAAATTGTCTCGATTAATTAAACTAATTTTTAATTAACCATCTTATTATTTAATCTCCATTAAATATAAGATACCCATAAATCAAAGAAAAGTTTCTAGCTACTTATCTTGAAGACCTAGATGTAGGCGATTCAAAGTGAACCTTTCCAATCGCGCATTCCATGCAAGTGAGATTCTTCCATCAACTAATTTCCCAATTGAATTAAGGATCGAGGAATCTTATTGGTCGAGATCCTTATAAATTCAATCTTAATAATTCGAGTGTGTTTGACTAGTGATTAATTAATTCAAGAAACTCATTTCTCAATTAATTACTTACTTGCCTTGGCCAAGGACTGACTCAGTCAAACCACTTAGAATATTATAGGAAATTCACTTGTTCATCTAGACAAGTGATGGATCCTTTGTTGTCAACACCAACCTCCATATACGAGTCACTACACCCAATCACCAGTCCATATGTGTCCTTGTAAAAGAACTGGCACAGGAGTCAAAGTGCAGTAAGTCAATATACAAGATTACTGTGATGACTCAAGTCAAAGAATTAATCTTGCACTATCGTGATTAAGAAACTCCTAATTCGACATATATAGAAATAATTCCAATTTAGGAAGTTTCAGTTAGGGTAATCAGTGAACTTGTTCTCAACAAGCACCCGCGTATGTGCATTTGTGTCAACTACACTAATGTCTATAAAACGAGACATTCTCTAATTAAGAGTGTGCATCATAGGCGCAAGTCTATCCGAATTATCATTGTCCCATCTTGATAATTCTATGACTTGGACAGTATTTAGAAATCACAGCCTTAGAAACTTGTTTTATGATATCCATCCAATGAGATATCAAGCCTCATAGCTATGTGTGAATTCTAGGGACTTCATCATACAGTTATAACGATATAAACATAAGATGAAGAAATGCCTTTTATTAATATAATGTAAAACGAAATTGTTTATTACAAGAATAGATAAAGAAAGCCTATCTAGGATTGGCTCGCAGGGCACTATTCTAACAATCTCCCACTTGCACTAGAGCCAATCTCCTTGGTATCTAAGACCCATCTTCTCAAGATGTCTTTCTAATACGTTACGAGACAAGGGATTAGTTAGTGGATCCGCTATGTTCTCCGTTGTGACGACTCTTTCCACGCGTACGTCGCCTCTACCAACAATCTCTCGGATCAGATGGTATCGCCTTTCTATGTGTTTGGATCTTTGATGAGACCTCGGCTCCTTTGCTTGAGCAATGGCGCCATTATTGTCACAGTACAGAGGTACTGGATCGACAATGCTAGGGACTGCACCCAACCCTTGGATGAAGTTCCTAATCCAAACAGCTTCCTTTGCTGCATCAGATGCAGCTATGTATTCAGCCTCGGTTGTGGAATCCGCAGTAGTTTTCTGTTTGGAACTCTTCCAACTTACTGCTCCACCATTGAGGGTGAATACAAATCCCGACATTGATTTCAAATCATCCACCTCAGATTGGAAACTAGAGTCAGTGAACCCTTCTAGTTTCAATTCTCCACCGCCGTATATCAAAAACAAGTTCTTAGTCCTTCTCAAGTACTTGAGGATTGTTTTCACGGCTACCCAGTGCAACTCACCTGGGTCGGACTGAAAACGACTCACTACACTTAATGCATGAGCCACATCAGGCCTTGTACATAATATTGCATACATAATACTTCCTATGGCAGAAGCATATGGTACGCGAGCCATCCTATCTCGTTCCTGGGATGTCGAAGGACACATGGATCGAGAATACCGGATCCCATGACTCATAGGCAAGAATCCTTTCTTTGATTCCTCCATACTAAACCTTTTTAGCATTTTGTCTATGTACATTGACTGAGACAATCCTATCATCTTTCTTGATCTATCTCTATAGATTTTGATTCCTAAGATGTAGGATGCATCTCCTAAGTCTTTCATGGAGAATTTGGTGGATAACCATACTTTAGTCGATTGCATCATTCCTACATCATTCCCAATGAGTAGAATATCATCAACATAAAGTACTAAGAATGTCACTGCACTCCCACTGACTTTCTTGTACACACATGGTTCATCTTCGTTTTTAATGAAACCATACATCCTTATAGTTTCATCAAAACAGATGTTCCAACTTCGGGATGCTTGCTTTAGTCCATAAATGGACTTTTGGAGTTTGCAAACCTTTTGCTCACTCCCACTAGATATGAAACCTTCTGGTTGTTTCATGTAAATCTCTTCCTCTATGTTTCCATTGAGGAAGGCGGTTTTCACATCCATCTGCCATATTTCATAATCATAATGAGCAGATATTGCAAGCAAAATCCTAATGGATTTAAGCATTGCTACTGGCGAAAAGGTTTCTTCATAGTCGATACCCTCTCTTTGAGTGTAACCTTTTGCCACTAGCCTAGCTTTATAGGTCACTACCTCTCCATTTGCTCCAAGCTTTCGCTTATAGATCCACTTACAACCAATGGGTACTATACCCTCTGGTGGATCTACCAAGGTCCATACCTTGTTGGAGTACATGGAGTCCATTTCAGATTCCATGGCACTTTGCCACTTCCCAGAATCAATATCACATATTGCTTCGTTGTAGCTTCTTGGATCTTCATCCACTTGAAGCTCCTCCTTATTACTTTCTAGTAATAGACCATACCTCTCAGGTGGCCCTCGGATCCTTTCGGATCTTCTCGGAGGTTGTGTGTTAGATATTTCAGTGTTTTCCTGTGTTTGTGTTTCCAAAGTTTGTGAGATAATTTGTGGTTCTTGAACTTCTTCAAGTTCTATGATCTCGCCCTTTCTATCTAATAGAAACTCCTTCTCTAAGAAGATGGCATTCCTTGAAACAAACACCTTTTGTTCCGATGGATCATAGAAGTAGTACCCCGCAGTTTCTTTAGGGTACCCCACAAATTTACATAAGCTAGACTTAGACTCTAACTTATCTCCCACTAGCCTTTTCACATAGGCTGAACAACCCCATACTCGAAGATATTTGTATGAGGCCGGTTTACCACGCCATAACTCATAAGGCGTTTTGGGCACTGATTTGGAAGACAATCGATTTAATAGATAAGCCGCAGTTTCTAAGGCATAACCCCAGAAAGATGGAGGAACTTCAGTGAAACTCATCATGGAACGGACCATATCCAATAAAGTCCTATTCCTTCGCTCAGACACCCCATTCAATTGTGGTGTTCCAGGCGGAGTCCACTGAGAGAGAATCCCATTCTCTTTGAGATAACTAAGGAATTCGTCACTTAAGTATTCTCCTCCCCGATCAGATCGAAGAGTCTTAATATTACGACTTAGTTGTTTTTCTACTTCATTCCTAAACTCTTTGAACTTTTCAAAAGCTTCAGATTTGTGCTTCATAAGGTACACATATCCGTACCGTGAATAATCATCGGTAAAAGTAATGAAGTAAGTACACCTTCCTTTAGTACTTATACTAAAAGGACCACAAACATCCGAATGGATCAAATCCAAAAGATGGGTGGCACGTTCCACTTGTCCTACAAATGGTGACTTGGTCATTTTTCCTTTAAGACAAGATTCACAAGCAGGCATGGTTTCCTCTTCCTTAAGGTCGAGTACACCTTCCTTTGCCAATTTGTGCATTCTTTCTTTGGAAATATGTCCTAGTGTAGCATGCCACATTAGTGTACTGTTTAAGTTATCTTGTTTTCTTTTGTTACTATGTTGAATGTGAAAGACGGAATTAATTGGTTGAACAGTGTATAAACAATTCGTCAAAGTACTAGTAAAAAGTAAAGAACAATTTTTAATAATGGAACACTTTCCATCTTTTATTAAAAACTCAAAACTCTCTCCATCTAAAACAGGGATGGAGATAATGTTCTTTATTATACTAGAAACATAAAGACAATTATTTAAAACTATTCTAATGTCGTCGCCTAATGCCAGGTTGACCGTTCCTATCGCTGTGGCAGCAACTTTTGCTCCATTGCCAAGTCTCAGAACGATCTCATCCTTTCCTAGCATCCTACTTCTTGTCATTGCCTGCAAATTATTGCAAAGATGTGATGCACAACCGGTATCTAATACCCAAGAAGTATCGTTAACAGATAAGTTAACTTCAACATAAAACATACCCTTGGTCTCACCTAGGGTCGCAAGGTACTCCTTGCAGTTCCTCTTCCAATGCCCTGGTTTACCGCAATGGAAACAATCACCCTTATCTTTATCAGCTTTAACCTTCTTGACCCCACCTTTAGCTTTTAGCTTCTTGTTCTTTTGGGAACTTTTCCCTTTCCCTTTCTTTGGCTTTTTAGCCTTAGAATGGGCAGAACTCACAAGTAGGACTGGCTTGTCCTTCTTGATGGTGGCTTCTGCAGTCCTTAACATGCTTAACAAGTCAGGCAAGGTCGCCTCCAGACTGTTCATGTTAAAGTTGACCACAAATTGATCGAATGTGCTAGGCAAGGATTGAAGTACTAAGTCCACTGAGAGTTCATTGTCTAGAAAAATGTCAAGACTTGCGAGCTTCTCAATGAGCCCAATCATCTTAAGCACATGTTCTTGGACATTTGACCCCTCAGTCATACGAGCTCTAAAAAGTTCTTTAGACACTAAGTACCTTTCCCTCCTAGACTTTTCACCATACAACTCTTGCAAGTGTTTGAAAATATCAGCAGCACTTGCCATATTTTCGTGTTGCTTTTGCAACTCATTCGACATTGATGCAAGCATCGTGCACCTTGCTTGGAGGTCATCGTTTAACCATCTCTTATGGGTTTCGATTTCCTCCTCCTCAGCATCCTCGGGTAGAGTCGAGAGGGGTGCATCAGTCAAGACATAGGCTCTATTCTCAGAGTTGAGCACTATCTTAAGGTTTCTAAGCCAATCAGAATAGTTGGGTCCAGTGAGTTTGTTTGTGTCGAGAATTGTGGAAAGTGGGTTCTTAGCCATCTTAGATATCTAGTTATCTACAAATTAAAGCGAAACAGAGATTAAGAAGACGTTTAATACATTATGTGTAGATATGATTTTAAGGTCTTTTAATCATAAATTACCTCCCACTATTTAATTCAAATTCAATAACCCTCATTAAAGAATTCGAGAAAAACAATTTTTCCTAGTGAGTTTGAAGTCCGATTTAATTATTACATACCCCAATTTTATGGACACATACATAATAATTAAAAAGGTAGACAACACTTGTCAATTACATCCCTATGTAACCCTCAATTATTTTACCTCATGTTTCACATGGACCTCAATTTTATGCGCCCCCATGTTACTCCTATGTTAAGTTAGACCCATCAAACCTACATGCAAATAACCCACCCAAAAAGTTCCACTTGCAATGGTCAACTTAGAGGATAAATTACCCATGTGCATCTCTATGCTTAGTAATAATCACGGCTTTCTCATTATAGAAAGTTCCACTTGCAATGGTCAACTAATCTACATAAGTAGCACCGACATGCTATTACTTTTGATGGTAGGCATGGAATATTAAACCCCGTTTAATTTTATCCCATATTAACTTAAAATTAAAATCATTAAGATTTTATAAACTTATCTAATAAGTAAGGGATTTTAGTATATTATGAAAAGGTCTCATCGCTTCGATTATCTTATCTAAGTCTTTATCCTAAACATGCCCAACAACACATGAAAGGAAATATAAAAGATAAGCATAACCTAAAAAACATGTATCTAATACATAGAATCATGCATCTCATACATTAAATCATGCATCTCATACATAAAATATAACATGGATATTTTGGGCCATATCTAAATCGATCCTATCTAGAGCCATCAAGGATCGAACGCCGGCAAGGCTAATAATAAATAACGAAAAGTAAACATGCTTGTACAATTCTAATGGCCTCAAAATTCCATCATGCATATCAACTCATGAAAGCATAAGTAAATTCTTAATTTACCAAGTATTCCTCATAAATTAAATCAATTCGGGGTTTCTCAATAAAACTTGATTTTTCCAAAATTAAACAATTTAAAACAGTTTTTAAATAAATAAAACAACGCCTGTTGTGTTGGTATTTATCAACCAAAATAATTGATTCGCAGAAGTGAACTTCCAAGTTCAGTAATCCGTGCCATCACCTACAATTTCGGCTGATAATTACATAATATCATTTGGACTCTAACTCCAAGTTGGACTCTTCCAACTACCTTCAGCCACTTGATGCACTATCAACATACATGTATTATAAACAAATACAATTTAGTTACAATTAGGATTTTAAATCCTTTCATGTACAGCACTTTGACCTCTTGCAATTTTAAATTGCTTGGTATGTACAGCAGCCTTCAATTACCATGCACTTCACGTGTACTTGTGAAAACAAGCAGACACTTTGCAATTTTTCTGTGCACGCTATATCTTTACATATAATTACCAGTGTATTTTATCAGCTATACTTCAACCCGGGTGATGGGTCGAGTGTTCAATGTTCCAAACATTATACTCGATCCAATTTTCAATGTAAACTCTTTACATAAGATAATTTTCAGATTTAAAACTCCTTTAAAAAAGAAAATATAAAGTTTTTATGAAAATCCCCAAATCAATAAAATTTACGAATTTAATAATTTTAAACGTGCATCATATGTAACAATTAAAATTAAACGGATCATGCATAATGATGCGCGAGCCTTAGGCTCTGATACCACTGTTGGGAAATATACATATAGCCCGACTAAGCACAGCGGAAAATTAAAATTTTAGTTTCTAGGATTTAAACATGCGAGTTTATTAATCCTACGGGCTTATCACGTATCATAGGCTTGCGCATCTTTGATTTGTTATTTAAAACTTTAATAAAGAAGATCTTACCTTATTCGATTTTTCGTAAAAATCGAAGAGTTTCTTCTTCCTTAACGTAAGCTCCCTAGCTTGCTTCTCGTTCCTTGAATCAACTCCTTCGTTTTTCCCTTTGATGTAGATTTCGAATTCCTCTACCAAAAACGCCTTTGATCGAATTCTTGATTCACTTCAGAGACCCAAGTGTTTCTCCTCTAAAGTTGATCCACACCTCGGATACCCACTCGTTTATAATCTTTAGCTAGGTTGATCTATAAACGTTTATTCTAACTCTAAGGAATAGTGTATGGGATTAAGGTGAAAGCAAATAATTACTTCTCTAAGTATTTTGGAAGAATTCTTGAATTCAAGATCTTGATGAATAATCAAGAACTCAAGAACACTATATGAGAGAGAAAAAGAAGGAACGATTTTTCTATGCAAGAGGAACGAAAATTTTGGCTTCAAAAGTCATCATCATATTTTCGTTCCATACTAGTCCTATTTATAGAACTAGGTTCTTGCAATTCTTTCCCATGTAGAACTCTTATACATTAATCCTTTTCCATGTAGGAATAGAAGACTAATTAATTTCTAAATAGAACTCTTCTATTTTAATTAGTTTCCTTTCTCTCCAAGAAATCTTATTTCCTTCTAGAAGAAAATTAATTAAACTCTTTAATTATTTTCCTCCACCAAATTTTCGACCAAGACTTAATAAAATAGTCTTTTAATAATTAATCCACTATACTAGATTAATAAAAGTCACTTCTAATTAAATTAAATGCTTTCTAGACTTAATCTTAATTAAATTGATCTTATCAACTTAATTAATTTATTTATCCAACACTTGAATAAATAAAAGTCTTAATTAATTAATCTAATTAATTAATATATTAACTCAACTACTTTGAATTAAATTTCCTTAGCTAAGAAATGGATTTGTCCGAGTATTGTGTGTGACCCTTTAGGTTCACCAACATACTAGTAATGGGTTCATAACCTTTATGATTTAGTTTGGACAATTAAATTGTCTCGATTAATTAAACTAATTTTTAATTAACCATCTTATTATTTAATCTCCATTAAATATAAGATACCCATAAATCAAAGAAAAGTTTCTAGCTACTTATCTTGAAGACCTAGATGTAGGCGATTCAAAGTGAACCTTTCCAATCGCGCATTCCATGCAAGTGAGATTCTTCCATCAACTAATTTCCCAATTGAATTAAGGATCGAGGAATCTTATTGGTCGAGATCCTTATAAATTCAATCTTAATAATTCGAGTGTGTTTGACTAGTGATTAATTAATTCAAGAAACTCATTTCTCAATTAATTACTTACTTGCCTTGGCCAAGGACTGACTCAGTCAAACCACTTAGAATATTATAGGAAATTCACTTGTTCATCTAGACAAGTGATGGATCCTTTGTTGTCAACACCAACCTCCATATACGAGTCACTACACCCAATCACCAGTCCATATGTGTCCTTGTAAAAGAACTGGCACAGGAGTCAAAGTGCAGTAAGTCAATATACAAGATTACTGTGATGACTCAAGTCAAAGAATTAATCTTGCACTATCGTGATTAAGAAACTCCTAATTCGACATATATAGAAATAATTCCAATTTAGGAAGTTTCAGTTAGGGTAATCAGTGAACTTGTTCTCAACAAGCACCCGCGTATGTGCATTTGTGTCAACTACACTAATGTCTATAAAACGAGACATTCTCTAATTAAGAGTGTGCATCATAGGCGCAAGTCTATCCGAATTATCATTGTCCCATCTTGATAATTCTATGACTTGGACAGTATTTAGAAATCACAGCCTTAGAAACTTGTTTTATGATATCCATCCAATGAGATATCAAGCCTCATAGCTATGTGTGAATTCTAGGGACTTCATCATACAGTTATAACGATATAAACATAAGATGAAGAAATGCCTTTTATTAATATAATGTAAAACGAAATTGTTTATTACAAGAATAGATAAAGAAAGCCTATCTAGGATTGGCTCGCAGGGCACTATTCTAACATACTTGACATATGAATAACAAATAATAGATTGAATTTAAGAGATATAATCTAAATGTATTTCTTGTTGGCTTTTCTGCACTGTTAATCTGAAATATATTGGAAATATATACGATGAACAAATGAAAACGAATCGAGGCGAGAGTTGGACTCTCTATCCTTAAAGCTATATTGCCCCGCCTACGGTGGTACGAGATCATGCAATTAACTTCCCATGATACAACGATTCCGTATTGTAATTGAACCACTTCAAAAACAACACTCCACGAACTTAATTTGCTCAAGAACTCTCACTGATGTGATGTATGTAGAATGCTTAAAATGCATAAATGATTTCTGATTTTTTGTGTGTTCGTCCTCTTATCTTTTCATTCATATGGGAGACTCTTTATATAGGAGAAATTTGGAGAAATGAAACGTTTTCACTAACCACTTTTAAAAGTGAAACATTTCACTTATACTTTTAAAGTGAAAAACATTTCACTTACCACTTTTAAAGTGAAATGTTTTTCACTTATAAATTCAAACGTTTCAAATTTAGCATCAAGAATCTTTCAATTTCTGACTGCTTTACAAATGACACGTTTCAGATGTAATTCAACCTTCTGCTGGGCTGCCTGATTTCTTTGGAAAAGAAATGAGCCTAAATTAATTCTTATTGGCCCAAAAGAAGAAAATAATTAACTAGGCCCAAGTTAATTTAATTCTAAATTTTGCCCAAAAAGAATATATTTAGCCCAACGACCACCAAGCCCAGTCACGGCCCACGGCCCGCGTACCAGCCCGATCCCGGGCCCAGACCCTACCCGAACCCAGACCCGAGCTCGAGTCCGTGGTCCGAGGTTCGGTCCGGTCCACCTTATGGTTTATATCCAAAGTGGGATATCCACATTCAAACACCCAACAATAGCAATTAATTTCTCATTCGTTTCAATTCCGAATCGAGAAATTCGAAATGCTAACCTCATCTACTCCCGGAGTAGAATAATATTATCCAATAATATTTAGTATCCTCGATACTTGTGGTGTTCGAATTTCGTACGCAAAAGAGGTGTTCACACACTTTGCATACATACACAATATTCACCCAATATCCAACAATCCCCCACACGAATGAAATTAATGCAATTGATGCAATGCATGAAACTGAGAGTTCAAACGAACATTTATCACATCAGAAGAGGTAGCTTTTGGCTTTGAACCTTTCTTAGTGAGATATCATCGGATTTATTAGGCTACCCAATGAACATGATGTCTTGAATTGGTCAGCCGTTCGTGTAAAACCAGACAATGATATTCACATGATAAATTTTCTAAGCAAAATTTTAGTTCTCACTGTTGGGCCCGTTTTGGCCATGGCGTCCCCTCTTGGTTTCATAAGTGTTTACATTTTACTCAATATTGAGGCGGCCTACACCTCACACTTACATAGGTGATCTCCTATTTAAGAGTATCCTACCATACTCCACTTCATTTTCATGACACTATAGGAATCATTAAAAGTTCCGACTTAACCTTTGCTACACTTGTAGGATGCACTTCTTTATCCTATGCAATGGGTTTAGAGTTTATTAAAACTCTTAAGTGCCCTCTTGGATTTTCACAACTTAGTTGTCCCATTGAACCATGATCTTGGGATCTCCAGTCAACATGGTTGGGTTACCGCTGTGTCAATTCTTAATTTGTAGACTTTAATCTCATTCCTCTTGATAGGCAGTCTATTTGATCTCTATGGAAGTCCTTTCGTCAAAGGATCTACTTTATCCTCCATGATCAGTGGAGATAATGCCATCTTAGATCAACTGCTTAATGGTATTGTGCCTACGACAAGCCTGTCTAGACTTACCATTATTTATGCTACTATATGCCTTTGTTATTGCAGACGGACAGTCGCAATTGTATGCACGTGCTATTGCCGACTTATTGTCTCAATGTATCAAATTGGGCATATGTGCATATTTCAATATGGGTGCACCATGGTTCTCCACCAAGTCTTTAATCACTTTCTTACAAGAGCACTGTTATGGAAACTATTTCCAAGTAAAGTCTCAATAAGACAAGTCTTTGGACCGTACCCATATCATTTATGTCGAATTATTTTTCAACATCCTTTCAGTAGTCATGATTACTTACATAATCAACATATCAAACTTTCACACCAGAAAAGGTAGCTTTTGGCTTTGAACCTTAGTGAAATTTCATACTATGAGCTATGTGTTTTGTTAAAACCACATGTATCACACTCGTTGATTATGAAGTCGTTTAAAAACATAATATTTTGTCAAACCTTTCATGCCACTACTTTGGAGCTATGTTCGAGTCCGTATACCGACCCAACATACCCCTCGGTTAGTTCCATGTGAACTTCCTCATCTAATCCTTTGTTTAAGGAACGCAGTCTTAATATCCATTTCAAATATCTCATGGTTATGCAAATTAGCAATAACAATGAATATTATTTGGATTTAATTCCCATTCCCGAAAACATGAAAAGACGATCAAGGTCTACCATTTGAAGGTTCCTTTCGGCTACCAAGTATGCCTTATTAAGGTTTGGGTGGTTTTACCTTAACCCACAGCCCCCACATTTGTATGTAACTGTAGGAAATCTTGCCATCTTTCAGGCAGATTCTTACTTTTTACTACTATGTGGGACCGTCGTTCAGAATGTAGTTATCTAGGACCACGTCCCCCACAATTCTGAATTGATCCAACGCATCATTATCTTCTTTAGAGTATGATTTTGGCGTTCTGAAACCACACTTGCATCAAATTCTTTGAACGATGCACCATAGGATGTTTCATCGACTTTCTCGATTTTACTCCAATGGTCAAGTCCTTCGTATTTTTTTTTGACCAAGTTGTGTACCTCGTACACCACGTCGTCTAGACGTTTCTCTCTTCAGAGAATATGTGCCACAAACAGTAGGACCGATCTCACTCAACAACTGTGACGACGTCCAAGTTTATGCACAACACCACTTTACCTATTCCAAACCACAAGTGACTTGATCAAGTTTTCCATAAACATCATCAGCTCATCAGCCGGAGTGTAAGATGTGCACTTGGTTTGGAACTCGGTTTGGAACTTGGTTAAAACCTGGTTTTTACTCTTATACGTCCAAGATTCCAACTTTGGTTCTCTTATAAATATTGTGTAGTCACTCAGCTTTTCCATCAACTTTATCTAAAGCTATGAATTCTGACATAATCTATACAAGTTCATTTAGATGATTTCATTGACACTGCTCCTCCAACGATGGTAAACCAGAACCACTCGTGGACTTAGAGTTATTTGTGTCAGATATCCAGTATCCTCGAGAAAAGACAACGATTCTATATTCTATGATTTTGTCGTCATGAATATCAGAATTTCTTAACTTTGAGCACGAGATACGCTATGAAGTGCATATCCAATATGCATTCAACGGTCCTTGACCATATCTTACTTTGTTTGGATTTTCGATATTCCAAAACCTCCACATTTTCAAAGTCACATATCCCGGGAAAACTTTTCTGATGTGCAAGATCAGATTAAATTGCAACCACAGAGCATACTCAGAATACCCGAACTCTAATACCACTTGTTGTGGAACTCAGAGTCATATTCCACCAAATATAGAAATAGAGAGTTAATATTGTACTAGAAATCACACTAGATTTAATTCCCAGGAAAGATTGGAGGCGTCACAACGGTCGCACTTAAAACCCAATCTCCTCGACAGAATTAACTAGACGAATTTAATAACACAATATAATACCACAACTATAACTAACAATGGCTACTTTTGAAAACGTAGTTCGCTGAGAGGATCGTTTCCCTCCCCCACAATTCTGCGATACACCAAAATTGATTAAATCCCCTTAGCTCCTTGAGAATATTTTTGGGATAAATAATACCAACAACTTCTGGCGATGACATCTAACGTTGCCATCCTCGATGAGCAACAGCGCTCCAAGCGGCATCATTTTGATCATATTAAAATAAATCTAATTTATTTAATCATCAAACCCAAAATGATTACAACAAAATTAAATCCAATTTAATTTTGATAAGATGATTCAATCTAATTTAATCAATTACCAAATTAAATCCCATTTAATTTAGTCAATTGGGTCCAACCCAATTTAATTCAATTGAAATTCAGTGACCCTTGCCCACTCTCATTTTAAACTTAAATATGTTGGAGTTCAACCCAATTTAATTTTAAAATAGGTGTTGGGTCCAACCCAAACTAATTTCAATTAGGATCCCTTGGCCCAATACTATGCCACATATTTGACCAACAGCCCAATGGGCCGAACCCATTGAATAATTTCAGTGCTTTGGGAGAAAGCCCACATCTCATTGTACTATGTTGGCCAATTCTATTTATTACCAAGTGGCCGCACACCAAAAGAAACAAAAAGCAAAAGGCAAAAAAGCAAAAACCCCACTTTTTCCCATAATGACCGGCTGCTTTGTGACTTTTATTCTTACCATCATCCACTAATATTTTATTTTAGTGGAAAGCAAAAGCAAAGTTAATTAATATGATTAAAGTTTTAAAGAAACGGCCATTATGAGATGCCTTTTACTTTTGTCTTTGCTAAAGTTGCCTCAACAATTTATTCTTCCTCAAATCCCGAACTCGGCCAAAATTGCCAGATAAAGACAGCATCTTTCATGGCTTCATTTAACCATCTCAGGCAACGTCTTTGGCGCCGCTCGTAGCGCCGGCGTCAATTGTGGCATCGCTCCAAGCGACCCATTTCAATTTCGAATGCCATCATCAACGATGATTCGAGGACCACAAGAAATTCGCTCCGAGCAATTTCTTTTCCGTGAGATTCGAAAATCGCACCTGCCATTTTCATGGCTTCTCCGGGAAGCAACAACTTATTCTTCCCTATTGACGCAGTCAACAGCTAACGTCTCGCCGGCGAGTTTCCGGTCACGACTGCGACGCCCAGCGCCACCGCCATCTTCCGATATCCGTCCGACCAACGCCATCGGAACACCGAGAAAAACCCAACTTCGCAACCAATTTCAGTCGACAAGCAACGCGACTTCCATGGCTCAAATCGGCCTTTTTCGGTTAGAACTTTCCGGAACTTCAATGACGTTTGCCATTGCTTGAACTGGAGCCCTCTTGATAGAAGCCCGGTTGTCTCCCTCAATTCTGAGTCTGACAACCAACTCTTCTAAGCTCATCTCCTTTCGTTTATGTCTTAGGTAGTTCTTGAATTCATTCCATGAGGGCGGTAATTTTTTCAATCACAGACCCCACTTGAAAATTCTCACTTAAAGCCATTCCCTCGGCATGAACTTCATGTATGATAATCTGAAGCTCTTGGACTTGGTTTGTCACGGACTTAGAGTCCGCCATTTTGAAGTCTAAGAACTTCGCGACCATGAACTTCTTCAGTCCAGCGTCCTCGGTTCTGTACTTCTTATCTAATGCCTCCCAGAGGTCTTTCGAGGTTTTCATGGACAGATAAACGCTGTAAAGCGAATCGTCCAAACCACTGAGCACGTAATTCCTGCAAAGGAAATCACAGTGTATCCAAGCATCATACGCCGTTCTCAGCTGAACATCATCAGAATCTTTAGGGACAGACGGGGCGTCTTCCCGTAAGAACCTCGCCAGGTTCAAAGTAGTTAAGTAAAAAAGCATCTTTTGTTGCCAACGTTTGAAGTCAGCCCCGCTGAACTTCGATGGCCTTTCAGCTTGCGCCGGGATAACCGGATTAACCGGTGGTACAATAGGAGTTGTCCTTTCAGCTCGTGTCTGAATTACTAGAGTAACATTAGTTACAACCGGTGGATTCGGACCAGAGCCTGAACCGGACTCAACCCCTGAACCCGAGGCGAAACCTGAATCAAGACCGAGATCGAGCCTAGCTCCAGGTCCAAGGCCAAAGTCGAGAGTAGCAGCAACATTTTCATTAGTACCGAATTCAGCCATTTTTCAGAATTACAGAAATCAACAACAACAATATAGCTTTAAATTTGTTGAGAAAAAAATTTCGCCTTGTCAAATCTGAAATATACTGGAAATATATGCAATGAACAAATGAAAACGAATCGAGACGAGAGTTGGACTCTCTATCCTTAAAGCTATATTGCCCCGCCTACGGTGGTACGAGATCATGCAATTACCTTCCCAAGATACAACGATTCCGTATTGTAATTGAACCACTTCAAGAACAACACTCCACGAACTTAATTTGCTCAAGAACTCTCATTGATGTGATGTATGTAGAATGCTTAAAATGCAGAAATGATTTCTGATTTTTTGTGTGTTCGTCCTCTTATCTTTTCATTCATATGGGAGACTCTTTATATAGGAGAAATTTGGAGAAATGAAACGTTTTCACTAACCACTTTTAAAAGTGAAACATTTCACTTATACTTTTAAAGTGAAAAACATTTCACTTACCACTTTTAAGGTGAAATGTTTTTCACTTATAAATTCAAACGTTTCAAATTTAGCATCAAGAATCTTTCAATTTCTGACTGCTTTACAAATGACACGTTTCAGATGTAATTCAACCTTCTGTTGGGCTGCCTGATTTCTTTGGAAAAGAAATGAGCCTAAATTAATTCTTATTGGCCCAAAAGAAGAAAATAGTTAACTGTGCCCAAGTTAATTTAATTCTAAATTTTGCCCAAAAAGAATATATTTAGCCCAATAACCACCAAGCCCAGTCACGGCCCACGGCCCGCGTACCAGCCCAATCCCGGACCCAGACCCGACCCGAACCCAGACCCGAGCTCGAGTCCATGGTCCGAGGTTCAGTCCGGTCCACCTTATGGTTTATATCCAAAGTGGAATATCCACATTCAAACACCCAACAATAACAATTAATTTCTCATTCGTTTCAATTCCGAATCGAGAAATTCGAAATGCTAACCTCATCTACTCCCGGAGTAGAATAATATTATCCAATAATATTTAGTA
This sequence comes from Buddleja alternifolia, assembly GCA_019426215.1. Lineage (NCBI taxonomy): Eukaryota > Viridiplantae > Streptophyta > Magnoliopsida > Lamiales > Scrophulariaceae > Buddleja > Buddleja alternifolia. The sequence goes on from CM033398.1 coordinate 34,034,316, forward strand.
TCCTCGATACTTGTGGTGTTCGAATTTCGTACCCAAAAGAGGTGTTCACACACTTTGCATACATACACAATATTCACCCAATATCCAACATTTCTTATGAAAGGATAATGGATAATTATCAAAATGTGTATAATCTTGTATAATTCATCTACATCTTTCCTTTAGGAACCCCATATTTGGTGGACAGTGTTTTGTTTTGAGGGTGTGTTTGACTCAGCGGTTGAAAAACTAAAATTTGTATGTGAAGTCCGAAAGTTATTTTAATGAATGTTTGACCTTATTTCTATAATCTCGTTTTGACATTTTTGCATTATAAAATCACGTTTTGGTAAAGTTGAAAATCATAACTTTTATTATATTTAATTTTTTAAGAATCAATTATAAAAAAGTTGAGTCAAACTCACATACCCTTAGTACTGCAAGTTTTACGATTCAATTACTTTGTGAAAATTGTGGTACTTCTAGCTTTTGTAAGAGAATTAGTATTCTCCTTATTCATGTTTCCGCTTCACAAGTAAGTGTGATTAACCATTTTTTATTTAAAAATATCATTCATAGCACGGGACACATGCTAGTATATATATATAAGGGAGAGTAGCCCAAAAGATCCCCACCATGATATGATATAGGTGGCTGTTGATTATTAAAAAATAAATAAAATGGCTTCCCAACATATATACGTCAACTTGACTGGAGTTATTGCCCCTATAGTTAATTCATTTATATTGACTCAAACTTAGAGGTTCAAAGGTTGGTAAATTCATCATTATGCGAAGAATATATATATATATATATATATATATATATATATATATATATATATTCGCTTGATCGAAGTTTTACTCATTGCTTCCTCATAAAATGACTTTATTAATTACGTAATTATCATCAAGAACTTATCAAACTTTTCGGTACAAAATATGGATTAAATCCACTACGCGTATCTCTCTGTTGACTATGATTAATGATCATGCAACATGCATTTGTAGTACATAATAGGGTACGGAAAAATGTATCGAACACTTTACCAAAGTCAAAGCTCATTAATAGTATTTTCACTATATAAAGTGCTTCATTTTATATTTAATTACATATTGTTTCAACCACATGACCACAATAATATAGTGGATAGTATAATTAAGATTTTGTAGTAAATAATTTTAATGAGAGGACTACGTACGTGTATATGGTAGCATAGTTACCAACTTGCTATAGGCGTAAATGTTTATTTCAAATTATCGGTGGTAAAATTGTGTTCTTTTTTATGTATTTTCGTCCATATATATATATATGCATGTCAAATGTAAAAATATTTTATTAAAAGAAAATATAAACTTATCTAGCATGTGCTATACTTGTGATGCACAAATATATCATATTTTTTATTTTGGGAATAGAAATTTGAAATGGACAATGTCTCCCCCCATCTCGAGAACAAAAGTGAAAATTTGATAGATAAATCGTTTTTTTTTTCCTATTTATAACATAGATAAATGTATTAGTACTATTAATTATAGCAACAAGTGAGACCATGCAAACATCAACTGAAACGACTTTCGAGTAGCATAGCCATGGTCTTAAATATCCTCTGAAACCTCGAAATTTCGACCGAAATTTCGGGTTTCCGGGGGTCTCGAAGCGAAATCTCACCTTCGATCCAATTTTGCAGAATATCTATCGAAAATATCCGAAATTTCCCGATATTTTTGATATTTCCCGAAATCTTGAATTCTTAATAAAATTACTTTGTTAAATATCTACCGAAATACCCCAAAATTCCCAAAATATCCTGAATTTCCCGAAATAATTGGTCAAAATCTTAAAGATCTTCGAAAATTGAAATCCTTTGATTGAGATCGGAGTTTGTGAATTATTTAACAAAGGTTGTTTTAGTTGAAAAATGTGTACCAAAATCAGTCTGATCCAATAGTAAACCTATCAGATGGCAGTTAGTGGACACAAATTTACCAATTTCAAAAGCTTTTGGTGTCAATGAAGTCTAATTTCACTAATATAAGGGATATAAGGGTGAAAGATGAACCAAATTATTTAATACTTGATTCGAATTCAATCGCTAAAAACTCGTTTGAGCTCGGTTCGTTAACTTATCAAACCAAACTTGAACAACTTTTTTAAATTTTGAACCTCGGCTCGATTAGTAAAAACTAATAAAAACATGTACAAAAAAATCAAACTACTCGAGCTCGACTCTTGTTCGGCTCGATTAAAGCTCGTTTGAGCTCAGCTCGATTAATAATCAAACAAGCTTAAACACAAATTTTAAAACTCAATTGTATTTCAAACAAGCTTGAACAATATCTCGTTTGGCTCGACTCGACTCATTTACACCTCTACGTGAAGCCCTACAGCTAACAAATGTTCAACATTTTTACCAACTCGTTTGATAAATGAAAAAGACACCAAAAAAATGTAATAAATTTAATGTCAAAATCTTAAAGATCTTAGAAAATTGAAATCCTTTGATTGAGATGGGAGTTTGTGAATTATTTAACAAAGGCTGTTTTAGTTGAAAAATGGTACCAAAATCAGTCTTATCTAATATTAAACCTATTATGTGGCAATTAGTGGACACAAATTTACCGATTCCAAACGTGTTTGGCGTCGATGAAATCTAATTTTACTGATGAAGTTGAGACTTCAAGATATTAAATTTTAGGTTCTAACTTCTACGTACTCCCACATACAGGGTGTGAGTTGTTCTCTATTTTCATAGTAATTGTCGGTTGTTTGTAATAGTTGTTAGTTGGTTATAATTAGCTATTAATATTTGACCTTCGTAACACTTATCATATAACCATTCACCTAAAAATAAGTGTTTGGCGGTTTATAGTGGAGTCAAACTCCTTTTTTCTTTCAATTGATACAAATGAGGGACATCTTAATCATAATTAATTAGGTTTGATTAATTTCAATACACAAGTTGATTTTATTTGTAGGTGTACGGAGATGAAAAGGCAGAAATTTCGGTAAATTCAAACAAATGACACTATATTCTACTAGCTTTACTTTATTAAAGAAAGTTGACATATTGCAGTTTTCAAGAAATTCCAATTTTATTTTTTTTCTGATAGAAAGAATTTCCAATTTTACTCACACGGAAATTAAGTTTGAAAAAGAACAGCGTATTACATGAGAAAGTACGTGCTTCTTGATTATAGCTCGAATCGGGATTGGTTGATGCTACGGATAGGATTCATGGATACTTCTGAAAATAATTTCATATAATTTTGTATTCGTATCATACCAGTATCCATTACAGATACTCTACGATACCATGTCTAAGACATTTTTGAAGTGTCCGAAAATAAAAAGAACAAAGAAAATTTTGGATACCGTAATTCGAAGTAGGGGTGAAAGACGAACCAAACTACTCGATACTCGACTCGAGCTCGATCACTAAAGGTTTGTTTGAGCTCGATTCGTTAACTTATCAAACTAAGTTTGAACAACTTTTTATGTTTGATAAGCTTTGAAACTCGGCTCGAACTCAACTCGATTAGTAAAAAATAGAGAAAATAGCAGATACCCCCCCCAAACTATGAGGTGATGTGCGCTTTGCCCCCTAAACTATTAAAAGTTGCACTCAACACCCTAAACTATTATATATGTGCACTTTGCCCCCTCGATTAGCTTCGGGCAGCACATAGGGGGCAAAGTGCTACAAACCGCATAGGTGAGGGGGCGCTTACATCACCTCATAGGTTGGGGGGTATCTGCTATTTTCTCTTTTTTTTTATTCAAATATTCTTAATATTAACTTAACCCCCCTCGGTCAGATTCGGAAAAAGTTTTACCCATTCATCATTCAATTTAAATCATGCATATTGGGATTTATTTGAATTTTTTTTGAAATATTATTTCTAGGTTTGAAATAAATAATTATCAAATATGAAAATAAAAAAATAAAAATAAAACATGAAAATAAATAAGAAAACAATGAAAAGAAGTATAAATTTAAATATTTATAATTTTTTAAAAACAAAAAAGACAATTCAAAAATCCGGAAACATGAAAATAAAAAAAAATGAAAAAAGTATAAAAATAAAAAATAAAAAAATTAGTAAAAATTTTAAAAAATAAAAAAATCTGGTGATGTGCGCTTTGCCCCCATCACCTATGCGGTTTGTAGCACTTTGCCCCCTGTGTGCTGCCCGAAGCTGACCGAGGGGGCAAAGTGCACATATATGATAGTTTAGGGTGTTAACTGCAACTTTTAATAGTTTGGGGGGCAAAGTGCACATCACCTAATAGTTTGGGGGGTATCTGCTATTTTCTCTAAAAAATAACAAAAACATGTACAAAAAAATCAAACTACTCGAGCTCGACTCGTGTTCGACTCGATTAATAATCAAACAAGCTTAAACACAAATTTTGAAGCTCAATTGTATTTCAAACAAGTTTGAACAACATCTCATTCGGTTCGACTCGGCTTGTTTACACCCCTAATTCGAAGTATCCGACAAGCTTTGGATACCAGGGAGAGTATATTTTTGATATTATACAATACTTTTTGGGCTAAAATAGGAAAAAAGAGAATACTATCAGTCTTTGATTAAAAATTAAAATTTTAATAGTTAAACAAATAACAAAGAAATTTAAAGAATTAGACAAAGATTTTATTTAAATAAATGAATCTATTGAATTAAATTTATTTTTGAATATTTACATGCATATACATAAACTTATCATCCACGTTTCGTATCTTAAAATTTTGAAATTTCTTGTATCCGTATCCTCATATATGTATGTATTATAGAGCTAGTTAATTATAGGACTGTCAATTGAGCCGGGTCTACCCGAAACCCTATCGTTTGGCTTGTTTATATTTGAGTCGAACCTAAGTGAATGTGAGAGGGGACGAGCTTGAGCTTATACATTGAGCCGATTAATTTGTGAGTTGAGGTTGAGCTTTATTAGGCCCATCCGATTAACCCGACCTCATAAATTTAACCTCTAATTTAAAACACTTTGTTTCATGTAGCTAAGTTATTTTTAAGCTAGCTTGCATAAACCCCGTAGTAAATTCTCAAGTTTGAAGTTTACTAAGTCGATGAAATGCATATTAGTGGGCAATTTTCGTCTAAGAATACTTTAGAAGAATTTCAAATAATTTTATGTCATTTCATGTATAATGAGAAAGATTCTAAATTTTGATTATCATTATTGTAGACTTTTTTTTGAGAATAAAACGGTAGATTAACATTACTCAGAAGAAATGTCTGCAGCTAAAGCGTTCGCTGCCAAAAATGGGAGACCAAAAACAGACACTTGGTCAGCAAAAGCAAAACAGGCAAGATAATGAGCAACCTTGTTCCCGGAATGGTAAATAAAAGAAAAACGAACAAACGAAAGCGATAAAGCAAGATAAAAAATATCTTCAAAGATGGGGGCCAAAGAGGACGACCCCGAATCTCCCTTTTCTAACACATTGATAAGCGTCAAACAATCTCTTTCCACAATTATGTTGTGCCATCCATGTCTAGCAACCATTTCCAAAGCTACCTTGGCAGCCAAAGCCTCTCCATGCTCTACCGATGTCACAAAACCGAACCTTTGTGTACACCAAAACACACAAGTGCCTGAAGCATCTCTTACAATCACTCCAGCGCCGGTTGCCCCCTGCTCTTTAAAATTGGCGACATCGAAATTAATTTTAAGAAAACCCTCATCTGGAACACACCACGTCGTCCTTGCACGCGGAAGTTTGGAACTCGAGTTAGCCTGGAAAGCTACTTCGAAAGCATGTATAAAATTCTTAGCTTGAAAAAGGATATTATCCGGTGGAATACTCGTATTGTCCATAACCATCGTGTTTCGGTTATACCACAAAAACCAACATATTACCAAAAAAAATGGAAATGCCTGTTGCGTAAGTTCAATTGCTAGTATTCTGGGCCAAAGATCCATCCCATTCGGCCAATAAGAAAGCTTGCTCCATGGTAAGTTTGACATGCACCAGACAAACCTTGCGTAAGGACAAAGAAAGAGAATATGATAATACCGAGAGAGGTAGAGGACTTATAAAGGGTCCCCCCGCTCCCATTAAGGGTACGGATTGAGATTGTGAACAAACTAAGAGGCGCCCAAGCCTGTAATAAGTGGCGACTGGTGGTATCATGAACCGTGTCGTCCATTCGAATTACATAAACCTCACTGATCCTAGTGCTGTTATCAAACACCGAGGAGATAGTGAAAGAAAAATAGTTGAATAAGGAATCAACTTCACTTCATGCTGATAATGCATAGAGATAATAACTATCTAAACCGACACAAAACACACAAGGCACCACATGCCACTTACCTTGCTACCACTCACACATCTACTCTCCACGCGAGAAATGCCACACCCTTTTATCCTTAGTCCTCGAGCTCCCCAAAGGAATAGAAAGAATTCTTTTTACATCTTCATCTTCAAATATATTACGAACTAAAGCTTCATTCCACCAGCCATCCGTTCCGTCTCACAAATCTGCCACCACTGCATTAGGTTCAAGAATCCTTGGTTGGGTTAGAACGTTAAACCCCTCATCACCTGGTAACCATGTATCAGCCCATATACTTATTCCCTGCCCCGATCCAACTCTCCATCGACAGACCCCACTCATTATATCCTTAGCTCCCAAAATACTCCTCCAGGTGAATGATGGTTTTGTACCAAGACCCGTCTCCAAAAATGATGATAATGGAAAGTATCGGGCCTTCATAACACGACTTAATAAACAATATAGATTTTGAAGTAATCGCTACCCTTGTTTAGCAAGCATTGCTCGATTAAACGACTTTAACTCTCTGAAACCGAGACCTCCGTATTCCTTTCTACGACATAGTTTCTCCCGCGCAAGCCAATGTATCTTCCTTTTGTCTTTGTTATTCCAAAATTTTTTTGCCATAGCAGATTGTATTTCCCTAAATAATTGGTCCAATAGTTGAAAATAGCTCATAGCATAAGTCGGGATTGATTGTACCACGGCCTTTATGAGTACTTCTTTTCCTGCTTGTGATAAGAATTTGGCATTCAATCCTTGAAATTTGTTATTTACTCTCTCCCGAATTGAATTAAAAACTTTTCTTCTCGATTTTCCTACCACCGACGGAAGCCCAAATATTTATCGTGATGATACACAACTTGGACATTCAGAACATGTGAAAGTTGCATTCTCCTGTCCAGATGCGTATTTTTACTAAATACCAGGGCTGACTTTTCAAAATTAATTTTTTTCCCGACACTCTCTCACACTTACTCAGCACCTCCTGAATACTCTCAAAGGCCGGTTAAGAAGCTTGCATAAAGATTAATGTGTCATCGGCGAAAAGGAGATGGGAGATATTGGGTGCACCCCATGCCACCATAACACCTCGAATGTCGCCTCTACACTCTGCATCCTATAACAAACAACTGAAAACCTCTACAACTAGCAAAAACATGTAAGGCAACAAAGGATATAACGGAGTCCCCTCTGCGGATGAATAAAACCACATTGTGATCCATTAATTAAGACAGAATAAGACACCAACGAAATGCACATCATAATAAGTGAAATAAAATCCTTATTAAAACCCAACCTAACTAATACCTGATCGAGAAAATTCCACTCCACCCAGCCTATCACAGGCTTTGCTCATGTCAAGCTTCAACGCAACTTGTCCCTCATCTCCCTAGTTCTTGTTTTTCAGATAGTGGTTCATCTCATAAGCCACCAGAATATTATCAGATATAAGACGGTCGGGTATAAAAGCGGATTGTGTTTCGAAAATGATGTTATTAAGGAACGGTTTTAGTCTATTGGTAATGGATTTCGACACAAGCTTGTAAATGAAATTACATAAGCTAATAGGGCGAAATTGGGCCATGGTTTCAGGATTATCACATTTTGGAATGAGAACAATATGGGTAAAATTCATACGAGGCATAAGATCCTTATTATTTAAGATATGCAACACACACGCAGTAACCTCATTTTCAATAACATGCCAATATTCTTGATAGAAAACTGGCGACATGCCATTGGGTCCTGGTGATTTATAAGGATGCATTTGCTTAAGGGAAAAGAGTACCTCGTTAGCAGTATACGATTGGCAAAATTTCCTGTTCATTTCCTCTGTAACCTTAGGCCGGATTACCCTAAGAATATCTTCAAAATCCTCCACAGTAGGTCTAGTTGATGCGGAAATCTCTTCGAAATAGCTTGTTATCACACTCTGAATATTATTTTCCCCTTCCTGCCAAACACCATTCGCATCACGCAAACCCTCAATCGTGTTTCGTTTCTTTCTTTCAGATGTCCGTGCATGAAAATATTGTGTATTTCGATCTCCGTCCCGCATCCAAAGAACCCTAGATTGTTGGTGCTAGGCTGCCTCATCTCGCGGGCGGGTTTCTTCCAAGATCATTATTGCAGACTTCATGACTCTATTAGAAAATTTTGGAATTACACGTACTCATTAACGTAAACTTTTATTTAGTGTACTATTTAAGACTATTCTCTTAATTTAATTCTATTGTGTACCTTTTTTTTATTTGAGAAATATTGATGAGTCGGCTCGAAATAAGCTTGAAGCTCGTTAAAAATGTGAGCTTGAGTTTGAGCTGAGCCAAAAATAAAGAGTCTATAATATTCAAGCCCGTGATGTTACGCTTGAAAGCTCAAGTCATAAGACCAATTGACAGACCTAACTAATTACATGATGAACTGATCATATTTGTTATATAATTCATGCACCAATCAATCACAAACCTAGTTTTATAGCATTTTTTAAAAGGAAAAAATTAAGTCGAGTGAAACTCATAGTGGTTACCCAAAAAAAGAAACATAACAGTCATCAGTCATGGGATATTTATTTCATCAAATCTTGTTGAGATATATAGTTTAATTTGATCACCACAACCCACCTAACACACTAGAAAATAAACAATAATCTCTACTAAATCAAGCATTATAAACCATCAACTCTCGACTCATACACACCCTACATAAAGTGACAAATTCTATTTTCTCACTAAATTTTCAATTTGATGGAAAGTTAAAGACTTGACTATGAGACCAATACGTTGGTGATATTTTTAAAACACAATCTTAGGGTTAAATACATATGACTCCCCTTTAATATGTAAGAACTAGACAGTCCATGAGAGAAAAGATTTATCAAAAAACCAGTTGAAAAGGTAAAGAAGCAATTTAGCCCCTCTATGTGCCTCACTCACGCGTTGTGCGAGTGGGGTATGATTTTTTTGGACAATTTTACGCTTGATCTAACAATCATTTGATCAAATATGATAAAATCAACAGTCCAACATTAATCACCCATATATTTAGTAAATTCTACTGATCACATCCATAGATCTAAAGATATCAACAGTCCATATAAAATATATTATGGTTATATAAAAAATATATATAATACAATATATATATATAGCCACACTACTGCTTTCTTCTGCCTTTTACAACCACCATTGCCCATGCCCCTCTCCCCCCCTGCAAAACTCGGCCTACACTGCCCCCTCCATTGCAACTAGGTGAGAGAAATAACAGCAGAGACGCAGACAATCTATATCTACACCGTTTGGAGACGAGCAGCGAGTGGGGAATTGGCTGCAAGATCTTCAGACGGGGGAGGAGAAGTAACACGACTTTCAGAGGGTGGGTGATGGCGGCGACATTCGATTTATAGAGGGTGGGGGGCTAGCGACATTCGATTTATAGAGAATGGGGGCTGACGACATTCGATTTACGGAGGGTGGGATGACGGTGGCGCCGGATATCCACAGGATGGAGAGGCGGCTTCAGAATTTGAGAGAAGTGGCGGTGGTGGAAATTGGACGCGGCCCAAGAATTTGAGAGGAGTGGCGGTGGTGGATATCCACAGGGTTTTTGTCACATGTTTGTTTGACTTTAGGAAGTTCAAACAACTTGGGATATCTCAATAAGAATGTAGGGTTCTTCTATGAAGATATTTGAGATATCGGTGACTGTTTTTGGAATATATATGAAAAGCTTGAAGGATTTTGGTTATGGAGTTTGTAAACTTTTCTCAAGAATATTTTTAGCAAGGTTTGGACCTTTTTTTGTGCATGTACGTGTGTATTTAGGGTTTGCTGAAGGGTACTATTTATAGAGATTTCTTGGGATTTGTCTGTTGGACACATGCAAGCGCGTGTCTCTCACGCAGCGCGTAAATAGTCCATTTTCTGACATTCCTGAATTTCTGCTGTTACCCATTGGACATAAGCAGACTTTGAACTCTGAATCCTGACAGTCTAGTCAAAAGGTGGCTTGTCCACAAGTCATAATGCCTTATCACATTTAATGCACTTATCAAGCATTTAATGCGTTTTGAATTTATTTCCCATTGAAAATAAATGTCCATTGATGATTGTATTTAAGTCTTTCATGACTTGAGAAATTATTTCAGGTGAATCTGATTCTTGAGCGTTTGATTCAATATTCCTGAAAAAGTCCTTTAGCGTTTGACAGACGCTTAAGACAAATCTTCATCTTCACTTGACTTCAGACGCTGATCTTCAATTTTATTTCTGACAGACTCATCTAGGATTCTATCAGCTATTCGGTATCTAATACTTCGTCTAAAATCTATAAAAATAAAAATTACAAGTCTAACAAAATAATAAACTTTCAAATACTTATACAGATATTCTATGAAAGCATAAATTTACATTCTTTTGGGATCTAACGTAAAATTCTATTTTTGTCATCATCAAAACATCTAACATGAAATTTCCTAACAGAAAAGTTGGGTTAGAATTTTGGGGGGGAAAGATGGGTTGGGGAAGAAGCAATTTTTTTTTTAAGAAAATAAGTCAAAAAGTATAAAATAAAATAGATAAAATAAAGTGTAAATGTATTTTGTCTTCACATAAAGGTTTATAGGCAAAATTACCTGAGGGAGGCTGTGTGTGTAAACTTAAAAAATTGTAGGAGTTTGTCTGATAATTTGTTTTCTCAAGGATAAGTGCCTAATTCGACAATCACATATTTGTATTTTGCCTATAATCTTATGAATTGTCAGTACTAGAAAATTTATCCAAATCCAATTTAAAATTTTCCGCTCTTTAGACAAGACTAAACAGGCAGAAATGATGCTTCCTGTTAGAAATAAAAATAAAATAATAAGCCTAGAGATGCCCCTTAAGTACATCTATGCGGACCACAAAAGATTTTCTTTCCAATTAATTATTTTTTGATAATTGTCCAATTAAGGAATTAATTTTTGGTGTTGCTTGTAACCTATGAGCAAGCACTAATCAAAGCGATCGATTTTGATAAACAATTTCAATTTATTTATCTCTCTCCTCATCTCTCTCTAAACCCTAGCATTATTTTTCTTTTATTTTCCTCCGCTGACGATGGCTTGGTGAACCAGTCCTCTACTTCACCACTGTTACCACCACCATCGTCGGCGGATTGGGTTGGAGCACCCTTCTTCAAGTTGTACATCACATCTTCAAATCTGACGAAACGAATATGAATATAAAGATATATCTCCAAATTTAACAAGATGGACATGGATCTAAAGAGACAGAGACAAATCTGACGAGATGAAGATGAATAATACTTAAGTTCTTAAATTTATTTAGTGTTTTAGATATTTTGTTTAATATTTTATTTTCTATCTCGTATGAGAGTTTGCTTTCTCTCTCGAATGAGAGTTTCATCTCTCATTGAATAGGAGTTACACAAGAATTTTCTTGTGTTCATATGTGAATTCTTAAAATTTGTTATCTTCAAGAATTTGTTATTTGGTATTTCAGATGTTCGTACAACATCGTTTGAGTCGATATGAATTGTATTGTTTCAGGCGTTGTAAACTTTCGATTGAATGATATATAAAATCGATTTTTTTTTAAAAAAAAAGCGATTGATTATGATAATTATGTTTACTTAAACACACCAACTATTTAATTTGGTCTTGAATCTCTTGTCTATTTTCAAATCTGAAATTCAAATCTGCTGATCATCTCATCCGTCGACTTTTGCATGCCACATTGGAAAATTTTTTGGAGTTTCTAGAACGAAATTTTTGGAGTTTCTAGAACGAAATTCTGATAATTGAAAAGGTATTAATATAATCCTTGGACCTTTTCTTTTAGAAAAAGATTAAAGCCATCTTTAAATATTTCTATTGAACATATATAGTATTAAAAATAAATTATAACAGATATTATTATTTTAAATAAATATTTATTATTAATGTTGCTCGTTTTCGTAATTTTTTTCAAATTCAAAACGAAAGGAATACCCTAAATATCTAGCCCGAAAAATCGAGTTGATAGTCATAATTCTGATTTCTGAGCTATAAAAACTTTATCTAGCTCCATAAAAGAGAGGAGAGAAGATTCTATCTAGCTCCATAAAAAGAGGGGATAGCCACAACTTATGACAGTTTGAATTCGAATTCAATACCTCACACTTTATATGAGAGATTGATACCACTAGATTAACCGATCTTATGTTGCTTGTTACCATAATTTTAGATAATGTTTTTTAAGTACGGCTGTTCACGGTCATTTTTGAATAATCATGCACGTCCAAGTTGCAAGTTGCAACGTATTAAAACCCACATATAAGGGACTAGATTAAAGAAACATTTTAGGAAAAATTACACTAACATGCACTGTTATAATAAGTAATTATACAAACTTATCTTTTTATAATTGAAATGACAAATACCAATCCACTATAATTGAAAATTATATTTACCACATGAGATCAGTTTTTTTGATGACGTCATCATGTGAATTCCGAAAATGTCACTGTCCAAATTTCATTTAAAAAAAATTATAACAACTCCCCTTTTATTTTTGAAATTACACGAACCTCTCCTGTTATAATGCACTTCTTACAATCACCCCCCCCCCCCATGTATTAAAAAATTCTTACAATTTAACCCCTAAAAACCTCACAATTAGCTCCCTGTAGGGGGTGATGGTAATTTGAAAAGCAAGAGAGCGTTTTTGGTTATTACACATTATAAGAGGGGTTCAACCGTCACAAAAATATTTTTCCAACTTTTTTTTTCTTTTTAATAATTTAAGTAAAGGGCAAAAATATCATTTAATATTGTTTGACCATTGATGGAGGGTTTCCAGGGGATAAATGTACTTTTCAGTTATAGTGGGTTAGGTACTTGTAATTTCAGTTATAGAGGGTAAGTTTGTGTAATTATATATTATAACAGGTGTAGGTGTCATTTTCGATCCCAACATTTTAACTGCTAATGAAAGCCAATTCCTCTTTATTTGAATAGAAAAAAAAAAGGTCAATTCCTCTAACATATTGGAACAATTTTTCAACAGCATCAGCATCAAATTGGAATTACATTTTTTATATGATTATTATTTTTTAAACAAAACTCTCATAGCAGAATCAAGGACTCGAACCCTTAACATCACTTCTGGAATGGGAGAGGAATATCACAAACACAAAGTAATTAATTGTACTTTAATTGTGATAAGTTGAATTCCACTACATAAATAATTTCTTTTATTTTTATCCCAACTCCAAACTTATGGTATATACAATGACTCCCTCATTTATTTTAATTAAATTGTAAGATGTGTATAAATTAAACATCAAGGATAAAATAGTTGTCCAGATACTTATAGGCAAAAGTCCCATTAATTTACTTATAAATTATCATTTAAGCGCAAGTACATTATTGACTTTATAATTTTCACACTTTTATACGCTCTCATTTAAGTTTTACTTGATTCTTAGAGTAATTTTGACTTATATATAGAACATGTCATGCTGGGAATCCTCCTAGCTTTCTTAACCTCAGTATTATATTCTCCACATATTTGTCTCGAAAAATCATTTTAGAAGTAGTTGTATTAAGTATAGTTTGTAAGACGAAATGTCCTGAATAAAATTTTGCGTAGCATCGATTATGCATACATCTAACTAGAACAAATTTTCCAATATTACAAGGAATTTTGAACTAGTAAAGTCTTAGTTCTAATTTATTTTCACACTATGTCAATAGAACTTAAACGAAACATATATATAATGGGAAAATTGCATCGACCTCCCTTCAACTATAGACATTTGGCATCCACACTCCTTCTTGTGTGATATTTTGGCATGGACCTCCTCTTCTTCAACTTTTCCATTAGATTTTCTAATGAAAAACTAAAACACCCTTCACATATGAGCTAATTTTTTTAAAAAATAATTGAATAATTGGTTGGAGAATGAAAAAAGTACCGTTAATTGACATAGTAATTAAAAAATGCATCTTAAATTAAAAATATAATTTGATAATGCATAATTTTTATATTAAATGAAAAAAAATCCCCAAATCTAATCTTCTATCTTTTATGATCCAAACAAATATTAATTAATCATCTTAATTTTAACTTCTTTTTTTTAAACTAACACTTAATGTCATGAAAAAATATTATTAATTTGATTGTGCCAATTTCATTCTAAAATCTTCAATAGAAAAGAAATTATTGCTTTTTCTATATTGCATTTAGTATAATTTAGATTTTCCTTGGTTTTCAATTTAGATAGGAAGAGAAAGAATATGATGGTGGTGTACTATTTTGTTAGCTTTGATTTTTATTGACTTGTAACTGTAATTTTTATTTTTGGTGTAATTATATATTATTGTAATTTATTATTTATATTTTAAGTACATCTACTTAAGATTTAAGAACAAAAGGTGGTGGCATATAAGAGGTACTGTAGGTGTATGTATATTTTCTTAATATTACTTTTGTCAGTGCAATATACTAGTTAAATTAGCAACTCTTCGGAAGAAGTTGTTGGATTTTATTTAAAAAATAGTACTTGAAAATAAATAATTTTGGATTATAAAATGATTCACGAGGTTTTTACTTTGGTGCTTATAGTTTTTTTTTTAAAAAAAGGAAAATACACATGAATTTGTAGAAATAAGAATTATTTATGTGTATAATATTTTTTAAAATTATATTAAAATTAAATACTTCAGAAATAATTTCTTAAATTTTATTTGGTTACAATAATTTCTTGAATCATCAAAGAAAATCACGATAAATCGAGAGCATGTTTTTTTATTTTTTTAAATTAATTTTAGTTTTTTAGAGTTATATTTCTAGAATTTTTTTTTATTTTGGATGCTTTATTTATTTTTATTAATGATATGTCATTTAATGGTATTTTGATAATTTTTTATTTTCAACAGATTATTTAGTGATATTCAACCTTTTTAGTTTAAAGGTGAAGAGTATTCTAGAATTAATTAATAAATTTATTTGAAAAATTGAAGGAGGGCATGTTCATACTAATATACAAATGGTAAGGGGTGTAGATGCCAAATGTCCATAATTCAAGAAAGATTAATGCAATAATCCCTCTATATAAAATATATATATATATAGAGAGAGAGAGAAAGATAAATGGATTAACTAAATTCACCACACCAAAAAGGGCAAATTACGTAAAAGTTGATAACATCTCTCGTTTAAAATTCAAATTTCATGCGTACACGTATTGATTTAGGTCGGAATTTAACCCTACCCTCTCAGTCTGGACGACCTCGCAAAACGGACCGAAATGCTACTAAATGAAGATTATAGACTGCACCCGATGAATCGAGCTGCCTACGTACCACTTTGGGATCAAGTCTAACGTAGTTCCTAATTTATGTAAGAATTTCCTATCGTAAAGATGATTCGTTGTACGAGCTATCCAAATTTATACAAGAGATCGTACTGTCCAATCTTAGTCCGTATAAGAAGATGTCCTCCCCCTTTTCATTCATAAATGCGGGTATTTATAGTGTCCATACATGCTGTACAAATACTATTCCGCTAGCTAGAAGATCTCTCCAAATTACGCCACGTGTCTTTAGTGAGCGGTTCTGATCATCGCTTTTTAGGGTCGGATACGGGTCAACCCTACCTGAATGGAGGGAACACGCGGGTCTTGTAGTGTTTTGCCATTTTGAGGTTCGATAGGGATCCGTAATGCAAATATGGCCTTATACCCTTTGTATCGTTCATCTACCCCGTGCTCTGTGTAACAAAAGCATGCTAATGTACCGATATAGATACGCATCTGTTTGTTTTATTGATCGTACCGTATCGTCGTATACTACGCTAACGACACAATGATGTAACGAGGTAACGAGGTGACTTTTTTGTATATCATTAAGTCCCCGACTTCGTTAGTGATGATGAAAATTATCATTTATCTTGAATTTTCAAAAGTCAGTGACGAAGTAACAAGTTAAACGATGAGCTGGGAAAGTAATAAATGTTCTGACATATATATACGCGCCGCAGTAATTATTACTTCTGCAAGGCGTTATTTCCGATAACAGATCATCAACCCGAAACGTCACCGCATCCGAGCCGTCCGATTAGAACCGATCAAATTGATCCAAACCGTCCATACACCATTTTTACCTTACTATATAAACTGCTTCGACATTTTCATCCTTTTTACTTTTCATAAATTCTTGCTGAAAGATTCATTTGTGTCGTCCATCTTCATCTCAGTCGTTCGTGGATTTAGGAAGTAAATTCATCTGCCTCGTATTTACTCATCTGCATCATCAGACACTTCGTCTAGGTGTAGTACTTTTCTCTTACTATTTTTTCTAATGGCTCTAGATCCTATAAACGAGATAGTAGACATTTTGGAGGATTCCGATATAGAAGGAACTGCGGAACCACTAACTCAAATCCAAGCTCCTAGTGTTAGTACCGACAGTAGCTCAGAAGAGAGTTCGAGCTCCGAGTCAGATTCCTCCGAGGAAGATGACTTGGAGACTCATGAGCCCACGGAAGTCCTCGAGGATCAACTTGCTCCAGCCTCGTATGCGGATTACGAGGGTGGAGACGATCCTAATTCAAATCTTTTCCCAAATCTTTCCCATATTCATCGTATCACATAGTTGCAAACCACATCCTCCATAACCGAGGCCAAAGTTTCCGAAATAAGAACTAAATATCACATTCCTACCAATTACCGTATAGTAATTCCCGGCCCCAATGACCATTTACATCGGCCTCCAATAGGTTTTCGCACCTTTCACATCGCTCATTTGATGGCCGGACTTAGATTCCCTCTTCATCCCGCCATCATTTCTATTCTCCAATTTCTTCGTCTGTGCCCTACTCAGCTATTACCAAATTCATATCGGCACCTCGCATATTTTATCGTTTTAATGACTACCTACGACTCCCCTGCCGATGTTGCAAACTTTAATCGCTTTTTCAAGTTTCAACGATGTACAAAAGTTACTGAACTAGGTTTTTATTTTCTCTCCCCTCAAAAACATCACCGACTCCAAGCTTATCCTAATTCGTCTTTCGGATCTTGGAAAGATAAGTATTTTTTTATCGCTCCTCCTTGAGGCGAGTCTTGGTCGGTGAGTCGCAAGTGGAATATGAATGTTCCCACCAAACTTCTAGGAGTTCCAAATCCTACCATCTCACTCGAAAAACTCAACGACATCCTCGAGTGGTATTACAAAACCTCACTAGTCCATGAGTCCGTTTTACGAGCCTGTGGACTAAGTGCTGCTAATGTTAACCCCGTCAGGGACGTCGGTAAGGATATTTGCGTCGTAAATTTAATACTAATTATTTCTATAAGATTCTGAAATTTTCTAACTTTTGTAGGGATGGCTACTCGCAAAGCCCGAATGAGCCGCAAATTGATTGACGAACAGGAAACAACAAAGAAGGCTGCTGCAGCTGCTCGTAAACAAGGGGCAGCTGGTTCGACTCAGCCTCGTCGATCCTCCATCCGGATCACTGAACCAGAAGACCCACAAATCGAACCTTCTTCCGCCCTCCAGAGTCTGCCGGCATCATCGTCACAGCGCTACTCCGATGCACCAGAGCCCGGCGTAACTGATTTCATTTCGGCTTTACCAGCTCAACCGAGTGATGGCGATCCTCGTCATCGTCAGAAAAGAGGACGCTATGAGGCTAGCAAGGGCTCCATGCCCTCTTCCTCAACACAAATGCCTCCTTCTCCACCTATCCCTCCTTCGTCACAAGCTCCTTCCACCTCGAAGGCTCCGACTCTAGGTCTTCGACCGTTGGGAACCGACGCTGACTTGTTGGAAGCCATGGACAAACTAGAGAGTCTTTGCCTTCAGGATTATATGCAGAGCAATATCGTGGATCGTCCACCACTCCGACCCAACGCGACTCCCATCCACCCCGAGTGGAGAATCTACGAGGATAGCAGCGTCATTGGTGCCGACGGATCGAGCACGGCTCTTGAGATGATGAGCCATATCTTGCTGCCTCGGGATAAGCTGTCAATGTTGAACCATTCCCATCCTTGGGTGGAGAAACATGTCTTCGCTCTGCTTTCCAAGGTAAACTTATACGCCTCGTTAATCGTCAATTCCTTTAATCTCCCGAACTAATCCGCTTTTAATGTCCAGCTTGCCTTGTGCATCCATCAACTCACCCTCAACAGTGCTCATCACAAAGATATTAGCTCGTTTGCTGAGAGAGAGCTCGAGGGCTACAAGGAACAAGTAACTGCTGAGTTGAAGACTAACGAGGAAGATCGGAAAAAATTGGCTTCTATCCAAACTGAACTTGATACAGTTTGCAAGAGCTTGGACCTCGAAAAGGCCAAATCCACTCAACTCCAGATCGACAAGACAAATGCTCAGGCTGAAAATCAAGATCTCAAGGCGAAGATTTTAGATTTTGAACAACTGCTAAACTCCGAACGTCGTAAAGCTTACGAACTGGGAGTTAAAGAGTTCATTTCTAGCCCTAACTTCGCAACTAAGCTTCAAGATGCTCGTCTAAACGGGGTAAAAGACTTTGTCCGTTCAACTCAGTTCGACGACATCATTATTTCTCGGGCCATCGATGATCAAAGAGACGGTTTCTTCAAAGCCATAGACTATCTGAAGCAGCTCGGTGGGTTCAATATTGGTGTTAATCCTGACGAGTTTGAACGTGATTATGTCAATATGGATCTCATTCGTCCATCCTTAACTCCAGATGACGAATCTGATTATACAAACTTCCCCGAATTCAACAACATCGTTCGGTCTCTGGGATTCGAACCTGACGAAACTCGTGCCAGCACCTCTTTCCAACGCGAACTTGATGCTACGGTTTCTCATGTTGTCGAGGATAGGGGCCGTATCCCAGATCGTTAGCTGTCTTTGACTTGTTCAAAAGTTTCTTCTTGAATTAAACTATTTTGTCGAATTACCGAATCATTTTGTTTATTGTTATTTCAGATCGTAATGCTTATATTCCTTATCCGTTATTTCAGAGCGTAATGCTTATATTCCTTATCAAACTTGGTTTCTTAACTTTTATCGACTCATTATTTGAATCGTTTCTTGTTAGATATCATTTATAGATCAATATAATATTCGAATCTGTTTACATATTTTGATATGATAAATCATAATTCATTGAGCTCAAACATCATATAATCTAAGCATAGAATTTTCTGAGATTACTAATATTCCAAGGTCGAGGCAGTTCTTTCCCTTCCAAATCTTGTAATCTGTATGTCATACTTTTCGTAATTTTTATCACCTTGTACGGCCCTTCCCACGTTGCCTCTAGCTTCTTGACATGCCTCGATACCTCTACTTTCTTTAAAACAAGATCCCCTACTTGAAATGATCTTTTTTTCACTGGCTTGTTGTATGCTCTTGCCATGGCACTCTTTTGTCTGAGGATATTTGCATAAGCTCGTTCTCTGATTTCTTCTACCACCTCAAGCTCGAACATTCTAGCTTTCGCGTTTTCACTCGGAAAGTATGAACTCACACGATGCGTAGACATTCCGATCTCTGCAGTAATTACCGCCTCGGAACCATACACCAGGTAAAACGGTGTCTCACCTGTCGAGGAGCGTGGCGTCGTTCGATATGCCCAAAGTATTCCTGGCAACTCATCTGCCCAGACACCTCGTTCACCATCCAATCTGGTCTTTAGGTGTTGAAGCAAGATCCTATTTGCCACCTCAGTTAATCCGTTGGCTTGAGGATGATCCACCGATGTAAAATTCTGTTGAATTTTTAGTTCACGACACCAGGCTGTTATGATTTTTCCATTGAATTGAGTTCTGTTATCCGAAATTAAGACTCTCGGAATGCCAAATCTGCAAACAACGTTTTTCCTTTAGTATATACACGTACATCGTTATTGTATACTACATATGCACATTTTATCGCCTTAACCTGCAAACAACGTTTTTCCACACGAAGTCCATAATAACTTTTTCCATAATACGAGCCACAGCTTCGGCTTCAATCCACTTCGTGAAGTGTTCCACTGCCACAATAATGAATTTTTTCTGACCTTGTGTAGGAGGAAACGGTCCTACAATCATCAAATTGTTTATTTTTATATTTAATATAATGAACCAAGATTTTTAGGATTCAAAATTTCTTTACCTAATATATCAACCTTATTGATCAAATGGGTAGGCAATTTTTATCACCTCCATGGGTTTCCCCGATTGATGAATTTCATTAGAATGAAGCTGACACGCTCTGTATCTCTTGACAAATTGATGTGCGTCTCTCACTAGTGTGGGCCAGAAATATCCTTGTCTCGTTATCTTTTGAGCTAACGATCTTCCTGCCGAGTGATTACCACAGCTTCCCTTGTGTATTTCTTGCAGCACATATAGTGCCTCTGCATCTTTCAAACAACGAAGCAACGACCCCCCAAAGGATCGTTTATAAAGCATATTATTAAGGATTGTGAACCTTACTGCTCTGTTTTTCACTCTCCGTGCTTCCATTCTGTCATCGGGCAATTTTCCTCGGGAAAGGTAGTCCACTATCGTGTCCATCCAACTCGGTTCTTCATCTATCAGAACAGCCATCATCGGGGGCTCGATCTCAGAATGATCCGTTATTAAGAGTGTAACCTTACGACACTTAGATCCTTTTATTTGATTCGCAAATTTTGACAACTCATCCGCACGGTCGTTCTCTTCCCTTGGTATCTGACATAATTCCACTTGTTCAAACTTCCGCATCAACTCTTTTACCTTAGCCAAATATTTCACCATTGTGTTTTCTCGTGCTTCGTATGTTCCCGCCACCTGTTTTGCCACCAACTGTGAATCTGTATACACCTTAATACTCTTTATGTCCAGCTCATTTGCCATTTTTGATCCTGCAATCAACGCTTCATACTCCGCTTCATTATTCGTTACATCAAAATTCAACTTTATCGCGAACTCCATATCCGCTCCATCGGGTGAACGAAGCCACACCCCCGCTCCGCCACGTCTCATCATGGAGGAACCATCCACATGAAAAATCCAAGTTCCCACCGGCTCAACAATTGAAACAACTTCTACTCCCGTCTCCGCCATCTCCACTAAGAAGTCGGCTATTACTTGGGCCTTGACCGCTGTTCGGCTTCGGTATTCAATACTGAATTCTCCCAACTCTATGGCCCATTTGATAAGTCTTCCCGACACATCAGGCTTGGCCAAAATCTGCCTCAGAGGTTGATCCGTTAACATCACAATTTGATGAGACTGGAAATAGGGTCGTAATTTTCATGCTGAGGTCATGAGGGCCAATGCCCATTTTTCAATATGCAAATAATTCAGCTCTGCTCCCCGCATCATTTTACTCACATAATATACCGGACGATGATCACCCTCGATGTCTCATACCAACACAGCACTTATTGCTACTAACGACACTGCTAGGTACAGATAAAGTGGTTCCCCATACACAGGCTTCGTTAGCAACGGAGGTGAAGTCAGATACACTTTTAACTCTTGAAATGCCTTTTCGCATTCTTTATTCCATACAAAAATTTTTACCTTCCTTAAAACTTTGAAGAAATGCAATCCTTTGTCAGCTGACCTTGAGATGAATCTATTTAGACTTGCCATTTGGCCTGTCAGTTTCTGAACATCTTTCAAATCTTTCGGTGACACCATGTTGAGTATCGCCTCAATCTTTTCAGGATTTGCCTCGATTCCTCGTTCGGTGACCATGTATCCTAAGGATTTACCTCCTCGTACCCCAAAAGTACATTTGTGAGGGTTCAACTTCATCCCGTATCGTTTCATGATCTCAAACGACTTCTTCTGATGATCCAGATGATCTGCCTCTTTCACACTCTTTACCAACATATCATCGACATATACTTCCATTGTTTTACCTATCTCCTCAGCGAACATCATATTCACGAGTCGTTGGTAGGTTGCTCCTGAGTTTCTCAATCCAAAAGGCATAACATTATAACAATAAACACCTCGTGCTGTAACGAAAGAAGTTTTATCACGATCTTCTTTGGCCATCATTATTTGATTAAAACCTTGATAAGCATCCATCATACTTAATAACACACAACCTGCAGTAGAATCAACTAACAAATCTATACGAGGCAGAGGGTAGGGGTCCCGAGGGCAAACTTTATTAAGATCGGTAAAATCAGTACACATACGCCACTTGTTTCCGGCTTTCGGTACAAGAACTACATTAGATAGCCAATCAGTAAATTGAATTTCATTGATATAGCCTACATCTAGGAGTTTCTTTACTTCTTCTTCTATGATAGCATCCCTATCAGGCCCGAAATTCCTTTGTTTCTGTCAGACTGGTTTTGCATCGGGGTCAATATTCAAACGATGTTCAATAACTGAAGAATCAATTCCTTGAAAATCAGCTGCTTTCCATGCAAAGATATTCGAGTTCTTCCTCAAAAACTTCACCAATTTCACTTCCAAATCCCGGTTCAACTGTCCTCCGATCCGTGTTGTCTTCTCCGGATCACCCTCAAAAAGTTGAATCGTTTTATGCTCTGCAGGCTGCACTCGCGTATGTTCCCTCTTCTGCTTCGGATCCACCTGTTTCATCAGAATCTCTGCATCGTGATCAATTAAATGCACCCTCGTTACTTCTCTATTACGTTTCCTTCCCGACTCTGGCCTCAAAGAAGTAGTATAACATTGACGTGCCTCGAGCTGATTTCCACGAACTTCTCTGATTCCGTCTCTAGTTTTGAACTTCATCTTAAGGTGAGGTGTTGACACAATCGCACCAAATTTGTTCAACATCGGCCTGCCCACAATCATATTATAGGCAAACGGAGTGTCGACTACCAAAAATGTTATCCTCATCGTCTTGCGCTTTGGTGCCGAACCCAAGGATACATCGAACTCCACAGACCCTTTTAGCATAATTTGAGATCCAGTAAACCCCATCAACGGAGTATTTACCGACTTTAAAGCTATATCGCCCAGTTCCATCTTTTGTAGAACGTCCCAAAAAATAATATCAGCCGAACTACCCGTATCCACCAGAACCTTATGTACAGCATAATTTGCCACATCCATAATAATGACCATAGGATCGTTATGTGGTACTATCATCCCCTCGTAATCTCGATCATCAAAGGTAATTGGCGGATCATCATAACCCACCGATAATACTTTCAGTGGTCCGGAATGACAATATTTTGAACGCATTCGTCTGGCAAGCCTTTTCCTCGAATTAGACGAATCTCCATCAACAGGACCGCCCGCAATTACATGTATTTCCCCTCGATTCGCTAGGTTTTGCTCCCGACGTTCTCTTGGTTCTTTTCCACGAATATCCTCATTCCTCGGAATATTGCTCTGATGACCGTCATTGCGACGATGATTGTTATAGTAATGCTCATGACTATCATATCGGTAATTATCATAATATCGATTATCTTCACCTCTCCGATGCTCCTTTTCACGGGACCTTTAATTCATCCTATCACTTCGATAGCTTCGTTGATCTCTTTCCCGTGATCGACTTCGAGATCGTCTTACCTCTATTTTGCGGTCGGCCTCGCGGACTCTTACGTCCGCTAAAGCACGATCAATAAAATCATTCAAACAACCCAACTTTATCAAACGCTCAATCTCATCCTTTAACTGATAGCAATCCTCTGTATCGTGCCCCTTGTCTTTGTGAAACTCGCAATATTTATTGGGATTTTTCTTCGTGCCTGCACGTAACGGTTTTGGCCATTGAATTGCGTTGACATTGTGCATTTGAACAGACAGCAATGCCCTGGTACGGGGTGCATTTAGAGGTGTATATTGGTCGTATTTAGCATATCGGCGAGGCCGTTCATGGTTTTTTTCTAACCTCGATCCCTCAGTCCGATCACTGTTACGATCCTTTTGATCTTTTCGATCGTTCATGGTGAAGCTCTCGTCTTTCGAAAAATTCATCTCCTCTTCACTAATGCATTGTTCTTGGAACTGCATTAATTCCTCCTGATCCCGTGGAGTGTGACGGGCTAGTGCCAACGCTAAAGGTCCTTTCTTCAATGCAAGCAATAGAAAGGTAACAGTAAGCTCATGGGTTAACTCCGGAATCTCTAAAACCTCTTGGTTAAACCGGTATACAAAATCACGCAAGCCTTCTGACGAGCCCTGTTTGAAGTTCAGCATTGCAGAGACAGATTTCTTGACCTTTTTGTTACTGGCAAAGTGACCTTCGAATTTCTTAACCAACTGTGTGTACAACACAATGGTTCCCGGCCTTTGACTCGTGAACCAATCTTGGGCCCGCCCTACCAACGTTGTAACAAACATCTTCGCATTCACTGCATCAGTCTGATGATACAACATCATAAGCATTTCAAACGAGGTCAAATAAGGTTTAGGATCACTTGTTCCGTCGAATGTCGGCAAGTTGGGCATTTTGAACGATTTCGGTGGAGCCTCTCTCAATATCTGTTCAGAAAAAGGTGTATGCTTTGCCATTAATGACGAGACAGGCACCACGTTCTCCCTCGGGCACTCCACTCTTTGATTTGCCTTGTCCAATCTCTCGTACATTTCTTCTATCTCCGCCCTAGACAAAATGGGCCTTTCTTTGGGATTTTGTATCGGTTGTTTACCTCTTCGATCCTCCGATCTACCAACAACCCGACTATCACTCTCCTCCTCCGACTGATCTCCCAATACCGGCTCACCCCTTCTCTCTCTACCAGGCGTGATTCCTTCGGTATCACGAAATAAACCCCTCGATGCCAGCGGGATATGACGCCCCGGCTGTATATTTGGGGTGTTGGGCGTTGCCTCCATAAACCTTCGTAATGCCTCGTCAATCCGCTCCTGCACCAGCTTATCAAGAGCCTTCTTCGTCATCGTCACTCTTCCCTCACTTGTTGCTTCCAAACCTCCTCTTGGAGACTCCATCCGCTCAGTCGATGATGAGCCTTCGATGCGAACATGCTTTTCCCGTTCATTAGACATTCCTTCAAAATTCAGACTCAGCAATTTTCCAGTAGTTTCCCACAGACGGCGCCAACTGATTTAGGTCGGAATTTAACCCTACCCTCTCAGTCTGGACGACCTCGCAAAACGGACCGAAATGCTACTAAATGAAGATTATAGACTGCACCCGATGAATCGAACTGCCTACGTACCACTTTGGGATCAAGTCTAACGTAGTTCCTAATTTATGTAAGAATTTCCTATCGTAAAGATGATTCGTTGTACGATCTATCCAAATTTATACAAGAGATCGTACTGTCCAATCTTAGTCCGTATAAGAAGATGTCCTCCCCCTTTTCATTCATAAATGCGGGTATTTATAATGTCCATACATGCTGTACAAATACTATTCCGCCAGCTGGAAGATCTCTCCAAATTACGCCCCGTGTCGTTAGTGAACGGTTCGGATCATCGTTTTTTAGGGTCGGATACGGGTCAACCCTACCTGAATGGAGGGAACACGCGGGTCTTGTAGTGTTTTGCCATTTTGAGGTTCGATAGGGATCCGTAATGCAAATATGGCCTTATACCCTTTGTATCGTTCATCTACCCCGTGCTCTGTGTAACAAAAGCATGCTAATGTGCCGATATAGATACACATCTGTTTGTTTTATTGATCGTACCATATCGTCGTATACTATGCTAACGACACAACGATGTAACGAGGTAACGAGGTGACTTTTTTGTATATCAAGTACGTATATAGTGGGAAATTATGTCAGAATGTGAACTCTTCGAATTGTTTATAAATTTCTTCTCTTAATATGTACTCTATTTCTATCTTTAGTTTTTTTGTCTCTCTATGCAGTTAATCAAGATGAGAAACACATGTTTTTATTATGAAAATTGCTATAGGCACTCCAAATTTTATAAATTTCTTCTCTTAATATGTACTCTATTAATTATACTTATTTTATAACTTCAATAGAAACGACAGATCTCAATGCAAGTCATGTTATAGACATTTTGCATATGATTAAATGAGTGCAATCAAATTTGATTTGTACAATAGGTTTTCATCAGCCCCCTGTGTACCCACCCCACCCCACCTGACTCATACTTCGGAGTTTCCAGACTACAAATTTGAGACAATCACATTGTGTAACCACATATAATCATATAATTACTGTAATTATATCATATAATTTGAAATTTCGAAAGCTCTAATAATCACTATCATAACGCAAATATCTTCACATTTTCAAATTAACATGTGTAGGGTTTCCAAACGCCACAGTGAGAACTCGTATAACTTTCCAAAGAAAGGTGCACCTAAATTTCAATAACAGAAAAGAATAGTAATAAAGTTCGTTTCTCATTAGTGACGTTGTTTTAGTTTAATTTTACCAAGCACGGATATTTCCCACGTGTGATCTCCCATGCACGTCACCACAAACGTGTCTTTTTTATTCCTTTATAAAATATTAAAATGCTTAAGTTCCCCTTAGATCGCCATTAAGAAATCAAAATGGGTATTTAAATTGAGAAGGCAATGTAAATGGGTGTTTGTCTTATTTTTTTAAATTTTGATTACTCTTAAAAACTAAAAATTCAAGTTCCAAACATAATTAAATCGATGAGGCGTAAGTTCTATTGGCGAAGTTTTGGCGAAGTTGAGACCCCAATGTATTAGAGGTTTGGATTCTACTCCACACTCGCAATGTGTGATTCTTTCTATACTTTTATAGTAGTTATTAGCTAATTATAATAGTTCTTAATTGATTGTAAATAGTTATTATTTGATGTTCATGACCTTTATTATGCAATCGAAAAAAATTTGACATAATTAATTGTTAGATTAGAGAAAACTCCGTAGGGAACTTGTATTATTGAGTAACATATTTATAGAGTTACAAGAGAGAGAATACAAGAAAATCCTAAACTATAAAGAAGGTAAAAGATAAATAAGATAATAAGAATACTAGTCTAACTAGGAAAGCAATAATAATACTAATCTAATTAGGAGAGCAATAATAATATCTAACACTCCCCCGCAATCGAAACGTGAAAGTTTTGAACATTGAGACTGAACAAAAAATCGAGAAAAGATGTTACGACAGTCCGGGCATAAAGAATGCTCAGTAGAGAGATTTTGACAAATACGTTTCTCAAGGTGGAGCAGTTTCGTTTGGAAATCATTAAATAAGGCGGTGGTTCGACGAAGACGCTTCTCAATGTGGAGCAGTTTCGTCTGAAAACCATTAAATAAGGCGGCGACTCCAAGTCCTTATTTTTCCAAGGGTGAGCGGCGACAACGTAAACAAAGATAAAGAAAAAAAAACCACCCTAAACTAAACTAAACTAGATAGGGTGCGCCGGACGGGGTCGGTGACTTGAGGATGGTGGAAGTGAGAGATTGAGATACCATGGCTCTGATACCATGACTCTGATACTATGTTAGATTAGAGAAAACCCCGTAGGGAACTTGTATTATTGAGTAACATATTTATAGAGTTACAAGAGAGAGAATACAAGAAAACCCTAAACTATAAAGAAGGTAAAAGATAAATAAGATAATAAGAATACTAATCTAACTACGAAAGCAATAATAATACTAATCTAATTAGGAGAGCAATAATAATATCTAACACTCCCCCGCAGTCGAAACGTGAAAGTCTTGAACATTGAGACTGAACAAAAAATCGAGAAAAGATGTTACGACAATCCGGGCATAAAGAATGCTCAGTAGAGAGATTTTGACAAATATGTTTCTCAAGGTGGAGCAATTTCGTTTGGAAATCATTAAATAAGGCGGTGGTTCGACGAAGACGCTTCTCAATGTGGAGCAGTTTCGTCTGAAAACCATTAAATAAGGCGGCGACTCCAAGTCCTTGTTTTTCCAAGGGTGAGCAGCGACAACATAAACAAAGATAAAGAAAAAAAACCACCCTAAACTAAACTAGATAAGGTGCGCCGGACGGGGTCGGCGACTTGAGGATGGTGGAAGTGAGAGATCGAGATACCATGGCTCTGATACCATGTTAGATTAGAGAAAACCCCGTAGGGAACTTATATTATTGAGTAACATATTTATAGAGTTACAAGAGAGAGGATACAAGAAAACTCTAAACTATAAAGAAGGTAAAAAATAAATAAGATAATAAGAATACTAGTCTAACTAGGAAAACAATAATAATACTAATCTAATTAGGAGAGCAATAATAATATCTAACATTAATATTCAATAATGATCAATAATACGAGAATCAATTATTTCATACACAATTTGGAAAATAATAGTCTAGACTAGGTCTAATCAAGTGTAATTCAGAGACGGATTCAGGAATGAATGCAATGCTTTGGGGGGGTGGGGGGCGAATTACTATTGTAATTTTTTTTTTACAATATTTACAACTATATACTCAAACTTATTTTAGTTTTATTAGATACGTAAAATAAAGACCATCACGTGTAAGAAAATATAACATTAATTAAACCTATAGTGGTTTTGAAAATATAAGTTATTCGTAAAAGAGTTTATCGAAGTATGCTAAAAGAAGTTGTTAAAAGAATGCTATGTTTATTACAAATCAATGTACAATTATTTGATATAAAAAAAATATCATTAGAACTAAAAATAAAAGATACATTAACCAAATTTTTTTAACAATATAATACTGACAATTTTTCAAAAGAAATAAAATAATAACTATTAAAACTAATATAATCAGTTTATGAAACTTCAAATTTTCAACAATATTATGACACTTTTTGAAAATATTATGATGTAATATAATATGATTACTTCATATTTTGTGGTGAATAAACTCTAAGCAATTGAATGATGAACCACTTTTTTCTTGTCTGTATATTATTCATGTCATAATAAGTGTTTGTTAATTTTAGTCATAATAAGTGCAGAACAGGAGTTCAAAAAGAAAAATGTTACTATATATCCTAAATTTCTAATCCTAATAAGTATAAAAACAAGTTAAAAAAGAAAGTTATTGTTATTTATTTAATTTTTTAATGGTAATTACATTTTTAATAAAAAAGGCAATGACATTAAAATACATGGCTTGAATACGAAACAAGGCTGAAAACCATGCATTTTTAAGAAACAGGGTTTATAAAAACAAATACATGAAAAATAGACCTAGCCAACAATCGAACCAGCAACCTTGAGGAGACCCCTATGTTAGATGGTAAGGCTCTAATTTTCTGTACAAACCAACTCCGCCAAGCGCGTTCTTGTTGTATACAACTTAAATATTATATTTGTTTTGGTGGGGCCATATCGTAAAATTATATGTATCATAGAACAAAAGTTTGAAGTTTCGAGGGAACCGAAAATCCGTCCCTGGTGTAATTGACAATGTGCAAAAATTATATCCATTTTATTATTGGTAATAAGATAAGTGATTTATATTAGCTAACAATAGAATTTATTACATTCCCATCTAGCACAAGACGATTATATAAATCACTTATCTCTTGCCTTCAAAGAAATTCATGCATGAATTCAAAATAAATTCATCAGTTTAAAGAGAAAATCAACTATAGCGCAGCATATACCATGGGTTAATAATATGTATAAAAATTTGCTAAAAATATATTGTAATTTGGTAAAATTAATTCTATATTTATCTAAAAGAACGTGCATAAATGTTTTACATGAACCTCCTTTTGCATATGCATACAATTATTTCATATTATAATAAAGATTTTAAAACAAATATTTTTATAAAAATTATTTATAATCTTTTTGTTGTTTTGAAAGAATGAAAACTAATTTCTAAATGTATTGCATAGTTCAAAGTTGGAGTTTAGTCAGCAGTTCGTTGGAATTTATAAAAATAATAATATAATCCACTATAAATAAATTATCAATAACAAAAATATAATTATTATATTTATTTGGAATATGGCTAGAGCTTTGTTAAGAAAAACTTAAATGCGATCGTTACAGGAAATCAAATTATATACATAATTAAATAACATTTTTGTTTCATTTTGTTTCTTAAGCCTCTTTATTGTGCATCATTTGTTGAACATACAACACTCTTATTTTTATCATAAATTCATCCATAATCTATGAATAATATAATTCTAATAAATAAGTCTTTATATGAGTGAGTTGCAACTTCTTAATATTGGCAATTCTGCACAATTGTTGGTTTATAGTGTTTCTCTCACTTATTTACTAATATATCGCTAAAAAGAGTGAATTATTTATAAAATACAAACATAAATTAAAAATAATAATTTTGGATCTTTGATGGGAAATTAAAAAAAATGAAAAAAGTAAGTCATAAAATATAATTGTCATTTTTTTTATAATTACTTTATTATATTTATAAACATCCTTGATCTTCAATTTTTTTTATTTACATAATAAAGCATGTATATGTAACTAAATGTCTCCTGTAATTATTATATATGATTAATAAAATACGGTTTACTTCATAAAGAAACTTTAACACCTCAAACTATAATTTAATATTTGTCACTTGCACCTCTTGATGACCACGCACACCACTTCATTTTTCATCCTCTTTTCATTTTTTACTCTCAAGAGCTTGACTAATCTTATTTGTTCAAGAGTTAATTTCTTTTTATCCCTTCAACTACCTCATTTGATACGACAACGTTATTTTTCTATAGCATCCATAATATTTTTGAAAGTGTGTTAACACTAAGGTTTTAATAATAGTAGAAAAATAGACATATGCAATATTTTGATCTTTTAATCATTCATCATTCTCGGGGATTAAATTAATGTCCATTTTTAGTTAATTTGACATTCATTGAGTCTTTCATAATTTTTATTTTGTAATGTTTGTTATGGTGTATGCACATACATGTTTATATTATATCATGTCTACGACATTATTCATGTTATAGATTGTTTGGAAATCTGAAATTTAAAGTTGATATTTTGTTAATTGTCAATACACTTGCACTATGGAATTCATATATTATCGATAAGTGCTTGAAATTTTTACTTCAATGTTGATATTTCTTTGTTAACAATTTCATTTGATTTTAACATGAATTTTTATTTATTAAAGATAAGAAAAAAATATTATTATGATATGAGGGGAATAGATAATTGAATATTCAAGAAGAAAACTGAAGAAAGATAATGCTAGACAAAGTTAAAAAAACAACATTACTGATCATTAAAAATAAATTTATTACTCATTATTTCCTTATAAATTAACTTTTACATTCAATATAGGTACTTTCAGTTGTTCTATATTTTATTCAATAAAACTTAATTTTATAATGAAAAAGACACATTCCATAGTAGTGAAAGCAAAAAAAAAAAAAATCATTTACGTCAACCTATTGTGACTTGCAGAGGAAATGATTGAGGCTTAAAATGGAGGCACATGCATCAAATGATCTCTAGAAGAGACATGTTGTGGTGACTTTAGAAAATATAGAAATAAATAAATATTCATTCAAAAAGAAGAAACAAAAGTCTACGCAAGTGTCCAATTTCTCAACTTTTTGAGCCATAATAAAAGCTATAGCAAGTATACAAAGAAATTAATGGGTAGAAAGAAGAAGTGATGTGCTTGATCCATCAAAACTAAACAACATAAGAGTTTATTTATTTACATTATTATGTTAATTTCAATTTTTCATTAACTTAGTCTCTTCAAATATTGATTCAGTTTTTCATGTCAATCAATATTTAATTTTATATAATTATAGTTTATTAATTAATAATTCATTTAGTTAGATTATTGTTCAAACTTTGGATATATAACATCTTAAATTTGAATTATATGTATGTATTTAAATTATTTTAACGGGATCATATAACTCACGTGCAGCGCATTTGTCATTTATTAGTATAAATGAAAAATGCAAGATGAAATACAATTTTAGAATAAAAGATCGGTGTGAAAATGGAGATGCATTTAAACCAACGTGTTGAGAAAGTCTCATAACTAACTTCAGAGTTCAGACTCCAGTCTCTCGCCTCCATGCACAATTCTCTCTTTAAATACACCCCCTCAATTTCAGTTTTCAATTTATAAACCAAATTTCATCTCTCTCCAAATTCAAATCACAGCATCACAAAAAATGCCCAGAAAAGGAATGGAAACTTTGTGGTTTTCCCCAAAAGTTTCTTCCTCCTCCTCTTCTTCTTCTTCTTCTTCAATATCCTCTTCTCCTACTCTTTCACGGTTCGGTTTTAACTCATCCTCTCGCCCAAGCTTCTCCGACTCAATCATCGAACGGAGCCTCGATATGGCCGAGCCGATGATCATGAAATGGAACACCGAAACCACTACCGTTGCTCGAGTCACTTCTCTCTTCTACGAGAACCGCCCAGAGGCCAGAGACTTCATCAAAACCGTCAACAATTTGCAGAAGGCGATGCACTTTCTAGCCGTGGATGATTCGAGCTCCGAAAAGCTAGCTCGCGCGCAAAATCTGATGCAAATGGCGATGAAACGACTCGAGAAGGAGTTTTACCAGATGCTGTCCATGAACCGAGCTCATCTGGATCCGGAATCAGTCTCCATTCGGTCGTCGCGAACCTCAATTGGTTCCAGCTTGTCCGAATACGATGACGATGACGATGAATCCAGAGTTGCGAATGAGTTGATCGTTTCTGAAGTTGAGGATGCTTCGACTGTTGCTATGACGGATCTGAAATTGATCGCTGAGTGCATGATTTCGTCCGGTTACGCCAAAGAATGCTTGCAGATATACAAAATTATTCGGAAATCGATCGTTGATGAAGGAATTTACAGGCTCGGCGTCGAGAAATTCAATTCTTCTCAGGTTCATAAAATGGATTGGGAAGTCCTGGAATTGAGGATTCAGAAGTGGATGAACGCCTTGAACGCCGCCGTGAAGACTCTGTTCAACGGTGAACGAATCCTCTGCGATCACGTCTTCGCGAGCTCCGATTCGATCAGAGAGTCCTGCTTCACAGAAATCACAAAAGGAGGCGCCACAATTCTCTTCACATTTCCAGAAAACGTAGCCAAGAACACCAAACGATCGCCGGAGAAAATCTTCCGAATACTAGACATGTACGCCGGAATCTCCGATCACAGGCCGGAGATCGACTCCATATTCTCCTTCCAATCGACGGTCAACATCAAAACGCAGGCGCTGACGTCACTGATCAAGCTCGGGGAGTACACACGCGCCGCGCTAAACGACTTCGAATCAGTCGTTTCGAAGGATTCCTCGAAATCCACGATCGCCGGCGGAGGTGTACACCACCTGACGACCGACGTGATGAGTTACCTCTCACTCCTCGCCGATTACAGCAACATTTTGTCAAACATCTTCGCCGAGTCGCCGGAGCCTGCCAAGAAAAAATCGTTGCCGGAATCTTACTTCTGCTTCGCAGATTCCGATGCATCTCCGGCGCCGGCGATTTCGGTCAAATTCGCGTGGCTTGTTTTGGTGCTTCTCTGCAAACTGGATACGAAAGCGAAGCAATACAAAGATGTATCCTTAGCTTACCTCTTCCTCGCCAATAATCTCCAATACGTCGTCGTAACGGTGCGGAGTTCAAATCTGCAACACCTCCTCGGCGAGGAATGGGTGTCGAGTCACGATGCAAAGGTCAAGCAGTTCGTGACAAACTACAAACGGTTTGGATGGAGTCAGGTCATTGACTCCCTCCCGTCAGAGCCTGCAGCTGTGGAGACTCCAGAAAAAGTTGGGGAAATATTCAAAAAATTTAACACGTTGTTTAACCAGGCGCAGAGAAAGCAATCTGTGTGCGTCGTACTGGATAGAAAGCTTCGAGATGATATAAAGGTATCTATCGCGAGAAAGATTGTTCCATTATATCGTCAATTTTATAACGCGCACAGATCGAAGATGGAAAGAGAGAGAAATTTTGCGCCGGTGGTCAGATTTGCCCCTGAGGATGTG
Source organism: Buddleja alternifolia (assembly GCA_019426215.1). NCBI lineage: Eukaryota > Viridiplantae > Streptophyta > Magnoliopsida > Lamiales > Scrophulariaceae > Buddleja > Buddleja alternifolia. Next base: position 34,068,449 of record CM033398.1, read on the forward strand.
GAGCATCATTTGTCGGATCTATTTTTTGGGAATGTTGAGATAGGGAGTTCTTCGTCATTTGAGTCATCCCCTTCAATTTCACGGCCGTCACGTGCGCACTTAGAGAAGGGATATACGATATGATTATTTCTTCCACAAATATTGGGGATGTAGGATATGATAGCGAATACGTTGATCATCATTAAGAAAGTGTGTATTTTTATACCCTTCGATGATTGATATTTAACTACAAAAATTATTGCATAATTAAAGAAATGTTGTTTGTTAATTAACCTCTCTCGTATTTTACATTTTCAATATTCGTGACACGTGTCATGTAACTAATTGTTCAAAAGAAAAATAAAAAATTGTTTATCGAATTAATGATGCTATCACCAAATTTAAATGTAATTCTTACTAGATCTGAGTTCAAAATAGCTCATATGAAGTACCAATGCAATCATTAATATTTATTTTGAGTACTCTAACTATTAAACCCTACCCATACAATCGCAATAAAATCCGAGTGCCATGTAAATGTATGAATGACATGTATAATTCATATCTATGAGAAAGAAAGGAAAAAAAACATGTTGTAATTTAACTCAATTTTCTCTAATATATATATATATATATATATATGGTCAAAATCTAATACACACCTTATATTAGATAAGATATAAGACTCAATCTAAATCATTGGATCTATTAAATCCAACAGTCCAGAAAAGAAAGCAAAAAAACGTGGGAAATCTAATTTCAACTAGGTCAAGGGTATACTAGTAATTTGCGTCATTATAAAACATCCATTTCCAAGAAAAACGGCACACTCTCCCTAAAATCCCTCAATTTGAATCCCACTAAATCTCCCCCTCCAATCTCTCAATCTATTCCCAAAAATAACTCAATCACATTATATACCCATTATATAACTCTAATATTCACCCTTCCGCAAAGCAAGTGAATATATGAATATGTATTTATATATATGATTTACCCTTCAGCAAATATAAGTCCCAGAAACTATGTTTCTGGGATTTTCAATTTCTAATTAAGTGACCCTATATTAGAGTTATATTTCTGATTTACTCCCAAAAACTCTAACATAGTGACCCTATATTAGAGTTATATTTCTGATTTACTTGCTTTGATGAAGGGTGAAGATTCAGTTTCTGGGATTTTCAGTTTCTTGGCACTTTATTGCTGAGTTGAAAGCTTTTGCTACCTCTATGGGAGATTGCTTAGCTATTTTTAAGATTGAAGGATTTAAATTTGGGGACGCGTATAAAAGAATGGTTAACTAATTGTAATATAGATTGTGGGATAACACATCATACACTAGGCATAAACGAACATTCATTATACAGTACAAATAATGGGAATATACAGTAGCATATAGACCAATATACAGTTTTATATAACTCATTATACAGTGTGTTTATACATAACACAGTTAGTCTTATAAACCATTATACAGTACATTACAAGCCAATATACGATATAATATAAACCAATATACAGTATCATATGACTCATTATACAGTGAATACAATAGTTAATAAGCATTATACAAGTCTAATTATTCCATTATACAATATTTTATAATCAAATATACAGTAAATACAATGGTGATATACAGTGTGTGATTAGTGACATACAATTAGTGATTTCAAACTATTATACAGTACCATATAAACCAATATACAGTATATTATAAGACAGTATACAGTGTCTTATAACCAATTACACAGTGCGTGTATACATCATACAGTTTCAATCTAATAAACCATTATACAGTATCCTATAACCCATTATACAGCATCACATAACCTATTATACAGTGTGTGCTTGCATAACATACGGTTATATAACACCAACTAATTTAACAATATACAGCATGTGCATTGTTAAGATATTATGTTCTGGAGAATACAATATTATTCATCCCATTATATTTTTTGTTCTGGTAAATGGGTGTCTGTAAAGCGCTAATCTCACAGTATTATTATGTTATCCTCAAACCTAAATAGTGAAAATTGTTATGAATTTATATCACAAAGGATGGCATAAGATAATTTTTTTCATGCGAACTCATTTCTTGTAGTGACATTTGGTCTACAGTTATGCGATTCATTATAACCTAAGTTTATATAGTTTCTTTAACTATGAGATAAAGTCTCCAGATATGTCGAAGACATCCACTATGACTTGTGAGAAACGTGCAATTTGACCAATCCAAATTTTGTATGAATTTAAAGTTTTCGTAACTTTTTGGGAGCCGAAATTGGAAGGAATATTTAAAAAGGGAAGATGAATCTGTTATTGCATATAATTAGGGATTTGATTTTGATCCTGCATATTATTTGCATGGGTTTGTTAGACCTATTGACTAAAATGCCCCTATCATCATTAAATTAAAGATAAAAACTGAAATAATGGCTTTAAATATGGACCTTAGGATCAAATGGTTTAAATGGTTTAGATTGAGTCTTATATCTTACCTAAAGTATAGGGGTGTATTTGATTCATATTCTATATATATATATATATATATATATATATATATATCTTTTAGATATATCTATCTATTAACTTGGTTTTCAAGAAAGTCACCTTTTGATAATAGTGTAACTTTATACTTCGCAAAATTTGACATTAAAAATGCGTAGTAGTGTAGTTCAAACAATTGAATGGGATTTTTTATTGCAATTTCTATTGCAACATGAGTAATTATTTTTGTGTGAATGTTTTGTATTCGAAGACAAAGTATAGCTACATTAGTGAGATGATTAATTAGATTTGGCCAAATTAAGTTAAGAAAAAATATTTTTCCAATTTATAATCACTTGGAGCTTCCATTGTTACCCACCTAGATTTTTTTTTAATGTAAGAGAAGGGGGACCCTAACGATCTATCTCGGCAGATCCGGGGTTTTAGTCGTTTGCCTATGCCACATAAGGCTATTCCGATCTTGCTCCAGTAAATTCCAAAGATCGGGATTCGGGGATTGAATTACAATAAGGGGATGCTCTAATCCCGTCTTGGCCAAACCGTCCGCCACTCGGTTGGCCTCTCGCCAAGTATTCTTGATACTGATATGCCAATTTCTTGCAATTTGTTGGCGAATTTGATCAATGAGGTCAATGTAACGGTGTGAGTTGGTGCCCTCAGTAATACTCATAATAGCCTCGTGACTATCTGACTCCAAAATTATGTCTTTCAAGTTGGCTTCCCACGCCACTGTCAATCCATGGTAGATTGCATATGATTCGGCACCAAGAGGTGTGAGTACACCTACACGACCGCTGAATCCCCGAAACCAATGACCCAGATGGCCACGGATAACTCATCCGATGCTCGCCTCATCAACTTGGAGTTCGTCCCCCCGACGGACCGCACCGTCCACATTCAATTTCCAAGTGCCAGGTTCAGGTGGACACCACTCTACACGAATAGTATTCTGAACATCATCAAAGTCCCCATTTTGAAGCCTTAGGGCTTCAAACCTGCGCATGCGCACCACATCAAAATCTGCATCCGGGTTACCCGTTTCTTTGCCATGTACGTGCTCATTCCTCACCTGCCAAAGAAAATTAAGAGTTTCAGTAAACGTTACATTCCACTTTGTAGCCCATGCATACCTGCTGGCCGAAGCCGTGATGTTCCAATCGAGCCACTCCGGGTTGTCAAGAGTGCAGAAAGATGACTCGTATCTAGTTGCGACCAGCATCCGCCATAAATTATTTGCTCGGGGGCAATCCGTAAGAGCATGAAGAATCGTCTCATCCCCGCTGCCACATATAGTACAAGTTCCGCTGGTTATAATACCTCGTTTAACCAGCCCATAATTAGTCAACAGTTTGTTATGACGAATCAGCCAAAGAAAGAACTTGCGACGATGGGCCACTTTAACTTTCCATATACGCTTCCACGCCCCACTATCCTCCTCGGTACGAAATGGAGTATTTTGGAGCTCCTCATAAGCACTCTTACACGATTACTTCCCATTGTTGGTATATCTCCAAATTGCCGTATCTTCCATATGCTGAGAGTTGGCCAAATTGCAGCCAGTGACAATCGAGCGGGCATCCTCCGTAAGCACCTCAAGTGCCGCCCAGTCCCAGCCACTCTCCTCAGTCCAATAGCTAGCTACGGTCCTATGAATATCCTCCTATGGTATTTGCCCCATAACACGATTAAGGAGCGGCGCACCCTCTGTCCATGAGTCCATCCAGAATTGAATACGACGCCCATTTTCCACTTTCCACCGAATACCAGTTTCAAGCAAAGGGAAACCCGCTGGAATACTCCTCCAAGTGTGAGATGTAATATTACGCGCTGTCGCCCTTCTTCGGTATAGATATTTATGATGAAGCATTTGGACCCAGAGTCTGTCCTTTTCAGTAATCAACTGCCACCCAAGTTTTCCGAGAAAATCAAGATTAACCAGTCAAGTCTTGCGAAGCCTAAGACCACCTTGGTGTTTCGCCCTACACACTTTGTCCCAAGCAACCATGTGCACTTTACGAACTTCCTCCGATCCTCCCCATAAAAAGTTACGGTTAGTTTTGTCAATCTCATCACAAACACCCACCGGAATCATCGCAGTCTATATATAATAAGAGGGCATAGTGGTCGTGACTGCATTAATAAGAGTTGTACGACCCGCCAAAGAAAGTTGACTCCGTTTCCAACCTTTAAGCTTCTTCTTGACTCTGTCAACTATAAACCTGTAATCCCTTTTCAAAATCTGGGAGTGGTGTAAAGGAGCGCCCAAGTACCGACCGAGGTCCCGAGTGAGGCTTAAATTCGCCCTCCTACTAATATGACGAGCCCGATCCCGGGAGACATTGTTCGAGAAAAAAAAATTGACATGTGGAGGTTAACTGTCTGTCCCGACATAGCACAGTAGGACTGGAGGATGTGGCTAATGACATCCACCTGGTGGTCAGAAGCCTCACCAAACAGAATAAGGTCGTCTGCGAACATAAGATGAGAAACTCGGGGGCCTCATCGGGATGTCGGGACTGTGTGCCACTGACCATTGCGCACCCCGGTAGATATCATAGATCCTAATTTCTCAACACAGAAAATATAAAGGTAAGGCGATAGGGGGTCCCCTTGTCGTAATCCTCGTTTTGGACTGAACCATTCCGTAGCTATGCCATTCCACAATAGGGAAAGCTTAGCTGTGGTGGTGCAATTCAAAATGATTCTTACCTAAGACAAGGGAAAATGCATTTCACACAACACCTTTTCTAAAAACGTCTAATCAATCCGATCATAAGCCTTTTCAAAGTCAATTTTGGCAATAAAAAATCCTTTTTTTCCTTTAAGCACTCTTAAGTTGTGAATAACTTCCTGAGTAACGATAACATTATCTATAGTTTGTCTCCCCTTAATGAAACTACTCTGCGATTGGGGAATCAAACTATCCATTATATTCCTAAGCCGATTAGCCATAGTTTTAGTTATGATCTTAAGGATTACATTACTTAGACTAATCCGATGAAAATTAGCAAGGTGTGTGGGATTAGCTTCTTTGGGGATTAACACAATTAAGGATCCGTTGAGACAAAGGTCTATCATACCTGTTCGGAGTGCATGCCCAACTGTGTGAGTCACTGCATCTCCAACTGTGTCCCAGCATTTCTGAAAGAATATAGGTTGCATCCCATCTGGTCCCGGGGATTTAGTGGGGTGCATGTCCCAAACCGCCTTCTTTACCTCCTCTTGGTCACCGACATTTCCAGCATTTGAATCTGACTGTCTGTCAAACGTGGGAACCCGACTGTACTCATGTAATCGTGAACTGGTGTCCCTGCTCCATAAAGCTCTCTATAAAAATTGACCGCCATATTCTGCAGATGCGCTTCTTCTGTTTCCCACTCACCATTATCCATGAACAGACCCTGAATTTTGGCTCGATTCTGCTTAGAAGTAGCAGCAATGTGGAAAAAAGTAGTATTCAAATCGCCTGATTGGATCCATCGCATACGGGATTTCTGTTTCCAAAAGATTTCCTCCTGATGAAGAATGTCTTAGTATTGCTGCTTGAGTTTGAGCTCCAATTTCTGAAGATAACGGTTGAAATTAATTCCCTGAGCTCTCTGAATTCCCCCTATCTTAGCTATCAACTCTCGCTTTTTCCAAAAGATATTTCCAAAGGTCTCCTTATTCCACTTATCAGCTTTGGTTCTTGTCTGCCGGAGTCTGTCAAACATATCCCAATTGGCACCTTCCGGCCAAGTATCGGAAATTAGTTTCTGGAACCGGCAATCAGTGAACCAAGCCGCCTGCATTCGAAACATTCTGGGACGAGCCGACTTATCATTATCCACCATAAGGTCCACTAGTAGAGGAGAATGATCAGATTCAATACGAGGCAAATGAGTGACGTGCGCAGGTAGGAAGGCCACACGCCACTCACTATTATATATTGCCCTATCCAGTCTCTCTTGAAGTGAAGAAGTCCCCCCCTTTCGCCCAAGTAAACGGAGAACCAGAGAACTTAAGGTCCATAAGACCCACTTTATCCACACATTCGAGAAACCTCTTACACTTAGACATGTCAATAGGAGCTTCTCCAGATTTTTCCAAGTTGGTAGTAACAACGTTCATATCCCCGCAAGCAACCAGGGCCCTCGGATACCCCCTGCCAGTTGTTCCACATGAGACCAAAGATTATTGCGAATATCAACCTGCAGGCTGCCATAGATCGCCAAAAGTATCCATTCGGTGGTGTTTGGTTGTCGAACGACTGTAGTAATGCTTTGATCATTAGCTTCCAGGAATTCTAGCGAAACTTCCTGGGACTTCCAAAAAATCCAAATAGCCCCTGAGAAACCTCGCACCTCGACCAATTCAACCTTGTCAAATCGACTTCGGCGAGTTACCCACCTAGATTTTACTGTCTAGTGTTATATAGTAAAGTTGATACCAAACTTTAAATAAGATCTAGTTTGATTGAATCCAAGGTTAATCAACTTGCCTCATAACTCTTAATTAATTACATAGTAAATAGGACTGTCAATTGAGTCGGGCCTACCCGAAGCCCAATTATTAGGCCCACTTAAGTATAAGTCTAGCCTTATTGAATGTGAGTCGGGCTGAGTTTAAGCCTACAAATTGAATCCACCCAGTTTGTGAGCTAAGCTTGAGCTTTGATAGGCTCAGCTCGAATAGCGCGAAGTCAAAATTTTCTCTAATTAATGTTTTGTCTCATATAGAAAAATTATTTTTAAACTAACTTATATAAAACACATTGTAGATTTATAAGCTTGAAGCTTACGAAATTGATGAAAAGTATATAGAGAAAATAGCAGATACCCCCCCCCCCCCAAACTATTAGGTTATGTGCACTTTACCCCCTCGGTCAGCTTCGTGCAACACATAGGGGGCAAAATGCTACAAACCGCATAGGTGAGGGGGCAAAGCGCACACCACCTCATAGGTGAGGGGGCAAAGCGCACATCACCAGATTTTTTTATTTTTTAAAATTTTTACTAATGTTTTTTATTTTTAAATTTTTTTTCATGTTTCCGGATTTTTGAATTGTTTTTTTTTTTGTTTTTAGAAAATTATGAATATTTGAATTTATACTTCTTTTTGTTTTTTTATTTATTTTCATGTTTTATTTTTATTTTTCTTATTTTTATATTTGAAAATTATTCATTTCAAACCTAAAAATAATATTTCAAGAAAAATCCAAATAAATCCCAATATGCATGATTTAAATTGAACGATGAATGGGTAAATTTTTTTTTGAAACTGACCGAAGGGGTTAAGTTAATATTAAGAATATTTGAATTGAAAAGAAAAAAAAAGAAAATAGCAGATACCCCCCCCCAACCTATAAGGTATATCTTGATTTTAAGATGGACCGCTTCGCCCCCTCACCTATTCGCTAAATGGCCAAGAGTAATGACTGTTGATGTAGGTTTGTCGGAATGAAGTTCTATGGTAACCCGCTTCAATGCACTTTGTGGGTGGGGTTTTTTTTTTTTTTTTGTCTTTTTTTGGTATATGATGTGCGCTTTGCCCCCTCACCTATGCGGTTTGTAGCACTTTGCACTTTGTGTGCTGCCTGAAGCTAACTGAGGGGGCAAAGTGCACATATATGATAGTTTAGGGTGTTGAGTGCAACTTTTAATAGTTTGGGGGGCAAAGCACACATCACCTCATAATTTGGGGGGGGGGGGGAGGGAGTATCTGCTATTTTCTCAAGTATATATTAGTAGAAACTTTTTCGTTTAAAGAGATTTTAGAAGAACTTTCAATTATTTTATACCACCTCATATACATTGATAAATATTCTAAATTTTTATAATTATTATTTTAGACTTTGTGTTGGTCCCAAGTGGTATACGAAAGGGTCTAGAAGGGGGGGGGGGTTGAATAGACCCTGAAGTCTTTTTCGACTTCTTAAAAGTTCGTATCACTTTGAAGTATTTGAACGCTTGACAAGTTTAAGCGCTGGATGTGGCGCTTGAGAAACGTTAACTTAGACTCGGTGATTTCAACTAGGGGTGTACATAAACCTGCCCAACCCGCCCGAACCGCTCAACCCGAGCCGATCCGCCCGAAAATCGCCGGTTTAGAATTATTAAATAATAGTGGCGGGTTGAAAATATTGCAACCCGCCACTTTCGGGTCGGGTGGTGGGTTTAATAATTGTAACCCGCCTAACCCGCAACCCGACCGCTAATCATTTATATTACAAGTATAAGTATATATAGTTAAAGATTAACACTAAACTTTGAAAACTATATATGTATATATACTCTCTAATAAGAGTGGTTTATTCATATTCATGTAACATATTTTATTTTTTATTTGAGCAAACAAATTGACTCGTTTGAACACTTGTTTTCATTTGATTTGAACGAAAAATTTATATGTATATGTATATGTATCTTTTGATGATAAATTTACAAAAACATTAATTTTATTAATATTTTAGAGTTTTTCACTCATTAGAAATCATGGTAATATGAATTTTATTTGATAACACCACTTATTTGTGTATTTTTTACCAACTCAATTTTTTTTGGTTAAATGTACAAAAAGTATAATAATTAATTTCTTACTTACTACTTATAACTAAAATTAAGTTGTAAAAATTATAACTATAATTTGATAACCCGCCAACCCGCCCGTTAAAACATTAAATCCGACCGACCCGAACCGCTCGGTTTGAAAAGATAATTATGCATTTTCGGTTTGATATTTTGTCAATCCGCACATGTCGGGTCGGGTTAATTTTTTTTGTAAAACCGCCCGAACCCGACCGTGTACACCCCTAATTTCAACGCTTACCAAAGTAGGGCAGAGTTTAGTCACTAAATCAGAGTTAGCACAGCGGAAGTATTTTATAGCTTAGCGTTCAGTTAGTTAATCGAAAGTAGTCGCTTAGTTGTTTTAAAACTTTATCAGAATGTATGCAATATGAATAGTAAAGCAGTAAAACAATGAATGCTTAAAGAGGTAAATGACACAAGATATTTGTAAGGTTCACTGGGTGATGTACTCCCAGCTACGTCCTTCTTCTCCTTTTATCAGGGAGGTTTTCCACTATGATGATTATCGAAGAGTCACACAGAGACTTCTACAAGATAGAGGGAGATTGGATATGATCTCGGAACTCCTTGGTCATACAGATTTCAGCTCCACTAAAGACCTTCTATCCCCTTGCTTCTTTCACTCAGAAATGGTGCAAGTTACTCTTGATCTCGAAACTCCTTGGTCACACAGATTTCAGCTCCAATAGAGATCAACTTCAACAAGCTTCTTTTACACAAAAATATTGCTTGCAAGTCAACCAGCTTTCTCACTCAGATGAAAGGTGTTGATGGTTTTGGTCACGGGTTTGTTTGTTTTTTGGAAAGTTCAAACAACTTGGGGATATCTCAATGGTGGTGTAGGTTCTTCTTAAAAAGAGATTTGAGATGTGGGTGACTGTCTCTGGAATATTTGTGAAAAGCTTATATGGATATTTGGCTATGATTTTCAGTAAGCTTTTCCTTCAACAAAGTAGGTATATTTTTTTTGCTTTTTTGTGTGTCGCTTTACTTGTTTGTTGAAAGAGCTATTTATAAGGTATTGGTGGTTTTTGTCCGTTTGACACGGTTGGAGTCTCGTTTCCCCAAACATTCCTTGAGTTCAGACATTTCTAACTTTGGGTATACTTAATTAGTTAGGCATGTTCTTGGTTTCATAACTTCTGACAGTTTCGGTCAAAAGAATGGCTTACCCATACGTTATAGTGCTTATATTTTAATAGCACTTATCCGACTTTTAATGCATCTTGTCTTATTTCCGTTGGAAATAATTCGTCCGTTTGATTCATGCATTTTTAAGTCTTTGGATAGTTTTGGGTTTGAGTTTTCAGGTTACGTTCTTTGTAGGTTGTGTTGGTTTAACCTTTTGGACGCTTGCTGAAGAGAATAGGTATTCTCGTGTATTGGACAGACGCTTGGACTGATCCTGAGTTTCTTCTCTTTATTTCAGACGCTTACTCTTCAATCTTGTCTTGATGGTCTCACTGAGAATTCCGTCATTTCACTTGAGGTTGAGTATTCGGCCTGAGTTATCCATTCGTAGTTTGAGCACTGGGATAATCCCTAAAGCGTTTGACGGACGCTTCAAGATATCTTTATCTATCGTAGCTTCAAACGCTTGATCTTCACCTTCATCACTTGGTAGACTCACCCAGAATTCTCCTAAGTGATTTAGTGTCACATACTTAGTCTAAAGAATTCTACAAAGATAAATACTATAAGCCTAAGATAAATAAGCTTTCAGGTACTTATACATAACATTCTATGAAAGCTTTTACACTTTTCGGGGTCTAACAGGAAGTCCTATTTGTCATCATCAAAACATCTAATATGAAATTCCTAACACTTTGTGACTCCATTAGTAAAATTTGGAATTATACATACTCATTATGTTTAATATACTATTTGAAATTAGACTCTTAATATGATTCTATTGAATGACATTTTTTATTTGAGAAAAACTAATGAGTAGGCCTGAAGCTCGAAAAAAACGTGAGCCTGAGTTTGAGCTGAGCCGAAGAAAAATTTTATGAGCTGAGTTTGAGCCTATAATATTTAAGCCTGATGAGTTTGAGCTTGAGCCACCCTAAGCTCGGCTCATACGGCCCGATTGACAGGCCTAATAGTAAACATAGTTCGCTCATGATCAGATCTTGATTTGAATTTTCTTGTGCCACATTTATACCTCGGAAGTTTCATAAATAAACTCGATATTGGACATTTAAAAAATGAGAAAATAGCAGATAACCCCCCCCCCCAAACTATTAAAAGTTGCAGTCAACACCCTAAATTATCATATATGTGCACTTTGCCCCCTCGGTCAGCTTCGGGCAGCACACAGGGGGCAAAGTGCTACAAACTGCATAGGTGAAGGGGCAAAGCGCACATCACATCATTGGTGAGGGGGCAAAGCACACATCACCAGATTCTTTTTATTTTTTTAAAAATTTTACTAATTTTTCTATTTTTTATTTTTATACTTTTTTTCATTTTTTTTAATTTATTTTCATGTTTCCAGATTTTTGAATTGTCTTTTTTGTTTTTAGAAAATTGTGAATATTTAAATTTATACTTCTTTTCATTGTTTTCTTATTTATTTTCATGTTTTATTTTTATTTTTCTTATTTTTATATTTGAAAATTATTTATTTCAAACCTAGAAATAATATTTCAAGAAAAATCCAAATAAATCCCAATATCCATGATTTAAATTGAACGATGAATGGGTAAAACTTTTCCCGAAGCTGACCGAGGGGGGTTAAGTTAATATTAAAAATATTTGAATTTAAAAAAAAGGAGAAAATAACAGATACCCCTCCAACCTATGAGGTGATGTGCGCTTTGCCCCCCTCACCTATGAGGTTTGTAGTACTTTGCCCCCTGTGTGCTGCCCGAAGCTGACCGAGGGGGCAAAGTGCACATATATGATAGTTTAGGGTGTTGAGTGCAACTTTTAATAGTTTGGGGGGCAAAGTGCACATCACCTAATAGTTTGGGGGGATATATGCTATTTTCTCTTAAAAAATTGGATTACATCCTATGCTACACGGATACATAGATGATGATACAAATGCGATACGATATGAATACGAAATATGACAAATATCAAAATTATAGGATATAATACGTTGAAGATATGTGTGTGTGTATATATATATATATGTATGTATATATAAGATTTATAAATAAATTTGATTCAATAGATTCATTTACATAGACAATTTTGTCTACTACAAAATTATTTGTTTAACTTTTAAGTTAATATATTTTTTTAACAAAAGGCCAAAAATATCTTTTTTCTATTTTAGCCCAAAAAGTGTTGTATAATATTCTAAATGTGCCATGCATGCATGGTATCCAAGATGTATTGGATACTTCAAATTTTGTAATCCATACGGTATTCAAAAATTTATCTCTTCTTTTTATTTTCAAACACTTCAGATACAATATCCAAATGCTAACCGGGAGTGCCTGTCTCCACTAGGGGTACGATATTCTTTTGTAAGGGTATATTTACATCATATGTTATATTATATCAATAATGACATACATCGAATGTTGAAACAGGCATATAGCTTCGTTATGGTCCACAAACTTCACTCTCACTATTCAATTATGAAAAGGAAAAAGTTGTTTATTTTTTTTCAGTGACGGGAAAGGTCAGATTCATTTGTGAAAATGCAATGGAAAAATGAATAGATGGGGCGTACGTGAAAGGATATAAGACTTGACTAAAATTGTCACAAATCTAGGTTTGTAAAATAAGTCGTGATTTTGTCGTAATGACTGACCTGCAAATGCATGTCTCAGTCTTCTCCAAAACGTGTCTTTGAGATTGCAAAAGAAGCATCCCACAAACATTGAAAACGGCGTTTTGAATTATTCTTTTTTCAAGAATAAAAGGCAAACGTGAATCTTCTCCGTTTTCGTGTAGTTGCCACGGTTAACCAACGATAGCGTCCGTCTCTTATTTCAGAGTTGACTATCTATGATTGTTTTACTTTTTTTTCTAAATTCTTTTAGATATAATGCCGTTGTCGTTTGGTGATTAAATAGTTATTACTTACTTTTTAGGGTAATTTTATAAAGCAGGACACTCCAAAAATTATCTACGGCCGGTGTCGGGCTCGTGTCGGACACGATACGCCTCCTTCACGTGTCGGACACGACTAATCCGTGTCCATGATTAAAAAATAAAAATAAAAATAAAAATTTGGACACCATGTCGGACACGCACTTGGTTATGTCCGACATGGTGAGGACACGGTTGACAATTTTCCTAAAAAATTAAAAAGTGTGGTGTTCAAATTGTAAATAGGAAAAGTTCAAAAATCCTAATTCTAATTCCCCTTCAGCAAACAAAACGTGCCTAATGTGTTTCTGTTTCAACTCTAAACCGTCTTTCACTTTTCAACTCCAAGTCCGTCGTTGTCGCCATCTTCTTCAACGGTGAGGAGGGCCATAGTCGTCTTCTTCATTGTTGTTGTAGAAGAACCCCTAACTCTAGCCCACCATCGCGAGGTTCATTTCACTTTCTTATCTTCTTTAGACTCCTATTTCACAAATTCAAAACCCTAAATTCTCAAATTGAAACCTACATTATTTCGAAATTACTATGTTAATTAGGGATTATCTTTGCCTAAATTGAACAATAATTTCTTGAGCATTTGATACTTTGATATCTAATAAAGAGATTGTTTTGCAATTTGTTTATAATTTGTGGCTGTTTATATTTTTGTTTTGCATTTGTTATTGACTTATTGAGTTTTTGTTGATAAGTAGTTGAATTTTTCAAACATATAGAGATTTACAAAGTAAGGAAAATACAAATTTAATAATAAACAAGTGAACAACATTTTCATAGTTTTGTTTTTCTAACAAATTATATAGAAATTAAAATTAATATCTAATTTATGTATCATATATATATATATATATATATATATATATTTGACAGTCGTGTTGGAGTCGTGTCGTGTCCTAAATTTTTGGAAAATGCCATGTCCCATGGTGTGGCTTGGCGTGTCCGTATTGATGTGTTCCGTATCCGTGCATCATACCTCCACCTATCTTTCTCTGTGTTTCACATTGTTTGTAGATTGGAATAAAATTGATCTATTTTCTGCAGGAGAAATTTGATTGAAGCAGTGTAATTTTGAAATGGGTAAATAGCTTTAGAAAATCAAGGCAAGAGCCCTCGCATTGTACTTATTGTTCTCGACAATGATCTCCCAAAAATGACTCGTTTCCCTTGACAATCGGCAAACAATTTTATTTTAATTCGTTAATGAACATGTCTAGAATACTTGAAAATACTCGATAGGTAATTGAAAACGAATTACGTGGGGTCTATATATTTAAGTTGGAAAATAATGTCATTTGGTGCAAGCAAATGGTCCAATTGGTACATATGTCAGGACATTTGTTTATGTGTCATGTTCACTCGCTTTACATCCACTCGATCCTGATTGTATGGATCCTATCTATCAGACAATTCTATGTCACACCCATACCAATAATTCGGGTTCCTTTAACATCACACATTTGAACTGGAGTGGTAGTTTTTACATGGATAGTGGGTGATAAAAACCACCCACCCCAACACAAATGTGTGGTGTAAAGCCGACCAGAACCATTGATCTAGGATCAACTTAAAATTTTCCCTATCACTTGATCAAAACACATTCAATTTTCCAATATATGAATTCATCAACTTGCATTCTACTTTAAATCAAAAAATCAACATCAAAAAGTCCAGAATAAAAATAAGGGCCCCTAATAATAAACCCAATTTCTGAAAGACCATCCCCAGTTATTCCTGCACTAGTTATGGGTAAAAGACTGAAATGCAGACCTGAAAAAGACATGGTTTGGACTATGCAAGACACGTGTATAGAAACATTTTCCAAACAAGGCCACAGATTCATTTTGGAGAAGTCATTGTCCAGACAGCCCATTAATTCATTTAATTATAGCAATTTAGAGTGTATACTTGCTCAACTCCAGCCACTAAATTTCACTTCACGGGTCAATAAACTCACAAGATGCATAAAGTTTAGGACAAAGAAATGTCCAAGCATAAATAACTAAATGACCAAGTCCGATCAATGTTCACATTATATTGTACGTCTCAAACTCAATTAAAAGCTTCTGTTTTTTGTTTCCCAAGTTTATCCCCACAGCCGATCGCCGTGAGACTAATCCCTCGCCCCACTGTCAGCGCACTAAGCGGTAGGAGGCTCGCCAAGGAGTTTTTTCCATTCACAAGAGTTGGGATTCGAACTCCCAACCACTTGCTTAAGGGACGAAGCGCTGAACCACTACGCCAACCCACTTGGTTTTAAAAGCTCATTATATATACAAAATTATATAGAGAGAGATAAATAGTAAACTATGAAATTGGCAAATCAGAAGGTCGAGGGATGCCCTGCCATCCCGTGCAATGATGAAGTAAATGTTTCAAATCATCAGTTGGGGCTTCGACTGTCCATGTGTTGTAGTATTCGCTAGGATGAAATACACAAGTCTCACTCGGGAGGGGCGTTAAGCCTGGTTGAGTTCCACTAATAAATAAATCACCTTCGGATTTGATGCAACCGGTACCTTCCGCAGCCCTGTCAGCTGCCTACAAAGACATATGGCAAAAGAGTTTTTTAAAAAAATCACGTTAATTCCAATCCAATGAACTTTTGGCGCCACAGAAACAGATAAAAAATTGTGGATGTTTCGTGTAAACCAGATGCATAAATTCTATCTAACTTATGCGGTATCACAAACGTTCATGAAATGCAGAAATTAAACAGGAGTATGAAGATTTAAAATTTGTACAAACTATGAAACCAATACACATTATACCTTTTCTGTGTAATATTTAAATGCCACCTTTTTTTGGCCAGCTTCATATATGTTGCACTGCGAGTATACCTATACGGGAAAAAGAGAAATTAAACGTTAGCAATTAAATAAATACCATCGAAAATAAATAAGGAAACAGAAAACCCCACGAGACAATCATCACCTGAGACTCTACACTAGCACAAACAGCATAAATTCCCCAATTTCTAGTGTAATTATTGTACAAATGCACTTTCCCAAATCTAAGACGTGGATGTCGTTGTCGAGTCCCGTCAAAGAAACAATGGTGAATGGTAACACGTATGCATCGATCACCCGTGTGTGAAGGATCTGCCCCAATGAGCATCGTTTTATCATGATTTGCAAAGTGGCACCTGAATTCAACAATGTAAATGTCAAGGACACCGAGACAAAAAGGTTAGGTCTAGGTCCAAACTCAGTCTGGGTCTGAGTCTGGATCTAGATCCAAACTTTTAACTTTTGGGTCTGGGTAAGTCCTATCCATAGACAGGACTACAAATGAAAATCAAATTTGAGGCAAAAGTTTATATCTAACCGTGAAACTGTGATATCTGTGCTCTGTCGGGTGATATCTATCAGCCCGTCATCATAATCACTGAGGGTGCAACGGTCTATCCAAATATGTTTTGAATTTGGTTTTATTTGAATTCCATCAACGTCGTGTCCCCGACCTCCTTCAAATACTAAATTGCAGATAATCACATGTTCACACTCCTTTAACCTTAAACCTTTACCTGTGAGTTTAATCCTGTGACCGCGCCCATCAATGGTCTTATAAGAGGATACACTCAAATAAGATGAAAGTTCAATTGTGCCTGAAACTTCAAATATGATCCATAAAGGTTCCTTTTTCCGGCATCCGTCACGTAGTGAGCCTGGACCATCATCTGGAGATACATATAGTAGGATTTAATCAATTGCAAACCTTTTTATGAATTAAAAAACTTCTGAAATTGACAAGTTTCGTCTAGAACACACTGACAACAGTGGCACAGTACTACTATATTTTTCAGGGTGAACAAAACATCAATTATATAAACAATGAAACGAATTTGAAAGAAGCAGCAACAAGAAGAATAGGTAATATTGCAATGGAAGCAGCAACAAGAAGAATAGGTAATATTGCAATGGAAGCAGCAACAAGAAGCAGCACTTATTAACCTTCGTTACATATGTAACAGAAATGCAAATAATTTTCATGGACAAACTTTATAATGACATTTGAATGAAAATGATTTATTAATCTTAAAGAATCCCCTTTTGTCATAAAAGCTCGGTTTCTCATTGCAATACAAATGGTCTGGTGTTGGCCTAATTGTCTGAAGATATCTCAACTTAAGGCCTCCGCTTGTTGTTCACACAAGATTGGCTTTTCAGCATCAAGGAAAAGAAAAGTGAAGTAGTCAAAGAATGCTTCTTTGTCATCGGGTTTTGTTCCTTATGGGTGGATTCTAAATAGCTACTTCTTCAACAAACGGAGGCTTATTCTATTATAGAATGAATTGTTCCATTTATCAGGTCAGTGTAATACTGGGGGGAGGGGGGGGGGGGTTCATTAAGAAAAATGCTTCATTGATCATCTATGAAAACAATCACACATGTTTAATCATTAATATTTGACAAGAAATCAAAGATTTGGAAGTTTAACAAAAAGCTCAAGAACTCCATTACAAGCCATCAATTCCATGTATAATAACGCTACAAACAACTGATCCAAATGCCATTATCATAACTGTTGTGATATGTCTTAAAGTCCTAGGCCCAAATTTAGCAAAAGACCCATGATTATTAATAGGCCTGAAAAGGTATGGAGAAAATCCGAGACTAGGTTTAGTTCATATCTTCGACATTCATTGTATTCAGTACCTATTAATGCCAGTGAAATTCTCTCCCTTCCCGTGGACGTAGGCAATTGCCGAACCACGTAAATTACTAATCTTTATCCTTTTATCGTCTTGTTTGTTCTAACAATAACAACTGAAAATCCTAGAGGTTCTCAAAAACACCACCACATTGCAACAAAAATTTCGCACAACTTTATCTATCACTACTTACCAAAAACTTTTTGTAGCCCACAAAAAAAAAAAATTACCCCAAAATTAACCACATAAATAAACCCATGTTTGTTCCTCCCTCCCACCAAAACTACATCAAAGATAAGACGAAATATCAAGATAAAAGCAACAATGTTTATGGTGGTATTATTATTATGTTACCAGAGAGGGTGGTGACACAGTAAACGGCGCCGTTTAGGCCGCCGATGGCGAAACGACCGAAGCCCTCAGCTTGTCCAGCCAAACCACGCAAGCAGGAATCCACGTGGCAATACGGCAAGCGCAACCCCATTTTCGGAGGATTCTCAACAGAATTTTCAGAAAATTGTTCTTGGTGATTATTATTATTATTATTATAAGGGGGAGGAGGAGGAGGAGGATTGTTATTGCGGCGGCCGGAGCTCAAATGATGGCGGCGGCCATGGGAATTTCCCATATTAATTGAGATGTAAAACCTTTTTTTTGTAATGGGGATCCGAAATTCAACCTAAGATCTTTCATTAGACGATATTAATAATCGTGATGAAAACATGAAACGGACCGAGACGCTTTTCTGTTTATTTGCACAAAGAATAAGTTTTCCCTTTTTTCTTTCTAATCCTTTCAGTATCTTGATATCACAATCGAAGATTTGTTTTATCAGCTCCCACTTTCCAAATGGAAGGTTCTGATTTTTAATTCTAATTCGTCATAAGTTGTAATTTATTTATTTTTATCATTTTGGTCTCATAATTAAAAATTATCTACCCAAATTTGTCGGATATTTTCCTTTGTTTAAAATTAAAAAAAGAATCTCGATATCAAAAGTTTTCACTTTAATACTTTTTCTCTTCCCTTTTTCTTATTTCCTTGTGGCCCATGCCAATGGGGCGGGTTTGCCAAAACCTGAGACCCATCCCACCAAACTTTTTTGGACCCATGAACCGCCTTGTCCCGAACCCAAAATCCGACTGGTTGGTCTGAATTCTAAAATATTTACATGATTATTTACTTTTTGAGATCACAAGTATCTAAGTTTTAGAATAATATGATTAACTTACAATCGACTATTTATCGATTAGTATTTATTTTTTAAATAATTATGATTTCTTTCATATTTTAACTTTTCCATTTTAAAAATATAACTACTACGATTTAGTTAATATTTATTTAAGTTATTAGTGCATTTTGTTTAAATTTTATATGTGAGAATATACGTAAAATAATATTTTCAATACTTAGATCACCGAAACACATACATATAAATATATTAATAATGTTCGGGGTATATCCAGGTGTAAAACATCAAATTTCAAGACTCGCCTCGAGAACAACTTATTTTTTAAAAAACCCATCTCAAACAAGACATGTTTAGTGTGGTTCCAAATCTAACCCGAACCCATTGCCATCCTATCCCCGCCTCTCAAAAATAATTTACAACCTAACATAACTTACATCTATTATAGCATTTGAAAAGGCCTACGATCTAATCCACAAAGCTGTTGGTTATCTTTTTATGGGCTATACGGGTGATACCACAATCAAACTTTTGGGCCAAATTAATGGACCAACGGATTATTTATTTGAGAATAGCCCAGTTGATTTTTATATTTATAAATTGAAGAGTGAAAATCAATATATCTCCAGCAGGTATGTATGGTGTGATAATTGGGCGTTGGCTTTTATTGAAACTGTGAATTTAATTTGGCAGGAAAAGAATACTTCAATCCACAAAGAGGAGATAACCATACCGAATCTTGCAATAGAGGCGGTCTAGACCCGAGTGATGGAAAGCATTTACGCGATGAAGAATAACATGGAGACAACAGAGTCGAGAAGGCTAGTTGGTTGGTGTAAACCTGAGCACGGGACTATGAAGCTGAATGTAGACGCGACTTTCTACAACCATGACTGGCGTCGGAAGTGTCATTCGGGACAACCTTGGACATTGGAAATATGCATTTAGAGGTCAAGTCCATGAGAGTTCCCCACTAGGAGCTGAGCATCGTGGCATTTTGGAAGGGCTGAAGATTCCTTGAAATTTGAAGATTAGTAACCTAGAGCTTGAGACGGATTGCATGGAGGCGTGGCAGTGCCTAGAAGATACAAAATTTTCACACCAATACTTTGGAATTATTACTCAAATTAGAGAATGGCTTAATAAAGAATGGCAAGTGACGGTTCATCATATTCCTCGAGAGGCGAATCAAGTGGCGGACAATCTCGCCAAGATTGAATTATACGGTCCCATGGATCAGATTCTTGACCCGGGGGGTCAATTATACCAACTTTACGAGCAAGACCTTATCGGCACTAAATGGTTGAGGGTTACAACTATTAGTCCGGGTTTGTCGGACTAGCAATCTAGGGTAGCACCCTTCTTGTGTAGCAAAAAAAAAAAAATATATCTCCAGAATTAAAAAAAAAAATCAATATATCTCCCTAAACTATACCATATACTTCACTTATTCACTTACCCCCTAAACTATTGAAATATTAATTACCTCTTTCATTTATAAAACCGTTAGTGATGGTCTTTAACACCGTTAAATGAATTGGCAATATCTTTAACACGTGGATTTGTTTCTTTTGTAAACCCAGAAATACTTTTTCTTTTTCCTATTTTTTTTTTCAATTTCTTACCAAAAATCACAAATTATTTTCAGTTTATTTCTATCGTGGAATGTTACTATTTAATTTATTAATTGATATTAGAGAATTTTATAACCATAAACGTTCACTTCTTTTATTCAATATTATGTTTCCTATGGAGGAGCTATGTGTGAGTGATAGACAAAATAAATAATTAAATAGTAATTGCAAGAATGAAATGTATTTAATAGATATAAAATTATAATCTTTTTCTTTTTGCATCTTCTTCATTATTATATATATAAATATACACACACACATTGTGTACCTTTTAATTTTGTAGTTTGTTATGTATGTGTACCTTTTAATTTTGTAGTTTGTTAGATATTTGAAGTACTAGATTATATGCCAGCAACATCAATACCCTTTTATAAGAACAAGTGAAGATAATTAACATCTATTATACATCAAAATATTGTAATATCATAAAGTAACTTTTAGAAAAATATTTGAAGTAATATATGTTAAAATATGCAAGAGAAGTTAGATGTAACTATTATATATGCTTGATTATCGTTTTTAAATTTTAAGAAAATGAGTTCCATAAAGTAAAACTGTAAAACATTAAACTCGAATTAATACTATAAAAAGAAGAAAAAAAAAGTTGTACTACAAAATTTTGGAGCCTTGTCAACTCCATACACAATCAATTTAGTTTCTTATCAATTATCATAACATAATCACTTATGAAGGATTTTCTATTCCGATATTATCAATTTAGAGTTACTTATCAATTGCCAATTTTGTCTCTATCCACCACCACTTTGTCTTCAGTCTTTCATAATTACTCAATTTATAGCAAAAACAATGAGAATTTTTCAAAAATAATTAAATTGAAAATATATTGTGATTTTTGGTAAGAAATTGAACAATGAAGAAAAAGAAAATGTATTTTTGGTTTACAAATTAAAAAAAGAATACACTTGTCAAATATATTGTCAACTCAACTAACGTGTTAAACACTATGGCTAACTATTTTAAAAATAAATGGGGTAATTGATGTTTCAACTATTCAATAGTTTAGAGGGTGATTGATGTATATAAGGAATAGTTGACGGGGGTATTATTATCGAGTTTACCCTAAAATGAATGCTTGTTTACCAATTTTATATTCTCTCTTGAACCACTCTTTAATTACTGTTTTGATCATTGAGTATTCTAAAGCTCTAATTAAAAACCTGTAAAGTAAGACTTTGCATAAAGTTCAGTCTACCTTTTATTTTCTCACTTTTAGCCCCACTTGTCAAAAGGTGCAAATAAAGTAGAGAAATAACGTATGCTAAGGAGAATTTTAAATAAGATATATATATATATATATTTTTTAGTTTGGTAGCGTCGGCTCCAATCACCTGATCAGAGTCCAGATCATGTCTTTGTGATCAAAAGTTATTTACATAGTTACTTACAAATTGTCCACCAATATCGACTTACATTGGTAGAGGGAATTAAACTCATAATCTTCTAACTAAAAATATCCCGTTTCTTACTAACTAAGACAATATACGTTGGCATTTTAAATACTATTTCAGCTTAATTGCATGAGAAAGTGAATTAAATTTATTATCATTATTATTTTTTTCAAAATTATATTTAAATTCAATCAAATCAAATTCGAACTATGAAAAACAAAAAATGAAATGGGTCATAATCAACTTCTATTTTCTTTTCTAAATAATAATTGAGGCACAATTGACTTTACAGTATTGGAAGACTAATGTAGTATTGCCCAAGTTTTCTTTTCTAAATAATAATTGAGGCACAATTGACTTTACAGTGATGGAAGACTAATGTAGTATTGCCCAAGTTACCTAAGTCAAAATATAACATTGAATTATTTACACATATTTAAATCATATTTAAGACAAGAAACTTTAAATTCAATAAAATTTATCCTTAAACTTATCAACAAATTAAGATGATAAGATAGGTTTTTTTTATTAAAGCAGTTACATCATAAACAATTATGTTGAATATTTAGAAACAACGAATTAGTATAATCATTTACGAACTATTATACACAAACAATTTGATTGGATCAAACTCATGTCTCAACCACAAGACCAAAACTTGATTGGCTGATAAAATAGCTAAAAGCAAATAAAAATTCATTTGACATAAAATATGCAAATAAACTTAGGACACACGGAATATTATAATGTTGAAAAAATTGAGCATTCTTCTAATAGTTATATTATAATTATACTCCAATTTCATATGAAATTTCTTTGTTACTACTATTTGAAAAATGTCGTTAAAAAATGGGCACACTATGAACAGGTAGGTCCGGCGGCGTCGACATGCTATTGCCTTCCCACCCACCCACCCTTTTAAATTCACTTTCCTCCACCACCACGCCGCCGCCGTCGCCACCACCGCCTCCGCCGCGCCTCCCTCTATTCGACAATCTGAACGTTCATTTACACGCACAAGCTAATAAACAAAAAGGAAACGATGTTATATTAGCGAAAAGATCACCGAAACAATAGAAATTAGATTTTTTCTTTTAATGGCTTCCATCAATGAAGAAGGTATGTAATCTCAATTATCGGTGAAGAAAAATCAGTCTCTAATAATTGACAATTTTCATAATCGAAATCAATGTGTTGAGATCTATAGAAATGAACTCGTCGAGTTTGAATGGATGAAAAACCTAAAAATGGATTGGAATTACAGACAATTTTCTTCGAATCGCGATCTGTTTTTCGTCAATTTCAATTCTACGATGTCAATTTCATGGATCATAAACCACAATTAACGAATTGACCGAAAATCGAGGAGTTTTAATTGCTTTTTATCTGATACATTTCGTGTTACAATGATGATAATTCTGTTAAGCAGGCGAGAGAGATCTCGAAATGGGGATAAAAAACCTCGAGCCGCCGTCGCCATCGCCTACGCCGTCGCCGCGTGCGGCGGTGCTGGTAGTGTCGAATTCCGGCAAATCATTAGCCGCTTCAAATTCCGGCAAAGCGTTGGTGGTTTCGAATTCCGGTAAAGCCTTACTCATGTCGAATTCCGGCAAAGCCTTACTCGTTTCGAATTCTGGAAAGCGAATCGATCAATCAGGGAAGAAAAAGTATGTGAAGCAGGTGACGGGGCGGCACAACGATACGGAGCTCCATTTAGCTGCTCAAAAGGGCGACGTGGCGGGGGTGAGGCAGATATTAGGGGAAATCGATGAACAAATGATTAAGACGATGAGTGGAGCTGAGTTTGATGCAGAGGTGGAGGAAATTAGGGCGGTTGTAGTGAATGAGGTCAACGAATTGGGGGAGACTGCGCTTTTCACAGCTGCAGAAAAGGGGTATATTGATATAGTGAAGGAATTGTTGCCATATACGACGAATGAAGGGATTAGGACGAAGAACAGGTCGGGTTTTGATCCGTTACATATTGCTGCAAGCCAAGGCCGACATGGTAATTAAATTTCTTTCTATGCTTAAATTCAAGTTATTTCTGTTGTTTATGAGTTTTGATGTCTGAATTGATGGATTGAATAAGGAATTTAGTACGCCACGAATACAATTCGTTTGGTCGATGATAAGTTATCTTATTGGCGATCAAATATAAAGTCATATTCGTCATCCATTTGGTTCATAGTGACCATCTTTCTTTCTCACAGATATCGTCCAGCTGCTGCTAGAGCATGATCCAACATTAAGCAAAACAGTTGGCCAATCAAATGCGACTCCTCTCGTATCTGCAGCAACCAAAGGGCATCTTGCAGTTGTTGAGGAATTACTCTCAAAGGACTCTAGCTTGCTAGAGATATCGAGATCTAATGGTAAAAATGCATTACATTTATCTGCCCGCCAAGGCCACGTAGGTATTGTCAAAGCATTGCTTGATAAAGATCCTCAACTGGCCAGAAGAACTGATAAGAAAGGACAGACTGCTTTACATATGGCTGTTAAAGGACTTAGTTCTGCAGTGGTCAAATTGCTTCTGCAGGCGGACCCCGCCATTGTGATGCTCCCAGACAAATTCGGTAACACTGCGTTACATATAGCCACCAGGAAAAAGCGTGCTGAGGTATTCGATGCCTTTATTTCTGCTCCCATTTCTATGATTTAGTAATGTTTAAGTCCATCTATCCTACATATTCATGTTAAAATGTAACACTTGGCTAATGCCTGCGTTATGATTTTGTCCTCAAGGTTTCAGTTGATCCTCAACTGCGCACATATAGAATTTAACTCAAGATTGAATGCCACAGGGCTATGATACTAGAAAATTTAATTTAATCATTAGGAGTGATCTTTAGTATGATAATTACAATCTATCAGCTCTTACTGATTACCTTTTTTCCCTACATATCATTGTACAACTAGTATTTATAGTTAAAACTATTGGCCAATGCATATCTGGATTGGCAGTGTTCATAGAGGACAACATTAATTATTCTTCAAGTTTACATATATCGCATATAGTATCAGATTGTACCGTTAATACCATAATATTACGAATGAATCAAGATAGTATCTGAAAATACTGGATTATCTAGGATGTCATATAGATAACGGAGTTTAACACTTCTTTGGCAACTAGATTTACAATATATTAGAGAATGTATACTTAGATATGCAATTAATATTTGTTGGTATAATTATTCGTGAACTCTTTTCTATTACAAATTCAAGTTTGACAACAGTGCTATGTTTTTAGTATGTAATAATGAGTAGTAATTTGTGTTATTTATATCTTACAATAATTTAGTATTTTCTTTCAGAGATTTTTTGAGCATCCTGTCTTGCATTTGTTTGATATACCGGTATTATGTCTACACTATGTTTGTCCCCACATGTGGATTTTTTGGGCCCGATATTAAAAATACTTACCTTAATCACTTGCAATAATTTGAATCAATGGTCCTTACTGTTGTCAGAGCAAGGAAAAATTATTTTAGAATTAAGATTTTGCAGTTAAATTACGGTTTTCTTTGACACAATTGCAGATTGTGCATGAGCTCTTGCTGCTTCGCGACACAAATGTCAATGCGTTAACAAGAGACCACAAAACAGCTCTTGACATAGCTGAAGGACTCCCTCTATCTGAAGAAATAGTGGAAATAAAAGAGTGCTTATCTCGTTACGGTGCTGTTAGAGCCAATGAACTCAACCAACCTCGAGACGAGCTTCGCAAAACCGTCTCTGAAATAAAAAAAGACGTACACATCCAACTCGAGCAAGCTCGTAAAACAAACAAAAATGTAAACGGCATAGCAAAGGAGCTAAGAAAACTCCACAGAGAAGGAATAAACAATGCTACTAATTCAGTCACTGTTGTAGCTGTCCTTTTTGCAACGGTTGCTTTTGCAGCCATATTCACTGTCCCGGGAGGTGATGGTGACGATGGAATGGCCGTGGTGGTAAACCGCTCGTCTTTCAAGGTATTCTTTATTTCTAACGCTCTTGCACTTTTCACGTCATTGGCTGTCGTTGTTGTACAAATTACAGTGGTGAGAGGAGAGATAAAATCCGAGAGACGGGTTGTGGAGGTGATCAATAAGTTGATGTGGTTGGCCTCGGTTTGTACCTCGGTTGCATTTATTGCTTCGGCTTATATAGTTGTGGGCCGCCATCATAAGTGGGCCGCGATTCTTGTCACTGTGATAGGCGGAGTTACCATGGCGGGTGTTCTAAGCGCTATGACGTATTATGTGGTAAAATCAAGAAAAATAAGGAGAGTTAGGAAGAAAGAGAAGAGTAACTCATGGCGTCGCTCTGAATCTGATTCAGAGGTTAACCCGATATATGCTATATGATTTGTGACAAGAGTCGAGAGATATAGTTTCACGAAGTGATTCGCATCTTCAGATAATTATTTTATAGATGAGGATTTGTAATATCAGAGTACTCATACACAACATAAGTGATCATGAATTTGCTCCATATATGGTTACTGAAAGGTTGTTTCTTCTCTACTCATGAAAATATGGTAGTCTTTTTTCTTTCTTCTTTTCGTTTTTCCCTTTTTTCTTTTTCTTTTTGTTTGAAATATATACTTCTAACTTCAAAGTATTCATTTCTGCATTATGGTCCTACCTTGAGTATATGAAAATTATTGCTCCTCTCTTTTCACTGAGCTTTCTAAAATTGTTTTCATATAGTTACGTACCATTAAGATGAAGCGCTTACCATTAGGTAAAAAATTATAGTTGTTATCACAATTGTAACTTTATTTTCTTATACAATCGGAGAAATGCTAAGCGTCAGGTGGTTGCGCCCCTTAAGCACGATGAGTGCGCATTTGTTTTCCCTTAATGAGGAAATATTTTCCACAAGATGTAGTGGTCCTAAATTTATTTCCAAAGGAGTCCATCTATTTTTGGATAGAAATTCATGTGCTATGGTTCTTCCACTATACTCACATTTAATTTGAAACAAACTTTTAAAGGAAATTTGGATATTAGCCAATATTTTGCACTTTCTTGAGTGGGACTATTTTGATTCAGAAAATGGAATTGTCTGCAATTGAACAGAATATATTTGAGGTTTTAAACATCATTTATGAAGGGAAAAACATGACTTTGGGCACATAGATTGAGTATTAGCTTGAGACATAGAAAATAGAGAAATTAGAGTCAGTTAAAAGAGAACTAATTGTGCATTAATTGATACAAATTTGATGTTAAAACAAAGTTTGCAATATAATAAGGTCTTATATGTATCAGCAATAAGAGAACATGTGCCTAATAGGTGATTTTGTTTGCATCCCTCTAATAATGTTTCACGTGTCTTCTGGAATACGTTCGATATTGAACGATTCGTATCACTTAAAATTTATACTATGAATTGAATCATTTGATCTTATGTCTTCAACACTTCGGCTCAATCTAATTCTTTAATAATGTAAGTAGCATATTTAATTATTTATGGGGAAGATTGCCTTAGGATTTGCTTTATGCTTTCCCTTTATTAAGGTAAAGTATAGCAAAAAGTTTTAGTTAATTACTCTTACTCTAAGTTTTATTGTCTTTATTCCCCCCGTCCCCGTCCCCACCCCCAAACCCCCCCCCCCCCCCCCTCTCTAAGGTGGGGTTGGGGGAAGATATGCCCTAATTGAATGACTATCTCTTTTAGTGGAAAACAAATATTTTTGATGATGTTTTTTAACAATGTTTTGGTTTTTCATATTTG
The DNA here is from genome assembly GCA_019426215.1 of Buddleja alternifolia. Classification (NCBI taxonomy): domain Eukaryota; kingdom Viridiplantae; phylum Streptophyta; class Magnoliopsida; order Lamiales; family Scrophulariaceae; genus Buddleja; species Buddleja alternifolia. The sequence continues at coordinate 34,096,186 of CM033398.1, forward strand.
GAACATCTACTTTACTCATTTCCGCCAAATTGAAGAGGGTGAGATACGATCATCAATATTCGGGAATTTTCTTAAAAAAGAGTGAGCAAAAGCACTTTTATTATCATTCATAATTAGACACATCACTCAAACTCGAGAAAAGCTATGTCCGGCAATATCCAAATGCTAAGCATCAAATATCACATATCGCATTTGAAATGATGCAATGCGCAAAATATATAAGAACTGTTTTGTTTATATTTGCTATCTAAATCATGAGTTTGATTAAGATATATTTATGACAAAATATTCAAATAACTTTTTCAATATTTTTCATAAAACAAATAACTTATCCAAACACATATATCACAGAAAAAATATATTACAACATAAGTTATTAATACACTTGTGTTAGAAATCAATGTACATAAACGAATAAAAGTGAATGAAAAAACAAGAAAAATAACGACACAAAATTTTAACGTGGTTCGGCATAACATGCCTACAACCACGAGTCAACACCTAGACTACATTTTTATTTCTCAAGAGTGAATCAATCAATTACAAGAAGAGTTTTACTATTTATCATAGTGGAGAAGTCTAAACCCTAACAAATAAGGAAAACAATCTTTAACAACTTACGGAACAATTCCTATCACAATAGCAAACAAACTCAATCAAAATAGGACTCAAATCTGCCAAAATCTCGCCAATTTGCACCCCAAGTCTAGGATCCGCATACTGTAACCATGGCTAAAATACCTCGTAGCCACGGCTAAACTCACTGTTGATATTCTAGACTAGTAGCCGTGGCTAAGCTCGCGGTACCCGCGGCTACCACCCTTTTCCAAGTCCATCTTCACTTGTTTCAACACTTTCGTGACCCGGATCTTCCCGACCTATCTCGTCTTCATCTTGGCTCTATTTTTTGGCTCTCAATCCTACTTTTGATCCGACTCCACTATATCCCAACAATCTCCCACTTGGAGACTGATCAAAAAATCTCGAACTTAACTTGAACTACCACTTCACTTTTCCCAAGTGAATCTCAATATTGTTGGCACTTCCCCAAACCCAATGTAGATCAAATTCGAGACATCTCCATGTATCATCAATTCATTCGTCCCTAGTCCCACTTGACAGACTCTCTTTGTGAACATTGTTCCCCTTTTGAACCCTTGTCACTACCCTATTCTTTAGGTAATCAGCCAACTCCTGAACACTGTGGTATATCCTTCTCGGATCAACTGATCCTAGGATATAGGCTACTCCTAAGATTCGGAACATGTTTCACACCTCGCAACTTCCATTGCTCTTAGTTTCATCCTCCTCAATAGAGGATAACCGCTTTGGTCAACCCGTCTTGCGACATTCTTACACCAAGGATTTTTCTGCCTTGGTCGACCCGTGTTGCGACATCCTTACACCAAGGACTTTCCTGCCTTGGTCGATGTTGGGAAATATACATGTAGCCCGACTAAACACAGCGGAAAATTAAAATTTTAGTTTTTAGGATTTAAACATGCGAGTTTATTAATCCTACGGGCTTATCACGTATCATAAGCTTGCGCATTTATACACTAGTTATTTAAAACTTAAATAAAGAAGATCTAACCTTATTCGATTTTTTGTAAAAATCAAAGAGTTTCTTCATCCTTAACATAAGCTCCCTAGCCTACTCTTTGTTCCTTGAATCAACCGACTTGTTCTTTTCCTTGATGAAGATTGCAAATTCTTCCACCAAAATCACCGTTGCCCGGATACTTGATTCACTTCAGAGACCCAAGTGTTTCTCCTCTAAAATTGATCCACACCACGGATACACACTCGTTTATAATCTTTAACTAGGTTGATCTATAAACGTTTATTCTAGCTCTAAGAAATAGTGTAAGAGATTAAGGTACAAAAAAAAAATACTTCTCCAAGTATTTTTTGAAAGAATTCTTGAATTCAAGATCTTGATAAATAATCAAGAACTCAAGAACACTATATGAATGAGAGAGAGAAACAGTTTTCTATGCAAGAGGAATAAAAAAAATTGGCTTCAAAAGTCATTTTTATTTTAAATCCGCACTAGTCCTATTTATAGAACTAGGTTCTTGCAATTCTTTTCCATGTAGAACTCTTCTACATTAAATCTTTTTCATATAGGAATAGAAGACTAATTAATTCCCAAATAGAATTCTTCTATTTTGATAAGTTTCCTTTCTCTCCAAGAAATCTTATTTCCTTCTAGAAGAAAATTAATTAAACTCTTTTAGTTATTTTTCTTCCACCAAATTTTTGACCAGTATAAAATAAGCCTTTAATAATTAATCCACCATACTAGATTAATTAAAAGTCACTTCCAATTAATTAAATGCTTTCTAGACTTAAGCTTAATTAAATTGATCTTATCAACTTAATTAATTCATTTATCTAACACTTGAATAAATATAAGTCTTAATTAATTAATATATTAATTCAATTATTTTGGATTAAATTCCCTTAGTTAAGAAATGAATTTGTTCAAATATTGTGTGTGACCCTTTAGGTTCACCAACATACTAGTAGTGGGTTTATAACCTTTAATAATTAATCCACCATATTGGATTAATTAAAAGTCACTTCCAATTAATTAAATGCTTTTTAGACTTAAGCTTAATTAAATTGATCTTATCAATTTAATTAATTCATTTATCCAATGCTTGAATAAATAAAAGTCTTAATTAATTAATTAATATATTAATTCAATTATTTTGAATTAAAACTTGGAGTCCTTCGGTTTTCGTAGTGTGAGATAATCCTTAGACCTGAGATGTCATTGGAAAGGGTACTACCCACTCTGCTTTGATATGCACGTGCACTCCAGGAGAGTCATACGGGATGTATGTTGGGTATAGTCTGATAGTACAGTGGAACAATTAATAGTCGGAGGGGATTCATCTAAGGTCATAAGTACCAGTATTTTCTATGCTGTTGAGTGAAGCTGAATGATTGAAAAGTCTCTAGCCAGAGCATTGTCTTATAAGAGGGACTGGTGATCCCTGCTTAGAAAATCGGATCATTAGTGGAACCAACATAGTCATAGTTTTCGAGGCTATTAGGGTTTCGACCATCGCTAAGCCCTAGGTCTTAGATGGAAAAAAGGTGAAAGGATTCGACTCGCACAAAGATTGATTTCTGGATAGGTTTGCATTTTTCATCGTTAACATCTAGGAACTCGTGGCAACATTGCTAGACATCGAACCACGACCAATAGGTGTTTTGGGTTAATTGGTGAAATTAATCCAAGGCCTAGTTAATTATTATGAATAGTTAATCTAGCCTACAGAAAAGACTTATTGCTAGCTTGTTAATGAGCCTAAAGGGTCACACACAATACTTAGTGTAGTACCTATTGGCTAGTTAATTCTTTGTGAATCACTGGACAAATTAATTAATTGGAATTAATTAATCGGGAAAAGGAATAAATTAATTAAGTGGTCTTAATTAATAAAAGTCTTATAATTTAATATTTTGAAATATTAAATTGGGAAAGACTAGTTAATTAATTAGTGGTCTAATTAATTAATATATGAAAGAGAGAAAATAAATATATGTATATTAATACATGCATAGACGTGTATGTGTGTAGAGATTTGGTGGAGGATTTTATCTTGTTCACCAAGTCTATGTGTGTGTATATATATATATATATATATTTAATATGTATATATCTTATTAATATATTTGGTAGGATCTATTCTAATTAATTAGGTAACTAATTGATATGGAAAGATTTTACAAATATATTCGGATAGATATTGTAGATATGGAAAGATCTTATTTGATAAGATATAGTATATTTGATATATGGAAATATCTTATTAGTTGGAAAGATATCCAATTAATTCAGGAAGAGAGTTTGAAAAAGAATGGAAATTAAATAAAAATAATATATCATATATGGATATATATCACACATGCCTATTTAGGCAATGTGAACACACACACTAAGTGTGTATGTATGTGTAGGGCATGTAAATGCCCTATATATATGTGTGCCCGTCTGTTGTTGTTTTATTAATCAATTAATCAATCAATTTTAAGTTTCTCTCAAAAGTTGTTCATAAGATAAAAACAAGGGTTTTAAGTATCAATTATTTCTCTCCATCTCTTCCACTTCTTTCTTAATAAATTCTTCCAACTCATGTGTTGAGTGCGAAGAACACCAAAATATATTCCTTCCCATTTCTCATAAGCCAAGATTCGATATTCTCCTTGCTAGCATTGGTGAAGATAATCGAGGGTACGAGCTAAGGTATGGATAAACTTAGAGGCGCAACACTTGGGGCGTTAGGGCAAATCTATTCGGAGAGGTGTAGAAGGGAGTTGCTTAAAAAGACGTTGCTGCTTTTTGGTCTTCAAGAGGTAAACACGAGAAAACTTATCTCTAGGATAGTTTTTGAATCCGATGATACCATGTCTACCTAGCCCTAATTTTGGGGATGCCGCTTTTTTTTTTAAATTTATACCTTCCGCTGCGCCGGTGTCCCCGGGGGTTCATACCGAGAATCCAACAGTGGTATCAAAGCCAAAGGTTTGACATGGCTCGGATTCTTTGTATGTGTTTATGTGTATTTGCTTTAAATTTTGTTTTATCGTATGTAAAATGAATTGGATTTTCTGATTTTATTTTTGGACCGACTAAAATTGTTTGAATCATAAAATTGATTTGGATCTGAAAAATGGATTTTTAAAATCTAAAGAATTGTGTTTTTATAAAACTTGGATTGCTGTGTTTTTGTATAGAGAAATTGCACTTGGGATTCATGCATCGCTGTATACTGAAAGGTGACGAAAAACGGGCTTCATCTCTCGACTATGCTCACGAGCACTCGCGAGTATACCCGCTACCGTCACTGTTCGCTAACGGCAGCGCGTGGCCCAGGTTCATCGTCGCGACCCCACGTGTGGACAACAAGGGATTTGTGCGCGTGGGGGCGCAGACAGCAACCCTGCTGTCGTGCCACCTCCGTGGGCAGTGCTGTCCGACAGCGCCACTGCGCGCGGAGGTGATATTTCTGGGGCAGCATGATCAATAACGGGCCACCGTATCGACGACGGCTCACAAGGTTAGAAATCCTAGGGGGGTTTTAATTTTTGATAAATTGCAATCTGGCCCAGTTGGGCTATTTTGTAATTTTTATATTTTAGGTTTAAAATGCAATTGAATATATTTTTTGGGCTTGGGCCTAAAATGGACTTTTCAAAAAAAACATGGGCTTTTATTTATATTTTGAAAGGACGAAATAAAATTTGTATTTTATTGACTTTCGAAATTAAAATAAAATATGAGTCTTTTGAAAATAGGCTTCTTCATGGATTTTCGAAAATATGATTCTTTTATTTATATTTTGAATGGAAATAAAAAGTGTATTTTATTGACTTTCGAAATTAGAATAAAATTAATTTATTAAATTGGCCTCTCCTCGAAGAAATGGATGTCTTCATGTTTTTCCAAAAGTATGGATTTTTATTTAAATTTGAAAGGACGAAATAAAATTGGTATTTCATTGACTTTCGATCTTAAAATGAAATTGAGGTTTTCTAAAAAAAATTTGGGCTTTTATAATTAAGTGAAGAAGTAGACTTCTTCATAGACTTTCAAAGAATGTGAGTTTTATTTGAATTCCAAGTATGAGATAAATTGATATTTTGTGGATTTTGAAAATTGAATAAAATAAGTGATTTTGAAATTGGGCTTTTTCGGATTAAATGGAAAAATGGACTTTTTCATAGTTTTTCATAACGTGTAATTATTATTTAATTCTTGGAAAATTAATTGATTCTTAGAATAGAATAATATCAGAGTTTTGGAAATTGAATTAATTTTCGGGTTAAAGGAGAATTGTAATTTTCCATGGGATTTTCCAAAATTTGTTTTAGAAAATAATTAATTGGTACACTAATTAAATTAAATTATCCTCAATTAAAGTCGGTAAATTTATGTTTATGAATGCATGATGTGAGCATGTATTATGTGATTATGTGGTGATCCAGGTCGAGCCATAGACTAGTAGTTTTCATTTTGAGGCCTGCGTGCCATGTTTTCATTTTATGTACATGAGAGGGTGAGGTTTCTTTTTCTAATGTATTGTTGTAATTTGAAGACGAAGATGAAGACATCTCGAAGACGATGATGGAGATGTTCAAGCTCGAGGAGCTGTGAAGACCTTAGTGTAGGGCCCGGGTCCTTAGATTAGATTAGTCGACACCTTGATGGCTCGGGGTGTTTTAAGATTGGCTTAACTAGGATCACATTTACCGCTTTATATATTTGGCATGCTTCTTGTTATTTATCGTTAGTATCTTATATATGGTATGTTGTATTGCATGATCACCTAAGAAAAATAAATAACTGAAAATGGTTTGAACTTGTATGTGAAAAATTCCATATCCATATTAAGTTCCTAAATGGATAAATCGGGGGCCCAGAGGCCCCTTGATTAGGTCTAGTGCCTTCCATCATTAGATGTGAGAGTGAATAGCGCGGCTTGTCATCATTGTCTCACGAGTCGTGGAATGGTGGCAAGTTAAGTGTACTAATCTAACAACTACGCTTTTTACTATGATAGGCGGTCATACTAAAAGTGCACACGGGTCTCAGTTTCACTAAGGAGTCGTCCATGAGTCGTGGGACCACCTGGCTACTGTTATTGCGTGAGAATTTGATAGGTCGGACTTAAACGCAGACTAGTGTACCGTTGCATCGTGTTCTCGGGACGTACATGAAATGTGAGGCAAACATCTCGAGAACCACCCGAATGTGGATGGGGTCGTCGTGCCTGATCAAATGTTATCACCCATTGTCTCACGTGTCGTGGAATGAGGTAGGGAATTTGACACTCTAGCCCACTGGAAATTGTTGCATTTCCCGTCTTTCTGTCTGTGGGGTGATGGAAATCGAAAAGCAATGGGAGCACACGTAAATTTAAAATTTCCATAATTTCATGTGGATGTAATCTATGATTGAATGCTAATATTTTTTTTTCCGCAAAGTAATAATCAAATGGCTAAAACTCCACTCTCGGGAATCCTTGAAACTAATAAGCTAAATGGCCCAAACTTCCCTGACTGGTACCACAACCTTAAGATTGTGCTGCAATCTGAAAGTCTTGACTATGTCTTAACTCAACATATTCAGTCTGCACCTGAGGCAAATGCTCCAAGGGCTGCTCGTGATGCGCATGAGAAATGGCGCAAAGACGATATCTATGTTCATTGTCTCATTTTGTCCTCTATGACTAATGAGTTGCAGAGGCAGTTTGAAACTGTGGAACACATATCATAAATCATTGTTGCGCTGGTAGAGATGTACGGCGTTAAGACATGCTGTGAGAGGTTTGCTGTCTCTCGCCAGTTATTCAGAGCTCGCATGACTGAAGGAACATTGGTCACCGACCATGTCTCGAGAATGATTGCCTTGGTGAACAAACTCAATGACATAGAGGTGTCGATAAATCCTAACTTGGCTATTAATTTAGTACTTCAGTTGCTCTCTCCTGCCTACGATCAGTTCGTAGTGAATTTCAACATGAACCAATTGGTTTCCACTCTTTTTGAGTTATTGAACATGTTGCGCACTGTTGAGGCAACAGTCAAGAAGGCTAAGCCTGTGCTGCTTGCTGACACTTCTTCATCTCCCACTATTGGTAAGAAGAATAACAATTAGAGAAATAAGAAGAAGAAATGCAATGAACTGCAAGCAAAGGACGGTATCAAGAAAGTCAAAAGGAAAAGTGGGAAATGTTTTAACTATAAGAAGAAGGGACACTGGAAAGATCAATGCCCTGAGCCTCCTCGTGAGCGCACTAAAGGTACATTTGTTGTAAAGTTAACTTGTTAGTTAACTATGCTTCTTAAGTGTTATGACACTGTTAAGGTACTCACTTATGCGATGGATTGTAGATGGTGGGAAGAAGCAAGAAATAAAGGAATGAGGTCGTACTCTTGAAGATGCCAAGGTGGCATTTTTTGCGGCTGAGGCTGAAGGACAAGAAATCATTTATTTGTCGTTGTTAAATTATGAGACGATGCTGTTGAAAAATGTTTTATCATGTTTTTGAATTAATGTTATGAACCATGTTTCATCCCACCTTAGTTTATAGGTGGAGATTCAAGTTTTTTATTAAAATGCGTTTTGTTTTAATGGTTCTGCAATTAATTCTTATGACATGCTATCTTCGCAACATTTGACTCATATAGCACAACAAATGTATACATTGATCAAGCTGTCAAGGTAATAACCTAGGCGAGCATATTAATCTATTAGACATAGAATAATGAGTGTAACCCTAAAATGGTCGCATTAGATGTGACAAGGAAACCACACACATCAAGGATGTGAAAAGTATTGCTTGTGTCAAGCAAACAGTGGGAGCAATTGAGGATAATAGATCCTTTTGTCTTGTGTTTACGAGTATTGTGTTCATTACACCTTGGAACGAAAGGGATCGTTTCATAATATCCTATCTTCAAAATGAAGGAGTTCTTTTATGAAAGAATGTGGAAAGTAATGAAATCTAAGGACTCAACAAAAATAAACACTGGCAGTTAAAATGAATATACTAGTAAACCTGTAAACCTATGAACACAAGTACCATATCCTTCGAGCCGAAAAATACTGACGGTGGATATAACGAAAGTCAAGAAGACTTGACAAGTAGTGGAAGCCGGCCTACAACGTAAGTGCTTTAAAAATCGATCTACTGATTGAATCTTTTCTAAGCATAAGTTCTAAAGGTTAATAGATATACAACTGGCTTGTTAGTCTCATATGTTGGTAACGTTACATGAGTAACGTACATGTGATCATCATCTCAATTTTCCAAAATGGATTTGAAAAGGGAAAGACTCCCCAATTGCACGAGATAGCAATATATGCGGGCCATTAGGTTGCCATAAGCCTTTTCTGTCCTAAAGCATAGATATTATGTTGACTAAGCTCAACAGAAACATGGCAAAACCCTTTCACCAAACCCTTGAGTAATAGTTGTGATCAATAGGTCACCTGGACGATGGACGTTTATGGGAATAGTAGGCTCTTGGGCAAGTAGGAGATTGAAAGTGTTATATGCCCAACGAGCCATCTGTTGGCTTGAACATTAACACTATGTCATTATCACGTAGATTATATCAAACCTATTACGGAATGCTTCTTTATTGTTATAACTAGTGTTAGTATAGATAAAGATCCATTGGATTACATATGGTTAGGGGAGCGGTCAGGATACCTATGGAATACTCTCAAAGACCATAATTCTAAAACATGTTCCAAGTCATAGAGGCTATGAGATGTGGGATATCACTGGCCTCGCCAAGACTTGTTCATGCATGTGAACTCTCCAAAGAGGTCGACGTGTTCCATTGTCGATAGCTTGTATGGCAATACATATATGAAGATTCATACTTTGGTATGAAATTGAACGGCCCCGCAAGGAAAACTTAGAGTCCTTCGGTTTTCGTAGTGTGAGATAATCCTTAGACCTGAGATGTCATTGAAAAGGATACTACCCACTCTGCTTTGATATGCACGTACACTCCAGGAGAGTCATACGGCGCATGTATGTTGGGTATAGTCTGGTAGTACAACGGAACAATTGACAATCGAAGGGGATTCATCCAAGGTCATAAGTACCCAATATTTCCTATGTTGTTGAGTGAAATTGAATGATCGAAAAGTCTCTGGCCAGAGCATTGTCTTATAAGAGGGATTGATGTTCCCTGCTTAGAAGATTGGATCATTAGTGGAACCAACATAGTCATAGTTTTCGAGGATATTAGGGTTTCGACCATCACCAAGCCCTTGGTCTTAGACATGAGAAAAATGAAGGGATTCGACTCACACAAAGATTGAAATTTGGATAGGTTTGTATTTTTCATCGTTAACATCTAGGAAGTCGTGGCTACATTGCTAGACATCGAACCACGACAATTGGTGTCTTGGGTTAATTGGTGAAATTAATCCAAGGCCTAGTTAATTATTATGAATAATTAATTTAGCCTATGGAAAGGACTTATTGTTAGCTTGTTAATGAGCCTAAGGGGTCACACACTGTTGACATGAAAATTTTATATATTTTTGTCATTATATTTAATATCTTGACATTAATAAAATTATGATATGTCGTGGTTCTAGAACCAAAATACTTAATATTTCGCTAGATAAGATTAGTGAAATAAGAAGTTTCTATATCATATTAAATTCCTAAAGTCATGGAATATTATGATTAAATAAATTTGAAAATATTCGATATTTCACTAATAAAGTCTACTTGGTGAAATAAAAATATTATTTCGAGTAAATCATTTTCCTTGAAAGACGCTCGGATGACTCTTAAACTAAATCCCATGAGATATTGTTCTTTGGTGATAAAATCATTCTTGTAATTATCCATATTAAAAGGACTACAAGAAACAAAAGTCTTGAAGAATTCAAGGTAGGCCTCTTCAAAAATGCACGTGGATATGCATGGGGTGATTCTTTTTGAACTCTTGTGGTGAATATAAGGCCAAATCTTATCAAATAATTAAGAACTCTATCTTCTAGAGTTAAAAGTAATCCATTGACCGAAAAAATATGGCTGCAGGTTAGTATTTTATTGGAAGATAATAAATATTTGTCATTTAAAATATTTATTATTTTTTCTTGTAAGCCAATCAAAATCAAGGGTCTAATGGAAAAATAAGTTTGATCTCATCTCTGATTGAAGATAGATTTGTAGCATCTTTAATTCTTATCTAAAAGAATTACCATGCCAAACATGAATGAGATTTTTGTGGATAAAACTTATCAGTTTCAACAAATTGATAAGTACAAATAATATATCCTACAACTACACAAGAGTTGAACTCCAAGCTACCACCTCTATATGAAGGGATGCTGCGAAGTGAAGAAAAAGAAAGAGAAGAGATTGAAAACTGAGAACGGAAGAAAAAAAAAGTGAGAGAAAGAAAGATAAGAAAAAGAGAGAGAGAAATAGAAAAAAAAAGTAAAGAGAAAAGAAGAAGAAAAGTCCAAATATACGGCTACAGCAAAGAGGGAAAAATAGAGAAAGAAAAGAGAAAGGGTGCTGCTGTCACGTTCAAGAGAAAGAAGGAGTGGAGAAAGTGATCCATTTGGCTCACTATAAATTCAGCAAACCGATAGCTTATAAGGAGAAAAGGGATCAAACCTCCATTTTTCTTGCTATGGCTAGGTACAATTGTTTGTAAGCAGTGGAGTCATTTGCATTTTTTTTTACTTCATATGTGTATCTTGTCCCATATTCATATAAGAAATTATGATATTTTATGTTCGAAATATTTGCCAAAGTTTTGTTCATTCAAGTTAATTATTATTTCTTTTATTTCATATCTTTATGATTATTTGTTTGATTTAATTCCTTTAATCGGAGGTTGCCTAATGCGTAATTAACGGTTAGCGTTTACGTTAATCGGAAACAAATCGAACCCACTCAAATAATAAACCCCGTTCCCACATACGAACGAGGAGGATTTCTTGACCAAAAGTTTCGAGTACCCTTTCACAGGAATTTTCCAAAATATATAAAAAATGGAAATCAAATACATATTTGTTCGAAATTTTTGTGTCATCAAATTTCTGGCACGCCCAGTGGGACTTGTTTCTCCTCCCATCTTTAGGAATTAAATAAAATTTTGTGTTATTTTATTTGTCCATACCACCATTACTAACTTTTTGTTAAGTGTGAATAGGACTGAAATTGTGGTAGTGAAGCCAAACTTCATACTGGTGATCCATAAGCAAGAGTCGATAGCTAAAACATGGAAAGATGCGCTGTTGACTCCACCGGTATCCTGCAACACAATTCATGTGGCGGAACCCAAACAAGTTTGGGTGAAGAAATCCACGAGCCCAAAATTTCAAGGGCCAAATATTGTAGAAACGAGCCCACAACCTCGTGGGATGAAAAATGTTGCCCTAAATACAAACGGGTTTAACAAAAAAGAGAAGTGGGTGATGAGTCAAGAACTCATGTACCCCTTTTCAGTGGTCAATCGCCCTTGGGCATTAAAAGACCAACATGGCAATGAAAAAATGAGCCCTCCTTGGAGAGGAGCCCAATTTTCTTCTGCCTTTGAGCCCGGAGTCCAGAGCCCAAAAAGCAAATATGCTTACAGGGACAAAGGCACTCCAACTCTGGGGCACAAAGAAACAATTGTTGTAAGACCCAACTCATACGGGCTTACGACGAAAGAGGGATCCCAAACCAATATGAGGCGGGTCAAAAGATACCCTCAACAAAATGGGTTACAAAAAAACCCACGACATGACTTGGCTCCCAAACCCGTTGGACATAGGAGGAGTCAAGTCTATTTAAGTAGAGGGGAGATGAATTCTCAACATCGGGAATTTCACATACCTCCTCGGAAAGCCATGAACCCCCAACCCTTAGGAAGGAGGGGGCCAAAACCTAGTCGCCCTATTAAGGGAGTCAAGGTTGGCAAACACCATGAGCCAAATATCAAGTTGGCCATGGATAAAACAAAGCAAGAAGTGGTTAAAAACCCACCAATGCTACAAATAAATCAACCTTGCCATATTGGGCAAATAAAGGTGTTTTACAAGGCTAGCCCTGCAAAGAAACCTTTATATTCTGAGAAGAATAAAAGGGGAGACACTAAAAGAGACCTATCTCCCATTCCTATCTTGACTGCCAAGTCAAACAAGGGAACTCCCTATCGAAAATATGATATTCGTCAAGGGAGAGAAACGAACAAACTCCCCATTTTGAAGGATGGGCGGGTTCTGCCTAAGGCTAGAAGGGGATACAAACCTCTTACTAGAGAAGTAGTCATGACCATTAGTACAAGGTCTAAAGCCACTACTTCTTCAAATCCAGCTGCACAAACGAATGCAACGGTATTAGCTGCTGCTACAAACAAAAGTTTGGAAAGTGGAGAAATTAGGCAATCTCCCGTCTTCCAACTAGAAGGAAATAAGGGTCATAATCCTCGTTCTAGAACAAAGAACAACGAACCAAAAAAGAATGTTGAAGGTTTGTTAAACTCTAGCTCTAGTTCAAGTGGGGAAGAACCAAGCAAAAGAACCAACCTTCCCCGAGATCCTTTGGTGTCTACAAAGACCATGATGAATGAAATATCGAACCCTCTATTTAAAGAAGGTGATACAAGTGAAAAAGAAGAAGTAGCTTCTAGCTCTTCGTCCTCCTCTCGTTCGATAGAGAGTACACCTGAACAAGCAAGACGAAATAATGATGAAGTGGCTACGTTGAAGGCACAAATAGCCCAACAAGATCGCCAAATGACGTTATTGATGGCTCAAGTGGAAGGATTGGTGACACAATTATCTCGAACCACCACAAACCCACAAATACTTGAACCAAACTCAACACGACCAAGGTCCACTCATAAGAAGCTGAAGGGGTCCAAACCCGTCACTCCACCCCAAACATGGATTGGGGCCAATGCTCAAGTAGGGTACAATACCCAATCGTATGGGAACCCCTATTCTGACCCTTACAAGGCTAATCCTCTACCAATTCCTATCATGGGAGGATCACTCGACCCCTCTCTCCTCGCATACGTCGATGATCTTATAAAAAGAGAAATCAAGAGGAACGAGGATGGTATGACGCATAACCTCAAAATCGTCACAAAACCATATCCCTCGTGGGTCGATAAAGTACCTTTCCCTCCGGGATTTACTCAACCAGAGTTTAGACGGTTTGATGGAAAAGGAAATCCAAGAGAACACGTAGCCCATTTTATTGCACGATTAGCGCAATTGGGTGAAAATAAGCTTCTTTGGCTGCAACTGTTTGTCCAATCTCTGGAAGGGCCTGCGTTTGTATGGTATTCAAATTTACCAGAAGGCTCAATCCCTGATTGGGACTCCCTAATAAGGGAATTTTACAATCAGTTTAGCAACACTGAAAGAAGGGTAGGAGTCGCAGAGCTCATTGAAACCAAACAAAGAGACAATGAATCTGTTTCTGACTTCATTGCCAGATGGCAAGCCTTGACCTTCAGATGTCAACAAAAATTCACCCAAGCAGAAATGGTTCGTATGTGTCTTAATAATCTTAAGCACGAGCTATCTGTTCATCTCATGCCTCAAACCTTTGATGGTTTCAATGACTTGTGCACTAAGGCACATGATCTAGAAACACATATGGGAAAGAGGCGGGTACGACCAAGGGCAAATGAAAAGGTCGAAACTGCAGTGGTTGAGACAAAGAAAAAATCGCCCATCAATATTGGCAAACCTAAAAGAGAAGATACGAAGGTAAATATGAGTGGGGGAAGTAGACCATCTTTCAAAGAAAGAATGGAAAAGAAATTTTCCTTCCCCGATGAAATTCTAAAAGATCTATTTGAGGAATTGAAAGATCAAGGCCTTATAGATCTGCCTGAAGCAAAAAGACCAGGGGAAGTTGGGAAAATTGATAACCCCAGGTACTGCCCATACCATCGTCTAGTGGGACACTCGATTGAAGAGTGCTTTATCCTCAAAGAGAGAATTGAATCTTTAATAAAAAATGGGGACATCGAGCTGCCTCACATTGAGAAAACTTCAGCCAATCCAATATCTCTAATATTAGATTCAGACGGTAGTATAGACTCCACTGAAGATTATTTGCAAGATGAGAGTCAATCATCTGATGATGAATGGATACTCTTTGAGAGTAAAGGAGCAAAGAAAAGGCGAGAATGGGGAAGCAAACTTGCTACTCGAAAAAGCCCACGCCTCGCTCCCAAAAAGTCTAGAAGACCAAAAATCACTAAAGACAAGAAAAAGAAGAAAAAGAAATCAAAAAGAGTTGAAAAGTTGGACTCCAATGACGAAATAGTCCAACCCCCACGATTCCCAATTACTTTGAATGACTATATTCCTTCTGAGTATCGAACCGACTCAGAGGAAGGTGATCATGAAAAAGAAACATCATCTCATAATGACAAAGATGTTATAGCTTCATGCTTGACCATTAATGTCATAAGCGACGATGAGAGTAATGAATGGGATAACACTGAAGATCAAGTATCCAATGTGAATACTTGTAAGGATGAATCCTGTGATGTAAATGACAATCATTGTTTGTCATGCAACGTTATCACAATAGATGTTGACTTTGGAAGAAGGAATGTTGATGTATCTATGACTGCCTTTGACCAAGCTAAGTCTGTAATTAACGTACAAGAAGCAAATCCCTCAAAAGCCAAAATCTGTATCGACTTGGCAAATGGTCTTGATGATCCCAATTGGGTAATCATACCAAGAAATGGGATAATCAAATCTCCGTACCCTGAATGGGTCGAACAAGTCGCTTATCCATCTGGATATGTGATTCCCAACTTTTTTCCATATAGAGGAGCAGGATGCCCAAGGAAACACTTGGTTTTATTCTTGGCAAGTTGTGGAAATTCTGCTGAGAGCCAAGCGCTCCTTTTGAGGCAATTCCCTTATCTCTCGAGCACATAGCTTTTAGAATGGTATTTGCACCTCTTGCCAAATTCTATTTCTGATTGGGACACCTTGGCAGATAAATTCTATCGAACCTTCTATATACCATCTCCTTTACAAGAAATATTTAACGATTGGGAAGAGCCGGATAACGTGTCAGTAGAAAACTACTACTTGATGGGGGACTCAATCGAAGATGAGGTTGAGACAGCCTTAGAACTTAAGGAAATGGCGACTTTCATGCCCCGAGGTATCCACCCCCCCGAGGTCATGGAGACCCAATTTCCCGAAGCATATAAACTCCCAAATTTTGTTAAATACAAAGGATATGGGTCTGCCCAAGAGCACATTAAGTGTTTTTTGACACAATGTGGAGTGACGGCGCAAAGTTCTGCATTATGTCTTCGCCAATTTCCTCTCTCTCTTGATGGAATTGCATTCGATTGGTACTGCTCTTTAAGAAACCTATTTATTTTTTCATGGGAAGAAATGAAAGAACTTTTCATTGAGGAGCAACCTAAATACCGCCGAGACCCTCAATTTTTGAGACAAAAGGCCATTGCTCAAAGGCTAAAGCACCAAGGTCTCCAAAATAATGAAGAACTAATAGACGAAGATGAGTCGTCCGTCAGTTCTTGTAATATGGTCCAAATTAAGGATAACGATTCTCTAGACATAATAGAAGAATCCAATTTCCTTCGAGGAAGAAGACGTCTAATAGATGTGCCAATCACTGGTGAGGACGAAACTCCCCTAATTAAATCCTCGGAATCTAAAGAGGAAAAAGTCAAGTACGATATCTTGGCCCATCTCAAAAGAATCCCGGCCTCCCTGAGCATATATGATGCTTTGACCATGTCTGATGAACTTCGAAAATCACTAATATATGCACTTACCAAACCAGAAGATTTTCGAAATGATCTGCACCCCAAACTAGTTGAGAATGCAACATCCCCTGGACTCACCCAAATCCCAATCATGGTCACCTTTACCGAAGAAGACAAAATGGTAAAAGATTATATCCATAATAGACCATTATACATTACTGGGCAAGTTAACAATGTAAAGATATCCCGAATCTTGATAGATGGTGGATCTGCAGTGAATATCTTGCCAAGAAAAATGTTGTCCATATTGGGTGTACATCCATCTAAGTTGCGAGCTAGTAATGTAGTGGTACAAGGGTTCAATCAAAGCGAGCAAAGACCATTGGGAAAAATAACTTTTCGAACAAAATTTGATGTTATTGAAGAAAATACAGAATTCCTAGTGATAGAAGTTGATACTTCTTACAATGCACTCCTAGGACGCTTGTGGTATCATGCAAATGGGGTTGTACCCTCGACCTATCATCAATGTCTTAAATTTTCTTTAGGAAAAGACAAAGATGGAAATGAAAAGGAAGGGTGTATCATTGCCGATAATGCCCCATTTAGTAAGGAAGAATCTTACTATGCTGATGCTAGATATTACAATATTCCAAAACATCAAAAGAAAAATGATAAGAAGAAAGAAGAAGTAGAGAATAGAAAGACATCAAAATGTCTATTTCGCTATGTTCCTAAGTCCCAAAGATTACCCGAAGATGGTGGTTTAAGACCTACCAATCTTGTCCGAACATTGAAAAATGATTATTCATTTACGCTAAAAAGAACTGATTGTTCTCATGTAGAGAATAGTAATCAATTCATCGTCCCAAGAAAGGGAGATAAACCAATAAGGTTTCACACACCCATAGATGAGGGATATAGCAATCTTGACGGACCCGAATCATCCTCAAAAGAAGGATTAGACATTAAAGAGGCGGAATACAACCCCAAAATGATGCAAATGTTTCATAAAATGGGTTTAAAAAGAGAGGAGGCTGATTCTCCTGAACAGAGGCCTCTCTTTGATAAAATCATGAGTAACGAGCATAGGATCGCCTTGCTTACGGGAAATAAGCTTAAAACCAATCGTCAGGGTGTAGGGTTTAAAGACAGATGCTCTTCGAAAAAAGAAAGCATAAATCTGACTTCAGTCGTAAAGATGCGGCAAAAGCAAAGCATATTTTTGCACACTAAGTTCAAATTTGTGCCAATCCTCGACAAAACCAAAAGCTATACTGAGGTAACCTCACTCGAAGGACTTTTACAGGGGCAAACATTCTATGAGAATGTCCTCATGACCTCTATGGTAGAGAGTGAAGACTATATTGAGCCGGCTCCACTTGAGTTAGAAGATGAAGGGCAATGCACTATTGACAAACTTATGGAAGTAAATCTTGGGACCAATGATGACCCGAGACCAACATACATAAGTGCGTCAATGACTGAAGATGAGACGCAACAATACATCAAATTCCTTCAGGAATATCATGATGTTTTTGCATGTTCATATGCAGAAATGCCTGGACTCGACCCAAATGTCGCGGTTCATCGGCTCGCCGTTCGACATGGGAAAAGGCCAATAAAACAACCTCAAAGACGATTTCACCCCGAGTTAGCCACTCAAATCGAAAGTGAGGTCGATAAACTAATAATGGCTGAATTTGTCAGGGAAGTGAAATACCCTACATGGTTGGCGAATATTGTTCCCGTCAAAAAGAAAAATGGGCAAATTCGTATCTGTATTGACTTCAGGGACCTAAATCAAGCTTGCCCTAAAGATGATTTTCCCTTGCCAATCACAGAGTTGCTACTGGATGCAACCACAGGATTCGAAGCACTATCTTTTATGGATGGTTATTCAGGATATAATCAAATACGAATGGCCCCCGAAGATGAGGCTTTAACTGCATTTCGTACTCCGAAAGGGGTGTTTTGCTACAAAGTCATGCCATTTGGTTTAAAAAACGCTGGAGCTACATACCAAAGAGCAATGACAGTAATATTTGGTGATCTCCTCCATAAGAATGTTGAGTGTTATGTAGATGATCTGGTAGTAAAAACAAGATCACGCTTGGATCATCTCGATGACCTCAAACTCATTTTGAAAGGTTAAAGAGACACCAATTAAAAATGAACCCCTTGAAATGCACATTTGGGGTAACGTCTGGTAAATTTCTTGGCTTTGTGGTCCAATATAGAGGTATTGAAGTTGACCCGGGAAAGATAAAAGCTATCCAAGAAATGCCTCCCCCAAAGAATCTTAAAGAGCTTAGGAGTCTTCAAGGAAAATTAGCCTACATACGGAGGTTCATCTCAAACCTGTCTGGAAGGTGCAAACCTTTTTCTCACCTGATGAAGAAAGGAACACCATTCATTTGGGATGAAGTATGTCAAAGTGCTTTTAATGATATTAAAAGTTATTTGACCAAACCTCCTGTACTAATGGCGCCGGTAAAAGGCAAACCTTTAATCCTTTATACTGCTGCAATGGACACCTCCCTAGGAGTCCTATTGGCTCAGCAAAATGAGGAAGGTAAAGAAAATGCATTATACTATTTAAGTCGGACCTTGATTGGACCCGAGTTACAATACACTCCCATAGAGAAAATATGTCTCTCTCTCGTGTTTGCTTTACAAAAACTAAGGCATTATCTATGGGAACAAACTGTCCAATTAATATCAAGAGCTGACCCTGTTAAATATGTACTCTCACGGCCTGTCTTATCAGGGAGAATGGCCAAATGGGCTGTGATATTTAGTCAATTTACCATCGAATACACTCCTCAGAGGGCGGTAAAAGGGCAAGCGTTGGCAGATTTCCTTGCTGATCACCCTATTCCCTCTGAATCACCAATTAGCTATGGATCTTCCTGAAGAGGAAACCATGCATATTGATCTGGAAAAAGGGTGGGAAATGTACTTCGATGGCGCATCTCGAAATCCGGACGGAGAAAAACGAGAAGATTATAAAGAAAATCACTCTGGCATAGGAGTCGTTTTCGTAACACCCGAAAATGGGATAATATTACATTCATTCTCCCTCACACAAGGGTGCTCAAATAATGAGGCTGAATATGAAGCGCTCATCGCGGGCCTTGAATTAGCTCTCCAAATCCCTATAGAAGATTTAACAATATATGGAGATTCCGAGCTAATTATAAAGCAAATTAAGGGTGAATATAAAATTAAGAAGGAAAGTCTGGTTCCATATTACGAAAGAGCAGATTACCTTTTAACAAAATTCTCTAAGTTGCAAATTCATCATATTCGTCGAGGCGTAAATGCCAAAGCCGACGCCTTAGCAGGTTTGGCTGCAGCTTTACATTTACCTGAGTGCGAAACCACCTCTATAACGGTCGGAGTAAAAAGAATACTAAGACCCTACAAAGAGATGTTTGATGAAATACAATCTGAACCCTTACTTGCTACTGCTAATGTCGTTGAAAGACATGACCTAGATTGGCAACAACCTTTCATCGATTATCTACAGCATGGTCAATTACCCGAAAACCGTGCTAAAAAGGCCGAGGTAAAACGACGTGCTATGAGATTCGTTATATGGAAAGATGTGCTTTATAGAAGATCATTGGATGGGGTGTATCTAAGATGCATTCCCCGAGATAAAATACAAGAAGTAATGCAAGAAGTTCATGCTGGGATTTGTGGGGCCCACCAAACAGGCCCTAAACTCCATATGCAACTTAAAAGGTTAGGATATTACTGGCCAACTATAGTATCTGACTGTATTGACTTTGTCAAAAGATGCCAAGCATGCCAATTCCATGGAGACTTCATTCATCGTCCTCCTGAGCCTCTACATTCCACTACTTGTGCTTGGCCTTTTGCTGCATGGGGAATGGATGTTATAGGTCCCTTTAATCCGCCATCTTCAAAAGGACATCGGTATATTCTTGCGGCTACGGATTATTTCTCAAAGTGGGCTGAAGCTATACCTCTCAAAGAGGTTAAAAGAGATACTGTAGCTAACTTTATACGAGTCCACATTATATATAGGTTTGGGATCCCCGATTCCATAATCGCGGACAATGCTAAATACTTTAAGGAAGGCTCATTATACAAGCTTTACAATAAGTATAACATAAAGTATAACCATTCGTCAAGATATCATGCTCCGGCAAATGGTTTGGCTGAAGCCTTCAATAAAACTTTATGTAAAATTATAAAGAAAATGGTGGATAAGAATAAAAGAAACTGGCATGAAAAGCTTCTTGAAGCTTTGTGGGCATATAGGACCACCCATCGAACTTCAACACAAGCTACCCCATATGCGCTGGTGTTTGGAAGTGAAGCGGTCCTACCACTTGAAATACAAATACCGTCACTTCGCGTGGCCTTACAAGAGTCATTAACCAATGATGATAATGCTAAAATCCGACTTGCTGAATTGGAAAGTCTTGACGAAAGAAGGCTTATCGCCCAACAAAATCTTGAAATTTACCAACAAAGGATGGAAACAGCATTCAATAGAAAGGTTAGACTCCGGTCATTTAAAAAAGGAGATTTGGTCCTAATGGTTCGAACTCCTATTGTTGTCACACGAAGAACTAAAGGAAAATTAGAGCCTAAATGGGAAGGGCCCTATGTCATTGAAAAAGTATATTCTAATGGGACATATCTTATGATCACTCAAGACGGAGAGAGAATAATCCCTCCGACTAATGCGAGGTTTCTGAAAAGATATTTCCCTTAAAGATGTATGTCTTTACCCACCAATCGTGTCGCACATGGTTAAACTGCTAAAACACAATCCCGCTATTAGGCTCAGCTAGTGGTTATAATTGCGGATTTGCCCCACCTTGGGTGGTTAAACCAAAACTCAGATACTCCTGGCCCGCACGAGTATAAACTGTGAACGGCTAAAAATAATATAAAAAATAAAAAGTGATACAGGCGTTTTCTTTTATTATTCATCATTTAAGTGTCCCCAATGACTTGGGATTAGAGGCTAAAAGGGTAAAGTGCCCAAATGCCCAAAAATGGTAAATAAACATGGATCATGCCAATGTCTTTTCCTTAAAAAAAAAAAAATGAAAAAATGAAAAAAATGATGAATGATGATGAAGATGATGATGTTATTCTACGAACTTTGCTTCATAAGGTGGAAATTCTTTATTATAAAATAATATGCTAGGAGGGATCCCACAAAGCAGAGGGATACTCACCTAAATAAACTAAGCTACTACGCTAGCATACGATAAAATATATAAAAAAATAATAATATAAAAATGCAAATGCAGAAAGTAAAACGAAACTACTAATAGGAAAGAAAGAAACATAATGAGAACTATGCCTAAAGATTAAGATTCATCTTAGTCGCCTCCAAGGTCTTCTCAAGTTCTTCAATATGTTGTGCTCTAGCCTCTTGGTCGGAAAGATGATCGGCAGTCTTTGATTCAAAAATCTCAATAAAGGCGGAAGTTTCAGCAAGGGCGGCAGAAGCTTTATCCAATTTTGCTTGCACACATTGGTACACTTCTTCCTCTTTGTCCCTTCTAGCTTCAAGCTCCTTCAACTTTGCTATCAAGGGTTCAATTTCCTCTTTGGTAGCATTCAAGATTGTTGTCGCTTCCAAGACTTGGGGTTCAAGACTATTCTTTTCATCAGTGAAAGATTGAAGATCGACACGAGCCTTAGAAAGTTCGGAAGAAAATTTGGACCTTATGGCTTCCATATCCAGCTTAGCTTGTGCCAAATCAAAAGATTGCACTATAAAATCCTTAACAACTTCATAAAAGGTGGAGTAGTCAAAAGGAAAGCTATAAAGCGCTTTCAAAACAAGATTAGCCTCTGCAACCATGAGTTTAGGAAAAGCGGGGTCCATAATTACTAACTTTTTTGCTAAGGCATCCTGGATAGTAGACGCCGCAGGCTTCAAAGAATCACTTATAGAGGATGCCATGGCCAGTTGATCAACTTTAGGGGGTGGTATGAGATCAGAACGGATCGATGCAATAGTGGCAGTCAGAGGGTCCAATTTTTCTAAAGTATTTTGCTCGTCTGATTGTTCATCCAGCATAATTATATCATCACCCTCTGGAAGTGTGATGGATGCATTTTCCAGTGGAGACTCCTTTTCATCTAATGTAGTCGAAGGAAGATAGAAGTTTCCAAAAGATCCTAAAAAAAAGAAAATATATATATATGTGTGTGTGAATTAAATAAAGGTAAAAGTTGAAAAATTTGATGACATTAAAATTGTTAAAACAACTACGTACCGTCAAAATGACAAGGAAGCGAGTCAGTGTTCTCGACTTTATTCCCTTTGGGACCATTCTTCTCAGACATGAGAAATCCTCCCGAATTTGGAAACAAGTGCTCTGTCTTAGGGAATCGGAGTCTAAACCGACCAAGCTTTAAAACCTCAACACCTTGTGCCAGAGTGGACTCTATTTCAGAGGGACTGCACTTTTCAAAAGAAGTCTTCAACTCTTGAAGGGAAGTAAATATTTGCCATTCCGTGTTGGCACCTATTACCTCTTTTGAACGACGCATGCCTCTTATGGCTCCATGCTCAACTCGGACTGTCTTCATGCTATCAGTATCGAAAGGATCTGTCGGCTCTTTGAGATGGAAGAAGTCTATTTCTAAATCTCCAACCAGCCTCCCAACACGCCGGTAAAAAGTATTCAAAACTTCATCTTTTGAGGGGCGAGGATGCTTCGAAGGATTCACAGAAGACTTCGCTTTCTTTTCTTTAACCAAGTTGTCATGATGAGATGTTACAGCCTTGCGTTTCGATGCTAAATGGGGATCGTAACTTAAAACAGCATGGGTACTATGATACCACCAATCAGCAAATGCTTTAGAAACCAGACCTGGCCGGTCCAAATAGCCCATAATCAAGCGAGATCCGGTTTGGTGACGCATCATCCTACGCCAATAGGCCTTGATCCCAATTAGTGGCACATTACGCCGCTCGATAGGTGGAAAGGTGCTTGGGCCAAATTGACCAAAACCAAATTGGCGACCAAAACGAGAAGGAGAATAAGGCTCCGCAAAGGTCTTACCGCCGCAACGATAAGTCAAAACTCCGGGCCTCACTGATATCAAAAAAGAAAGATGCATATTTGAAATACGTTTGCCTTGCCCATGAAGAGTATCAATAATCTCATTGTCATGCACGACTTTGCCAAGAGGGCAAAAGGAGAACTCTGACTCGTGTTTGAAGAAATTCGCTATGGAACGATCTGAAAGAACACAAGTCCTTTGATTGCGAATACAAGCTAGAAATGGTGCTGTCTTATCCGGCAGGTCCCTTCGAACATATGTCTGAGGGAAATGCATAGCAATCCAACCACATAAATACTGAAATGGAGCTTGCACAAGTTGCTTCCCGGGTTCAGACATCTGGGAAAATTGACCAAGTTGGGAGTACAAATAAGCCAATACGGGGACCGCAAGGTTAAAAACTACACCCCGTGCCATTTGGCACGCTATAGGAATAACCTCCGAACGTATCACATCACCTCGAGAAGAGGGAAGAACAAATCCCGAAATCCAACATGTCAAAAATCCGGCTAAGTAGCAAGAATTAGAAATGCCGGCTCGACGTTTGTAGCCAAAAGAATCTAAATCACTGTGGCTTCGAAGGTTCAAGGCTTCGTCAGATACTGATTCCAGTGCTTTATGACCTGGTAATGGTTCGATGAAGTGGCTAATCCAAGTTTTGTAATTAGGAGAGGGCCCGAGGAGTGTGAGGACATCTAAAAGCTCCCTGGTACAATCAGGATATGCAGATGATCCATACAAAACCTCATTCAGAGGGAGTGCTTCATCATAAAAGTCTCCAACAATAGGCAAACCACTAATCTTGTGGATATCCCACAAGGAAATGCCGATTTCTCCATAATAAGTGTGGAAAGTGTTGGTATCTGGAGACCAACGCTCAAAAAAACTCCTCAATAGTAAAATGTTGCGGTGATAAACGTGCAAGGACAAGCGTACGGCCCAATGTATATGTGCCCTCTTAAGTTCATTGTCAAAGCTATCAAGCACATCACGAACCCAAAAAGGCCAACCCAAATCTCTTGTGAAAATAGAGTTGGATTTAATATTTATGTTCTTGTTCCAAGTCCAACCTTTTGTCTGCATATTCCTTAAAAGAGTATTCGGCGGGGTGGGTTGAGTTGGCATATGATCAAGACATGGAAGCAAAACACGGACCTCCCCACGACCGCGAGGGATGCGTGAGCTTCCTCTACCATAAGAGACGAGCTCGCCCGTGATGGTTTTTGACCAATCCACCTCATCCTTCGGTAGCACAGTTGGGAGAGTGGGCAAATCTTGAAAAACCCGTAGATGCCTCCTCAGGGTAGGGGTAAATCGAGCATGAGCAATGCGAGGAAGTAAAGCCTCAGACGTCAATTCCATAGCATACTCTCGCACAAAATCTTCCTTAAATTCTTCGCCATCAAAACTGAATTTCGCCATTGGTAAAATCTGCAAAGCGGAACAAGATGGTAAAGAAGGGAAAAATGTGAAATAATCATGAAATAAGTCAGAATAGCAATTTTGAGAATATATGCATGTTGTGTTCCTTAATTGACCTTGGTAATTGTAGTAAAGTGTTTTACAGCACAATAAGTAAAAAGAAATTCATCAGGGAACACTATGGAGATTTTTATTTGAACTTTCTTTTTCAGATAAGGATTGCAACACATTATTGGTGAAAAAGTCGAAGAAAACTATGATATATATATATATATGTAAATATACATATATATGTATATATATTATATTATCATCTATCATAAAAGGATTGGCAATAAATCTTGCTCCAAATCCATTATAGAAGGATAGCGCGAATAGCTTTAAAAATCTGAAGTCAAAGTTCGTGACCAAGACTTAGAACAAAGCAATGCGCAATAAAAGGGCTGGACTCGTAAGTCTTTTCCCAAGGAGCTGGACCCGTGGGTCATCCTCCAAAATAACAATAATGATCGAATCCAAAGGGGTCTGACGAAGGAGCAAGAATATGTATATATACGTATATACTGCGAAAAAAAAAACTTGCAATCTTGTTAAAATTGATCTCGTGAAAGATGGATGTGCATGAAAATATTGTAAACTTTGGCACATGCAGACAGAGACAAGCCATCACCAAGCTAATTCTTTCCTCCAATAAAAGTAAAAAGTGCACGCATAAAAAAAAAAAATTTGATGTGTACCATACTGATTTAAGCCTAAAAAAAAAAAATATAGGGGGTTATGCATGAAAGATTGGTTTGGAAACGTGGCAAATCATTAGATGAAAAAAATGGGTGAAAGGTATTAATTACCAACCTGTTATCAAAGGAAGAGGATGAATGATGTATTTTCTCTGTTTGTCTTTATTGCTAACAGATTTTTACTTTTTGATGTGATTAAAGCGTTGGTGGCCATAGGTATATATATACACATATGCGATAAAAGGCTTTGAGATAGTCTTTCCAAAGGACTCTATTACAAACATGTAAATTGTAATAGTCTCCTAATTCATCTTGGAAAGGATTCTATTATCAACTAATAATTGGATGATAATAGTCTCCTAACTTGTTTACAACTGAGTGGATATGTCTCTCTACAAAACTCTCGTTATTTGATTTCTCACATGAGAAACATGCTCATTCTCCAAATCAAATCACGAGGGGCATTTGTTGACATGAAAATTTTATATATTTTTGTCATTATATTTAATATCTTGACATTAATAAAATTATGATATGTTTTGGTTCTAGAACCAAAATACTTAATATTTTGCTAGATAAAATTAGTGAAATAAAAAGTTTCTATATCATATTAAATTCCTAACGTCATGGAATATTATGATTAAATAAATTTGAAAATATTCGATATTTCACTAATAAAGTTTATTTGGTGAAATAAAAATATTATTTCGAGCAAATTATATTCCTGGAAGGACGCTCGGATAGCTTTTAGACTAAATCCCATGAGATATTGTTCTTTTTTGTGATAAAATCATGATAATAATTCTTGTGATTATCCATATTAAAAGGGTACAAGAAAATAAACTCTTGAAGATCAAAAAAAAAATTACCACTTCAAACCACACGTGGACCTGCATGGGGTTGAGTTTGAAGGCATGCAAATTAAGTCTCTAAACCATCAGAGACGGCTGGTGAGGGGCCTGTGATATATTATCACCAAAATCTTTGAAGAAAAATAATAATAATTCAAAAAGATCCTTGGTGCTTATCTAGAAGAGCTATTATTGATGAAAAAAAGATGAAAAGATATTATCCACCGCATGATGCTGATATTTCTGTGGATGAAGCTTATCAGTTTCAACAAACCGATGAGTACGAATAACATCTTCTACATCTACACAATAATTGGACTCCAAGCTACCACCTCTATATAAAGGGGGGAACTCACGGCAGAAAAAAAAAAAAGGAGGAAAAGAAAAATAAGAAAAAGAGTGAAAAAAAAAAGAAAGAGAGAAAGAAATAGAAAAGGAGGGAAGAAGAAAAGAAGGATTCCTGCTGCCGTCACTTTCGGAAGAAGAAGAAGGTGGAGAAGGTGATCCATTTCACTCACCATAAAGTCAGCAAACAAAAAGTTAATAAAGAGGAAAGAGGGATCAAATTTCTACTCATTTGCTATGGCTAGGTATAAATGTTTGTAAGTAGTGAAATTCTATTCATTTCTTTTTCATCTACGTATGTGTATCATCTCCCATATAAGAAATGATGATGGTGTATGTTCAAAACAAATCCAATTCTGCTCGTTTCGAGTTTCATAAATTATTCCTTTTATTTTATTTTATTATTCATTTTTAATTCCTTTAATCGGAGGTTGCCTAATGCGTAATTAACGGTTAGCGTTTACGTTAATCGGAAACAAGTCGAACCCACTCAAAAAATAAACCCCGTTCCCACATACGAACGAGGGGGATTTCTTGACCAAAAGTTTCAACTAAAGTGAAAGCTTGGGAAAAAAAGAAAAGAAGGATAGTGATAGTAAAAAAAAAAAACATAAAAGAAAAGAAAAGCTCCATCAAAAGCCAAAGCCAAAGAAGTAGCCGGAGCCATTTTTATATTATTTGATTCATTGTCAAAGCTATCAAGCACATCACGAACCCAAAAAGGCCAACCCAAATCTCTTGTGAAAATAGAGTTGGATTTAATATTTATGTTCTTGTTCCAAGTCCAACCTTTTGTCTGCATATTCCTTAAAAGAGTATTCGGCGGGGTGGGTTGAGTTGGCATATGATCAAGACATGGAAGCAAAACACGGACCTCCCCACGACCGCGAGGGATGCGTGAGCTTCCTCTACCATAAGAGACGAGCTCGCCCGTGATGGTTTTTGACCAATCCACCTCATCCTTCGGTAGCACAGTTGGGAGAGTGGGCAAATCTTGAAAAACCCGTAGATGCCTCCTCAGGGTAGGGGTAAATCGAGCATGAGCAATGCGAGGAAGTAAAGCCTCAGACGTCAATTCCATAGCATACTCTCGCACAAAATCTTCCTTAAATTCTTCGCCATCAAAACTGAATTTCGCCATTGGTAAAATCTGCAAAGCGGAACAAGATGGTAAAGAAGGGAAAAATGTGAAATAATCATGAAATAAGTCAGAATAGCAATTTTGAGAATATATGCATGTTGTGTTCCTTAATTGACCTTGGTAATTGTAGTAAAGTGTTTTACAACACAATAAGTAAAAAGAAATTCATCAGGGAACACTATGGAGATTTTTATTTGAACTTTCTTTTTCAGATAAGGATTGCAACACATTATTGGTGAAAAAGTCGAAGAAAACTATGATATATATATATATGTAAATATACATATATATGTATATATATTATATTATCATCTATCATAAAAGGATTGGCAATAAATTTTGCTCCAAATCCATTATAGAAGGATAGCGCGAATAGCTTTAAAAATCTGAAGTCAAAGTTCGTGACCAAGACTTAGAACAAAGCAATGCGCAATAAAAGGGCTGGACTCGTAAGTCTTTTCCCAAGGAGCTGGACCCGTGGGTCATCCTACAAAATAACAATAATGATCGAATCCAAAGGGGTCTGACGAAGGAGCAAGAATATGTATATATACGTATATACTGCGAAAAAAAAACTTGCAATCTTGTTAAAATTGATCTCGTGAAAGATGGATGTGCATGAAAATATTGTAAACTTTGGCACATGCAGACAGAGACAAGCCATCACCAAGCTAATTCTTTCCTCCAATAAAAGTAAAAAGTGCACGCATAAAAAAAAAAAATTTGATGTGTACCATACTGATTTAAGCCTAAAAAAAAAAAATATAGGGGGTTATGCATGAAAGATTGGTTTGGAAACGTGGCAAATCATTAGATGAAAAAAATGGGTGAAAGGTATTAATTACCAACCTGTTATCAAAGGAAGAGGATGAATGATGTATTTTCTCTGTTTGTCTTTATTGCTAACAGATTTTTACTTTTTGATGTGATTAAAGCGTTGGTGGCCATAGGTATATATATACACATATGCGATAAAAGAAAGAGTGAAAAAAAAAAAGAAAGAGAGAAAGAAATAGAAAAGGAGGGAAGAAGAAAAGAAGGATTCCTGCTGCCGTCACTTTCGGAAGAAGAAGAAGGTGGAGAAGGTGATCCATTTCACTCACCATAAAGTCAGCAAACAAAAAGTTAATAAAGAGGAAAGAGGGATCAAATTTCTACTCATTTGCTATGGCTAGGTATAAATGTTTGTAAGTAGTGAAATTCTATTCATTTCTTTTTCATCTACGTATGTGTATCATCTCCCATATAAGAAATGATGATGGTGTATGTTCAAAACAAATCCAATTCTGCTCGTTTCGAGTTTCATAAATTATTCCTTTTATTTTATTTTATTATTCATTTTTAATTCCTTTAATCGGAGGTTGCCTAATGCGTAATTAACGGTTAGCGTTTACGTTAATCGGAAACAAGTCGAACCCACTCAAAAAATAAACCCCGTTCCCACATACGAACGAGGGGAATTTCTTGACCAAAAGTTTCGAGTACCCTTTCACGGGGATTTTCCAAAAATATAAAAATGGATATCAAATAATACTAATTATTCGAAATTTTTGTGTCATCAAAAAGAGTTGAAAAGTTGGACTCCAATGACGAAATAATACTAATTATTCGAAATTTTTGTGTCATCAAATTTCTGGCACGCCCAGTGGGACTTGTTTCTCCTCCCATCTTTAGGAATTAAATAAAATTTTGTGTTATTTTATTTGTCCATACCACCATTACTAACTTTTTGTTAAGTGTGAATAGGACTGAAATTGTGGTAGTGAAGCCAAACTTCGTACTGGTGATCCATAGGCAAGAGTCGATAGCTAAAACATGGAAAGATGCGTTGTTGACTCCACCGGTATCCTGCAACACAATTCATGTGGCGGAACCCAAACAAGTTTGGGTGAAGAAATCCACGAGCCCAAAATTTCAAGGGCCAAATATTGTAGAAACGAGCCCACGACCTCGTGGGATGAAAAATGTTGCCCTAAATACAAACGGGTTTAACAAAAAAGAGAAGTGGGTGATGAGTCAAGAACTCCCGTACCCCTTTTCAGTGGTCAATCGCCCTTGGGCATTAAAAGACCAACATGGCAATGAAAAAATGAGCCCTCCTTGGGGAGGAGCCCAATTTTATTCTGCCTTTGAGCCCGGAGTCCAGAGCCCAAAAAGCAAATATGCTTACAGGGGCAAAGGCACTCCAACTCTGGGGCACAAAGAAACAATTGTTGTAAGACCAAACTCATACGGGCTTACGACGAAAGAGGGATCCCAAACCAATATGAGGCGGGTCAAAAGATACCCTCAACAAAATGGGTTACAAAAAAACCCACGACATGACTTGGCTCCCAAACCCGTTGGACATAGGAGGAGTCAAGTCTATTTAAGTAGAGGGGAGATGAATTCTCAACATCGGGAATTTCACATACCTCCTCGGAAAGCCATGAACCCCCAACCCCTAGGAAGGAGGGGGCCAAAACCTAGTCGCCCTATTAAGGGAGTCAAGGTTGGCAAGCACCATGAGCCAAATATCAAGTTGGCCATGGATAAAACAAAGCAAGAAGTGGTTAAAAACCCACCAATGCTACAAATAAATCAACCTTGCCATATTGGGCAAATAAAGGTGCTTTACAAGGCTAGCCCTGCAAAGAAACCTTTATATTCTGAGAAGAATAAAAGGGGAGACACTAAAAAAGACTTATCTCCCATTCCTATCTTGACTGCCAAGTCAAACAAGGGAACTCCCTATCGAAAATATGATATTCGTCAAGGGAGAGAAACGAACAAACTCCCCATTTTGAAGGATGGGCGGGTTCTGCCTAAGGCTAGAAGGGGATACAAACCTCTTACTAGAGAAGTAGTCATGACCATTAGTACAAGGTCTAAAGCCACTACTTCTTCAAATCCAGCTGCACAAACGAATGCAACGGTATTAGCTGCTGCTACAAACAAAAGTTTGGAAAGTGGAGAAATTAGGCAATCTCCCGTCTTCCAACTAGAAGGAAATAAGGGTCATAATCCTCGTCCTAGAACAAAGAACAACGAACCAAAAAAGAATGTTGAAGGTTTGTTAAACTCTAGCTCTAGTTCAAGTGGGGAAGAACCAAGCAAAAGAACCAATCTTCCCGAGATCCTTTGGTGTCTACAAAGACCATGATGAATGAAATATCGAACCCTCTATTTAAAGAAGGTGATACAAGTGAAAAAGAAGAAGTAGCTTCTAGCTCTTCGTCCTCCTCTCGTTCGATAGAGAGTACACCTGAACAAGCAAGACGAAGTAATGATGAAGTGGCTACGTTGAAGGCACAAATAGCCCACCAAGATCGCCAAATGACGTTATTGATGACTCAAGTGGAAGCATTGGTGACACAATTATCTCGAACCACCACAAACCCACAAATACTTGAACCAAACTCAACACGACCAAGGTCCACTCATAAGAAGCTGAAGGGGTCCAAACCCGTCACTCCACCCCAAACATGGATTGGGGCCAATGCTCAAGTAGGGTACAATACCCAATCGTATGGGAACCCCTATTCTGACCCTTACAAGGCTAATCCTCTACCAATTCCTATCATGGGAGGATCACTCGACCCCTCTCTCCTCGCATACGTCGATGATCTTGTAAAAAGAGAAATCAAGAGGAACGAGGATGGTATGACGCATAACCTCAAAATTGTCACAAAACCATATCCCTCGTGGGTCGATAAAGTACCTTTCCCTCCGGGATTTACTCAACCAGAGTTTAGACGGTTTGATGGAAAAGGAAATCCAAGAGAACACGTAGCCCATTTTATTGCACGATTAGCGCAATTGGGTGAAAATAAGCTTCTTTGGCTGCAACTGTTTGTCCAATCTCTGGAAGGGCCTGCGTTTGTATGGTATTCAAATTTACCAGAAGGCTCAATCCCTGATTGGGACTCCCTAATAAGGGAATTTTACAATCAGTTTAGCAACACTGAAAGAAGGGTAGGAGTCGCAGAGCTCATTGAAACCAAACAAAGAGACAATGAATCTGTTTCTGACTTCATTGCCAGATGGCAAGCCTTGACCTTCAGATGTCAACAAAAATTCACCCAAGCAGAAATGGTTCGTATGTGTCTTAATAATCTTAAGCACGAGCTATCTGTTCATCTCATGCCTCAAACCTTTGATGGTTTCAATGACTTGTGCACTAAGGCACATGATCTAGAAACACATATGGGAAAGAGGCGGGTACGACCAAGGGCAAATGAAAAGGTCGAAACTGCAGTGGTTGAGACAAAGAAAAAATCGCCCATCAATATTGGCAAACCTAAAAGAGAAGATACGAAGGTAAATATGAGTGGGGGAAGTAGACCATCTTTCAAAGAAAGAATGGAAAAGAAATTTCCTTCCCCGATGAAATTCTAAAAGATCTATTTGAGGAATTGAAAGATCAAGGCCTTATAGATCTGCCTGAAGCAAAAAGACCAGGGGAAGTTGGGAAAATTGATAACCCCAGGTACTGCCCATACCATCGTCTAGTGGGACACTCGATTGAAGAGTGCTTTATCCTCAAAGAGAGAATTGAATCTTTAATAAAAAATGGGGACATCGAGCTGCCTCACATTGAGAAAACTTCAGCCAATCCAATATCTCTAATATTAGATTCAGACGGTAGTATAGACTCCACTGAAGATTATTTGCAAGATGAGAGTCAATCATCTGATGATGAATGGATACTCTTTGAGAGTAAAGGAGCAAAGAAAAGGCGAGAATGGGGAAGCAAACTTGCTACTCGAAAAAGCCCACGCCTCGCTCCCAAAAAGTCTAGAAGACCAAAAATCACTAAAGACAAGAAAAAGAAGAAAAAGAAATCAAAAAGAGTTGAAAAGTTGGACTCCAATGACGAAATAGTCCAACCCCCACGATTCCCAATTACTTTGTGAATGACTATATTCCTTCTGAGTATCGAACCGACTCAGAGGAAGGGATCATGAAAAAGAAACATCATCTCATAATGACAAAGATGTTATAGCTTCATGCTTGACCATTATGTCATAAGCGACGATGAGAGTAATGAATGGGATAACACTGAAGATCAAGTATCCAATGTGAATACTTGTAAGGATGAATCCTGTGATGTAAATGACAATCATTGTTTGTCATGCAACGTTATCACAATAGATGTTGACTTTGGAAGAAGGAATGTTGATGTATCTATGACTGCCTTTGACCAAGCTAAGTCTGTAATTAACGTACAAGAAGCAAATCCCTCAAAAGCCAAAATCTGTATCGACTTGGAAAATGGTCTTGATGATCCCAATTGGGTAATCATACCAAGAAATGGGATAATCAAATCTCCGTACCCTGAATGGGTCGAACAAGTCGCTTATCCATCTGGATATGTGATTCCCAACTTTTTTCCATATAGAGGAGCAGGATGCCCAAGGAAACACTTGGTTTTATTCTTGGCAAGTTGTGGAAATTCTGCTGAGAGCCAAGCGCTCCTTTTGAGGCAATTCCCCTTATCTCTCGAGCACATAGTTTTAGAATGGTATTTGCACCTCTTGCCAAATTCTATTTCTGATTGGGACACCTTGGCAGATAAATTCTATCGAACCTTCTATATACCATCTCCTTTACAAGAAATATTTAACGATTGGGAAGAGCCGGATAACGTGTCAGTAGAAAACTACTACTTGATGGGGGACTCAATCGAAGATGAGGTTGAGACAGCCTTAGAACTTAAGGAAATGGCGACTTTCATGCCCCGAGGTATCCACCCCCCCGAGGTCATGGAGACCCAATTTCCCGAAGCATATAAACTCCCAAATTTTGTTAAATACAAAGGATATGGGTCTGCCCAAGAGCACATTAAGTGGTTTTTGACACAATGTGGAGTGACGGCGCAAAGTTCTGCATTATGTCTTCGCCAATTTCCTCTCTCTTGATGGAATTATTTGATTGGTACTGCTCTTTAAGAACCTATTTATTTTTTCATGGGAAGAAATGAAAGAACTTTCATTGAGGAGCAACCTAATAGACCACCAATTAGACACCAATCAAGTGTCAAAAATATCAAAGGAAAGCAAAAGGTCTCAAATAATGAAGAACTAATAGACGAAGATGAGTCGTCCGTCAGTTTTGTAATATGGTCCAAATTAAGGATAACGATTCTCTAGACATAATAGAAGAATCCAATTTCCTTCGAGGAAGAAGACGTCTAATAGATGTGCCAATCACTGGTGAGGACGAAACTCCCCTAATTAAATCCTCGGAATCTAAAGAGGAAAAAGTCAAGTACGATATCTTGGCCCATCTCAAAAGAATCCCGGCCTCCCTGAGCATATATGATGCTTTGACCATGTCTGATGAACTTCGAAAATCACTAATATATGCACTTACCAAACCAGAAGATTTCGAAATGATCTGCACCCCAAACTAGTTGAGAATGCAACATCCCCTGGACTCACCCAAATCCCAATCATGGTCACCTTTACCGAAGAAGACAAAATGGTAAAAGATTATATCCATAATAGACCATTATACATTACTGGGCAAGTTAACAATGTAAAGATATCCCGAATCTTGATAGATGGTGGATCTGCAGTGAATATCTTGCCAAGAAAAATGTTGTCCATATTGGGTGTACATCCATCTAAGTTGCGAGCTAGTAATGTAGTGGTACAAGGGTTCAATCAAAGCGAGCAAAGACCATTGGGAAAAATAACTTTTCGAACAAAATTTGATGTTATTGAAGAAAATACAGAATTCCTAGTGATAGAAGTTGATACTTCTTACAATGCACTCCTAGGACGCTTGTGGTATCATGCAAATGGGGTTGTACCCTCGACCTATCATCAATGTCTTAAATTTTCTTTAGGAAAAGACAAAGATGGAAATGAAAAGGAAGGGTGTATCATTGCCGATAATGCCCCATTTAGTAAGGAAGAATCTTACTATGCTGATGCTAGATATTACAATATTCCAAAACATCAAAAGAAAAAAGATAAGAAGAAAGAAAGAAGAAGTAGAGAATAGAAAGACATCAAAATGTCTATTTCGCTATGTTCCTAAGTCCCAAAGATTACCCGAAGATGGTGGTTTAAGACCTACCAATCTTGTCCGAACATTGAAAATGATTATTCATTTACGCTAAAAAGAACTGATTGTTCTCATGTAGAGAATAGTAATCAATTCATCGTCCAAGAAAGGGAGATAAACCAATAAGGTTTCACACACCCATAGATGAGGGATATAGCAATCTTGACGGACCCGAATCATCCTCAAAAGAAGGATTAGACATTAAAGAGGCGGAATACAACCCAAAATGATGCAAATGTTCATAAAATGGGTTTAAAAAGAGAGGAGGCTGATTCTCCTAAACAGAGGCCTCTCTTTGATAAAATCATGAGTAACGAGCATAGGCTCGCCTTGCTTACGGGAAATAAGCTTAAAACCAATCGTCAGGGTGTAGGGTTTAAAGACAGATGCTCTTCGAAAAAAGAAAGCATAAATCTGACTTCAGTCGTAAAGATGCGGCAAAAGCAAAGCATATTTTTGCACACTAAGTTCAAATTTGTGCCAATCCTCGACAAAACCAAAAGCTATACTGAGGTAACCTCACTCGAAGGACTTTTACAGGGGCAAACATTCTATGAGAATGTCCTCATGACCTCTATGGTAGAGAGTGAAGACTATATTGAGCCGGCTCCACTTGAGTTAGAAGATGAAGGGCAATGCACTATTGACAAACTTATGGAAGTAAATCTTGGGACCAATGATGACCCGAGACCAACATACATAAGTGCGTCAATGACTGAAGATGAGACGCAACAATACATCAAATTCCTTCAGGAATATCATGATGTTTTTGCATGTTCATATGCAGAAATGCCTGGACTCGACCCATATGTCGCGGTTCATCGGCTCGCCGTTCGACATGGGAAAAGGCCAATAAAACAACCTCAAAGACGATTTCACCCCGAGTTAGCCACTCAAATCGAAAGTGAGGTCGATAAACTAATAATGGCTGAATTTGTCAGGGAAGTGAAATACCCTACATGGTTGGCGAATATTGTTCCCGTCAAAAAGAAAAATGGGCAAATTCGTATCTGTATTGACTTCAGGGACCTAAATCAAGCTTGCCCAAAGATGATTTTCCCTTGCCAATCACAGAGTTGCTACTGGATGCAACCACAGGATTCGAAGCACTATCTTTTATGGATGGTTATTCAGGATATAATCAAATACGAATGGCCCCCGAAGATGAGGCTTTAACTGCATTTCGTACTCCGAAAGGGGTGTTTTGCTACAAAGTCATGCCATTTGGTTTAAAAAACGCGGAGCTACATACCAAAGAGCAATGACAGTAATATTTGGTGATCTCCTCCATAAGAATGTTGAGTGTTATGTAGATGATCTGGTAGTAAAAACAAGATCACGCTTGGATCATCTCGATGACCTCAAACTCATTTTTGAAAGGTTAAAGAGACACCAATTAAAATGAACCCCTTGAAATGCGCATTGGGGTAACGTCTGGTAAATTTCTTGGCTTTGTGGTCCAATATAGAGGTATTGAAGTTGACCCGGGAAAGATAAAAGCTATCCAAGAAATGCCTCCCCCAAAGAATCTTAAAGAGCTTAGGAGTCTTCAAGGGTATATAATAGCCTAACATACGGAGGTTCAATCTCAAAACCTGGTTGGGAATGTGTGCCAAACCTTTTTTCACCCCCTGATGAAGAAATAGAACACAGGAATACACCCCATCCATGTGGGCTCTGAAGTACAGGGTATAAATGTCTTGTGAATGAATATTACAAAGCAGTTATTTTGATATTAAGGCACCTTCTCCCTTCCAGAAGCGCTCAGTGTAGCTAAGGGCGCGCCCGGTAAAATATTGGGGGAAAAACGTATTGATATTATATCGTAACATATGTATTTATGTAAGGTCTTTTTAAAATACTGTAAAGTGGGTTCGTGTTGATAATTAGTTCGGGCTTTAATGGGTTGGTAATTTTAGGTTTTGTTTTGTTATTATGGGTGTGTTGTTTAAAAAGGCAATACCTTTAATCCTCTATATGCGGCAATGGACCCCCCCCCTAGGCGTCCTATGGACTCAGCAAAATGAGGAAGGTAAAGGAAAGAAATGATTTATAATATTTTGTAAGTCGGACCTTGATTGGACCGAGTTATACAATCACTCCCATAGAGAAATATGTCTCTCTTCGTGTTTTTGCGTTAAAAAACACTAGGGCATTATCCTATGGGAACAAACTGTCCCAATTAATATCAAGACTGACAAAATTTCTAGCCATATGCGAGGTATATGTAAAAAAAAAAAAACTAATAATAAAAAAAAATTTAATAAAAAAAATGAATACTTAAAACTTGCAATACAAATCAAAAACTAAAATTAAACAAGTCCCCGACAACGCGCCAAAAACTTGACACAAAAATCCTCACGTGGTTTCACAACAGTGGACTGGTCGTGTGTAGTAATAAAGTGGACAATAAAGTTCGGTTGTCGAACCTCAGGACTTGTATTTTATTTATGATTTTAAAGCAATTGAAGAACTTAACCTAAAACAAGAATTAACTAAATATTATGGAAGTAAGATATAAGAAACAAGATGTTGAAATCGAGATAGCTATGGAAAAGAGCAGCTAAGACACATGTGTTGGGATAAATTAATCAATTTTCATTATAAACTGTTCTCATATTATTAGACTAATGTTGCTTTGGTGGAAAAAACCTTAATAATTACTACCGATTTCTCGGCTGTAATAATCCTATGATTAATTGATGGTCTCTAGATATGTCTATCCGAGAATCTAACCAACAATCATGCATTCAAGTTCTAGAATTTCCCCGATTAATCCGGCTAACTGCACCCGGGAATCTCTACCTATCTCTAGGGGCAATTCCCTATTTTTTACGGATTATGTGTGATGCTCTTTGCACCTAAATACCTTCTCTCGAACGAATAATTTAAGCAATAAATCATGCATATGTAGCTAAGCATATGATGCATTCAAACAAGATCAAGACACAAAACAATAATAGAATTAATATGAAAAACACAATTTTATAGCTCAATTATCATAATTTTAGCCTCACATGGCCCTAGTTCGAAGATTTTTATTTCATCATAAAAGATAAAAGATAGGACTTAAATTAAGATTCATAATCATAGACAAAACAAATCTAAATCTAAGAAACTCCCTCCGTATTTTTGATGGTTGAACTTCGATCTTCATCTCTTCCATGCTTCTTGATTTCTTCACCTTCAAAGGTTCTTGATAATCTTCATACTAATCTAAGGATGATGAAGATGATTATAGATGTGTTTAGGCTCCCCCCCATGGGGAATGTGTTTTCCAGTGTATTTTAGGATGGTCTTCAATCCTCCTTTTATAGCCAAAAAAATCCACTACCAAGAACATGTGCTTCCATTCTCTTTTCTTTCCATCTACCATTCTCTTGCTTTCCATCTACCAAATGTGAACTACCATTCTCTTGTTTTCCACCTACCATTCTCTTACTTTCCTCCTACCAAGAATGTGAGCTACCATTCTCTTCCTTTCCATCTACCAGAATGTGAACTACCATTCTCTTGTTTTCCACCTACTAAGAATGGGAGCTGCCACTTTCGTGTTTTCCAGCGCAGAGATAGTGTTTTATTTATACAATCTCCAAAGACATCCGAATTTGATGCTTCAAAGTCCCCATGTGAAAGAGAAGACATACATCTACAACTTTGTAGAAGGACACTTCATCCAATTATATCTCTAAATATATCAAATGACGTTCCAATGTGGAGGTTTGTTTCTGATTTGGCGCCCAGGTGTGCGAAATGGTACTAAAATATGATTTTGGCTAACTCCAGCTTGTTTCTTGCTTGTTTGGTAGTGGAGGTGTGAAGCATCTTGGCCTAAACTTGTTTTATACGTCGTTTTTCAGCCCGTTCTTCGATTGTTCCATTTAAGGTCTGAAATCACTTAATACACGAATTAAATGCACATGTGGAAAGAATCAAGCGATAAATGAACCTAAAACATAAACGGAAAGGGGCTTAAAATACGTAAAAACGACTCCTATCACACATAATATGGGAAAAATAACCCTAGAATAATATGCATAGATCTAATATGAAAAATAGATCTAATATGAAAGGATACAATCACATAATACGTTACATATCAATTTTGTCAATTGTTTATCAAAAAAGTTAATTATCTCAATCACAATCTTAACAAACAATTAATCCGTACATGGATTGGACAGTGTTTTTACGGACTACTTCAATGTCAGATCGAGCCTAATCGTTCAATTGTATATTCGTATTTATCTTTTTCACACAAGTGTTTTGTGAAGAAACCGTACACAATACACTTTACTGTATGCGAGAGATAGACACTAGTGTCATTGAACTCCGAACTACATAAAGTCCCTCTCATGTAAATATTCTAACATTTACACTTCCCGTGTATTTAAATTTCTTACAATTTCACCCATGTAAATCTTACAAATAATCCCCTGACGGGGGTCTCATTGTAAATTACCAAAAGTTAGAGGAAAATTTTGATAATTAATACAAAAATGAGAGAGTGTGCATGTAATTCACCAAAAACTAAAAATAAAAAAATATGAAAACCTGAATGCTTTATACCTTGTAAATGTTCTGACTTTGCATGTACGTAGCTTTCGGAATTTAACAACTCTTACATCTTAAAG
The DNA here is from genome assembly GCA_019426215.1 of Buddleja alternifolia. Classification (NCBI taxonomy): domain Eukaryota; kingdom Viridiplantae; phylum Streptophyta; class Magnoliopsida; order Lamiales; family Scrophulariaceae; genus Buddleja; species Buddleja alternifolia. Next base: position 34,135,715 of record CM033398.1, read on the forward strand.
TCAAAGCATTGCTACTCGAAAGTCGTTTCAGATGATTTTGCATGCATGGTGTCTCTCACTTGTTGCTATAAATTAATAGTACTAATACGATTTATCTATATTATCAAATAAAATAAATAATACGATTTATCTCACATTCTCACTTTTGTTGTCTAGATGGGGGAATACATTGTCCATTTCAAATTTCTATTCCCAAGATAATATTTTATCTTATATTTCATAGCATATTTGAGCATCACATGTATAATAAGTTTATATTTTATTTTAAAAAATATATTTATACTTTTGACATACATATTGAAGGAAAATATATTTGAAAAAAAACACACACTATTTTACTACAGATGATTTGAAACAAACATTTACGCCTATAGCAAGTTGGTAACTACCATGCAGGCGTACGTAGTCCTCTCATTAAAATGATTTACTACAAAATCTTAATTATACTATCCACTATACCATTATGATGATGTGGTTGAAACAAAAAGTAATTAAATATAAAATAAAGCACTTTATACAATGAAAATACTATTAATGAGCTTTGACTTTGGTAAAGTATGTTAATACATTAACTTTTCGGTACCCTATTATGTACTACAAATGCATGTTGCATGATCTTTAATCGTAGTCAATAAAGAAGTAACTACAAGTTTGATTCGTTCTTCACATATTTTGATTATTAACTACAAGTTTGATTCGTAACTACAAGTTTGATTAGTTTGATTGGTATAGTTAATACATTAACTTTTCGGTACCCTATTATGTACTACAAATGCATGTTGCATGATCTTTAATCGTAGTCAATAAAGTATACGCATATATAGTGGATTTAGTCCATATATATTTTGTAACTACAAGTTTGATTAGTTCTTCATATAATAATTACGTAATTAATAGACTGAATTTATGAGGAAGCTACAGCAAAACTTCGACCAAGCGTGTGTGTATATATATTTTTTTTATAAGAGTGTGTGTGTATATTTTATACACATATATATCTTCTTGATATAATAATGTACCAACCTTTGAAACATATGGATCTAAGTTTGAGTCAATATAAATGAATGAACAATAGGCGCAATAAGTCCAGTCAAGTTGACATACATACGTTGGGAAGCCAATTTTTTTGGGAAAATTACACATAGACCTCTAACTTATTGTTTAATTATCAAAACCTCCCCTCACTTATTGGAATTTACCAACACACACCCTCAAGTGGTCTATTTGTAAGGTTCGCAGGGGTAATATTGTAGGAGTTTTTAAACATACAAGGGGTCTATTTGTAAGAAATCTTTAATAACAAAGGGGTGTATTGGTAATTTCAAATAAATCATGAGGGGGGTTTTGGTAACTACATAATAAGTGAGGGGGTTTGTGTGTAAATTTTCCTATTTAGTATTCCAACTTCTAAGTGCTTATACGTATGGAAGTATTGAAGAACTTAGAAGCATATATATGTATATATATATATATATTTATATGTGTGTATATATATATATTTAACGTATTTATTGTTTTACGACCAAAATATAACACTTAATTATAATTTATTCTCATTTGTATTACTCTATTTTCGTAGATCTCTATCTATATTCATTGATATTTATATTGAAGTTGATATCTCCCATATGAGTTTTAAATTTGTTTTACGGACGCGGGAATCGCATGCCATGACCGCTAGTATAGCAAATAAAAAGAAAATTGCTAATGCAACAAAGAGTGTCCAAAATAATGAGTTGAAATAATTAGACAAAGTCACGTAAACAATTGGTAATGCCAAATCTTTAAAGAAAGACAATTAAAACATTAAAGTATTCAAGCAAAAAGAACTTCAGTAACAAAGAATTTGTGTACTGACTGATATAATGTTAATATTAATATTTCACAATTTTCTTAGAATAATTAGTTAAATATTAATTACATAACAAATAGTAATTTAAGATTTACAAAAATAATAACTTAAGAGGTAATATGGTAGGCGAAACTCTATATATCAAGTTTTGTGAAAAGAATTCAAAATGTATGCAAAGAATAAAACAAATAAAAGAATGGAAGGGCCAAATTATTTAAAGGTTACAATTAAGCGCATATATGCAAAAATACGACTACAAAATCTTTATCTATTACAAAATTTCGCATATCCAAACATTTCTTAAATGCCGGGATGTCTTAACCAAAGGTGCTTGCTTTTGGATCTCTGCAAACTCAAAAATTTTAACGTGGCTTGAACCTTGGATTCCATCTCTTGTTGGTTTTATTCCCCCGCCCCCTATTAGCTCTCGCGTTTGTGTCATTTATGTTGTGGTTGGTTCTCTCATTGATCCGATTACAAATGATTGAGATTTTGATAATATCTTAGAAGTCTTTCCACCCTCGGTTGCACATGCTATTTTCAAAATTAAAATTCCATCCTCGTCGGATCCTCCTGCTCTATTCTGGACCCCCTTTACATCAGGGAAATTTTCAGTTAAAAGTTCTTTTTCTTCTATTAGCAATCCACCCCGCGGCTCTTCTTCTCATATTTCTAGTCCCAATCCTTTGTTTATGAAAATTTGGTCATCTCGTTTGCATGAAAGACATAAGATTTTTATATGGAAAGTGGCCTATAGGATTATACCCGTTAGAACTAGAATTATGTCTATTTTCCATATTGATAATGCAAATTGTCCTTTCTGTGATTCTGCTCTTGAAACCATGGAACATATTTTTCTCCATTGTCCAATTTCTAAGAAGATTTGGTGGCTCTCAAAATAGGGGGTTGAAAACTGACTCGTTTATGAACTTTTCTCTAAATCAATGGCTTTGTTTACTTTTTGATAAAAAACTGTGTTTGGATGTTTCCCGGGCTGAGAAATTTATTATCTCTGCAATTGTTATCATGGATGCTATTTGGAGAGCTAGAAATCAGCTCATTCATCATCATATTCTCCCTATTGAATCTATAATTGTTGCTCGTGCTGATAAACTTTCTTTGGAGCATTCGGAAGCTCAAATGGTGTGTTCTATCCGGGCCAAACAGCAAAGCCTTACTTCAATTTGGTCCTGCCTTTGTTGATGGAAAACGCGCCTGTGCTATTGTGCTACGTAACAGCTCAGGTGATGTTCTTTTTGCTGCTGCCCGCAATTTCTTTGCCCATAATGCTACTCAAGCTGAAGTTGAGGGTCTTAATGATGCTGCTGTTTGGGCTGATATTCTTCAAATACTTCAGTGCTTATTTGAAAGTGATTCTGAAGGGGCGGTGAAAATGGCTCTTTGCCCCCTCGATTTTTCTGATTGGCACTCAAAAGTCCTTGTTCGCTCCATACATGATCTTCGTCAAAAGTGGCTTAAATGGTCTTTCAAGTTTGCTCGTCGCCAAGCTAATGCGACTGCCCACGCTTTGGCACAGTGGGATTTTCACTCGCACTAGAACAACCCTTTTTGTTTCTCGCATTTAAATTTTATTTCTTCAAATTGTATTATTGGCCCCGAACCTTCTGTGGCCTAAACTTGGGTTTTGGATTCTTGTGATTTTGATTTATGAAAGTTTTTCTTATAAAAAAGAAAAAAAAAAAACAAGAGAAGTCATTTCTACTAACAAACAAACATATGCGAAAGTGACACTCCTCTCACTTAAAATGTGCACTAACCAAAAGACGAACCTCTGAAAACCCAACGTGGTCTCTTACAAATATTTTCTTTAGGTTTGTATCACATATAATCACCCTGGCTTGTACAGGATCCTGAAATGAAATGAAGAGAGCATCGACATAAAAATTGTTGTAAATTTTGTGATTTGTGTTTACATAATTATAATTTATCCATTAATATTCATTTAATTACATAATTATATTACATTATGCATCATATACAAATAAAGATCATAATTAGATATTAAACAACATAAATTATAAAAAATAAGATACTGCACTAATGGAGAGGCACGCCACATGACGCTGTCCTAAAGACATGATTGCCTCCCTACGTGCAGGTTTTGATGGCTGACCATAACTCCAAGATAAAACCCCATTAGCTCACAGTGGTGTCTCATCCTATGTGCTCGACCACAAGGAGACAAAGAATTAATCCCTTAGTCATGTTGCCAAAACACTCTTGTGGAGAGTAAAGAGACTTTAATTTGACTATTCAAAGATATTAATAGACCATTAAAAAACATCATAAATCACCATAAATTAAATAATAACTTGGCCCACTAATGACGAAATAAATTGGTCAAATATCACATAACTAAGATGATAATGAGACCATAAGTCTAATATAAATTATAAGTAAATAGACACACTACTTGTGAGTTTAAAGAAATTATTATTTGTTGGAAATAAAAAGTAAATTGAAGAAATGTTAAAGCATATGTCCAACAATCCCCCACAAGATTTAAAATTTCTGAAATTCAATAAACCAAGTAAATATGGTTGTAAATTTATATCATGCAATCGGTATAGGTGCCTTCCGGGCTTGATCCTATACTTAGTGATAGTGACCTCCATTTGAGGGAGCCATAATGGACTAGGCCTTGAATTAGGTCCCTTGACCAAAACCAATTGCCACACACATGATACAGACTTTAGGACATGGTGATTCCCTTATGGCCTCAGCCCATCCCCATTGATGTAAAAGAATATAGCCTCTGCGCTAGTCCCCCGAGGCAAATTCTATCTCATGGATTAAAATATGATATGCTTCTTATTTTCATTTATCAATTAATCACATAGACACACACGTTATAGACAACTCCATAAAGCATTTATTACACATACATTAACATAAACTTATCAATTTAGATGTATCAGTAAGTCTCATCGACCATCCATTATTTTCTCTCCATTTTCTTTGAAAATATATTTCCCATACTTATTAAAACTCGCTAAAACAATTTATCACATAATATTTTTCATTTTGAATAAAACAATGTAAATCCCACATTTCACAAAATTATCATAGTTACACTGCATGACGCTAGGAAAAATATTAATATTCCATAAGATCAGTTTCAAATAAAACTAAATTATAGCAATAAAAGATTATTTTCCCTTCAATCCATGGCCAGGATTAATCTTATAAAATATTTTGGGGGTGAAGTCAACCCCCACATTTCTAACATATCATGAAATAATCAAACTTATAAATTTCAATATACATTGCACATTAAAATCAAATGAGTTAAATTCCAACCCCACATTTCTGTGTTCGGTAAAAAAATTCAATTTTTAAAAAATAATTTTCATTCTGTTGTACATAACCTTGCATATATAATGTCAAAGTGCAAGAGAAATCACTCTTTAAAAGATAACAGATATATATTTTTTTCTATATATATATATAATCCACTCCTCAAATTATAACAACACAAGAATAGTACTATTTGAATTTCAGATTATTCATCTTTGCGTACAATCAAGATATAATGTTCTCAGGCTAAAATTTCACACGTCTTATGATCAAAGATCAATAATAAGCTATTAAGATCTCTATTGAGCAGTAAAACATAACATCCCGAGATAGTAATAGCATTTAAAATTATCATAATAATTTCATGTATAACTCAAGTATTTGACCATACTAATAAACACAGGACCCTCCATCCGTTGGTTTATGAAGCATCAAGCATAACCGACTTATTGAGATATAAATTCATCACAAATTAAATCAATATTTATTTCCCTACATACTTTTGTTGTGAGCAAATATAATTTACAATGTACTTTATAGCACAATTGTATAAACATTATATAATCATATGCATAAATTAATATGTCATTAGAAAATCTCCTACAATAAATTAAAATTTTCCGTTTAATTATAGACTCGTTTGGAAAATCACACATATATTAATATGTTGAAAGCACAATTACACTCTGTAAATTCTAAAAACATGTGGGCAAGCTTATTCAAGATGGTGATGGTATTTAAATATTTTCATGATAGTTCTTAAAGAATGCACTAGCCGTTAGTAAAATGCATTAGAGCATAAATTAGAAGTTGAAGAAACATATATTTTAACGGCTACATCATAAATAAAATTATTCACTATATAATTATGTATTTATAAAACTCTCACATTAGAGACAATATATGAAGAAATATTATTAAATATTTATTTCATGTCATAAAATATATATCTTTTCCTTTGATGAAGAAATAATTTCTTAAAACTCACAATGCCCTAAGTTTTCAGATATATTCAGATTAGATATCAACAATAATCGCATCCATGCCATGAAGGAATTCAATCCAGATTAATTAGAACTAACAAAATTATTGCATTTGTATACTTAATTAGTTAATTATGCCGTCTTAAGACCATCTCCAACCCACGCCATTTTGGGTTGGAGATATGGCCGTTTTGATGCACGTTGGGCTCTCCAACCCACGCTATTATTTGTGCCAAATTTGGAGCAAATGAACAGTAGCATGCTATATTTGGCGTACAATTGTTTATTTGCACAAAATTTGGTGCAAGCCTATCTTTTTTTGTTTGTTGAAATAAGGATAAAAATATAAAAATAGGTATAAAAAGGAATGTTCTAAAAAATATTATTTTTGGTGTTATAGAGTTGTGAGTTGGAGTAAATTTAAAGTACAACACTATAATGGTGCGAAAATTGCACCATTTTTGTGTTTATGGGTTGGAGATGCTCTAAGAAAAGCTAAGGAATATAATGAGGTATTACATCACATGCAATCATGCATATATATTCCACCGGATTTGGTTGGAATGGCATGGTTTTAAATATGCCCCTTCTCCGCCTATCGGGATTGGGTGCCGATTTCGCTCGATCGATCCGTGGAAGTTTGAATAGTCTGTTTGATTTTATTAATAGCAATATTAATTCATATACCATTATCGAGAAATATATTTTCTTTGTACTATATACCACGTAAAGAATTATCAACATGTAACTTCTATACAATTATATTACAATAGTACGCTCTTCAAACACTTTTACTATTTAGCCGTTGGACAAACATGTAACTCCTACATATGCTCACGAGTCTTGACTACTAGACAACTTGTAATACACATAATTGTTGTATGTTACTAGTCATTTGTATATAATGATGCATTATATATCTCATTAAATGTAATTTAATCTCTTGATGAGACTTGAAATAAAAATTAGAGCAAAGAATTTGATCCAGCTATCTGCCCCAACCGGATGGCTAAGACTTATTGTCCTCAACTGTCGATCCTAGACATAAAGAAGAACATAGAACCAACTTTTAAGAATTATGCTAATATAAAGAATGTGCAAGGCTATGCTGAAAAGTCTGGGTTTGTAGCTAAGAAGGGAGATAAAGACGTAAGTTCATTAAGTTCTTCTTTTTTAAAGAAGTTTATACCGATGCTATGAGTTGCATAAAACGCTTTGTTTTCAGGTTAGGTACAGTGTTTATGATATCAAGTGTGTCGGGAGAGATCAAGTTCGTGATAAACTTTTCAGCGGCACCTTAGTTGCTTCTGTAAGGTTGTACAACAGCTTCAGGTACAACCTCTACATGGAAAATGATGTCTGATTTAGTTTGCACGAGGAGGAGCGTAGAATATACCAGAAGAAGTACTGGGACCTTCCGTAGCACGCAGTTGTTTTGGATGCCATTGGAGATTTTGACCATTCGCCAAAGGGCGTAGATTGTTATCGCCATGGCAACCCTGGTTATAAGAGTTTACCCATAACGTTGGTCCGGGTCCTTAACAAATTTGGACGTCCTTGGGGAAAGGACGTCAATTGTTTTGTAGATTTATTTGGCACTGATGTACTCAGCAACAAGTTATATTATTTTCCTATCTAGCTGTAGTTTTGAAATAGAATGACCTGTTCTAAAAGATATGTTGCATCAAAATGTTGATTTTCTTGTACTAAGCAACAAGTTTTACTCTTGTACTGTCTAGTTTTAGGATTGCAATAGAATGACCTGTTTTGAAAGATATGTGGCATTGAAATAGAAAGCTTATTGACTAGTAGTAAGCGACAAGTTTTATTCTTGGTTCATGTTTTAGATGATGTTGGATTTAAGGTGTAAATTTGGCTATGGGCATGGCAACGTGGTATTGTAACGAAGTGCCGTTAAGTCCTATCTTATTCAAGGCATTAGAGAAAAGTACTGGACCAAACTTTTGATAGAAATCTAGAAAATGCTTTCTCCTTGACTGTATACCATTTAGATTCTCGACATATACTCAAGGTTCCAACAAGAAGAAGGTTTACTGCCAGATTAAAACTGGATGACGTTGAAGAAGAGTTGTACTTTTAAGTGAAATGAAACGGTTGGAGTTGGAGGAAAATACTGGTACTACTTTCAGAGACTCGTTTTCTTGTTGATCTGGTGATGGAATTGGCTACCATGCTGAGGTTTCCACATTGAAGAAAGAACTTGATGAACACAGATAAAGGGTCATGGTCTCAATGTGCCAATAAAACAAAGACCATGACCCTTTATATAGAGAATTCAATTTCACCGTTCATAGATATTAACATGCCACTAAAAAACATAATAAATCACCAAAAATTAAAAAATAATTTTGCGCAATAATGATTAAATAAATTGTTTAAATATCACATAAATAAGATGACAAATAGGCACACTAATTGTGGGATTGAAAAAATTATTATTTGTTCGAAATAAAAAGTAAATTGAAGAAATTTTAAAGCTTATTTCCAACAAAAATGTGAGAGAAGGCTAAATCAACAAAAGAAATTTTAATATGCAAGATATGGTTTACAAGATTAAACATAAAGTAGTTTGAATCTGATAAATATGTGTGCAAATGTAAATCTGACCCTAGTTTTAAATATGAAACTAAATATTAATAGGCCACTAAAAAAATCATAAATCACCATAAATTAAATAATAATTTAGCCCACTAATGATGAAATAATTTAGTCAAATATCACCTAAATAAGATAATAATGAAGCCATAAGTCTAATATAAATTATAAGTAAATAGGTACACTAGTTTTGAATTTAAAGAAATTATTATTTGTTTGAAATAAAAAGTAAATGGAAAAAAATTTAAAGTTTATTTCCAACAAAAATGTGAGAGAAGGCTAAATCAACAAAAGAAATTTTAATATGCAAGATTAAACATGAAGTAGTTTGAAATTGACAAATATGTGTTCAAATGGTAATCTGACCCTAGTTTCAAATATGAAAAAACTCAAGAGAAAGAAAATCAATTATACTTAACCATACTGATAAACACAGGACCATCCAACCGTTGGCTTGTGAAGCATCAAGCATAACCGACTTATTGAGATATAAATTCATCACAAATTAAATCAACATTTATTTCCCTACATGTTTTTGTTGTGAGCAAATATAATTTACAATGTACTTTATAGCACAATTGTATCAACATTATATAATCATATCCATAAATTAATATGTCATTCGAAAATCTCCTACAATAAACTAAAATTTTCCGTCTAATTATAGACTCGTTTGGAAAATCACATATATATTAATATTTTGAAAGCACAATTACACTCTATAAATTTTAAAAACATGTAGGCAAGCTTATACAAGATGGTGATGGTATTTAAATTCTTCATGATAATTCTTAAAAAATGCACTAGCCGTTAGTAAAATGCATTAGAGCATAAACTAGAAGTTGAAGAAACATATATTGTAACGGCTACATCATAAATAAAATTATTCACTAATTAATTATATATTTATATAACTCTCACACTAGAGGCAATATATGAAGAAATATTATTAAATATTTATTTCATGTCAAAAAAAAAATAAAATCTTTTCCTTTGATGAAGAAATAATTTCTAAGAACTCACAATGCCCTAAGCTTACAGATATATTTGGATTAGATATCAAAAATAACCACATGCATGCCATGAAGGAATTCAATCCAGATTAATTAGAACTACCAAAACTATTGCATTGGTATACTTAATTAGTTAATTATGCCGCCTTAAGACCATCTCCAACCCAGGCCATTTTGGGTTGGAGATGGCCATTTTGATGCACGTTGGACTCTCCAGCCAACGCTATTATTTGCGCCAAATTTAGTGCAAATGAACAGTAGCATGCTATATTTGGCGTACAATTATTTATTTGCACAAAATTTGGTGCAAGCCTATCTTTTTTTGTTTGTTGAAATATGGATAATAGTATAAAAATAGGTATAAAAAGGAATATATTAGAAAATATTATTTTTGGAGTTAAAAATAGAGTTGTGGATTGGATTAAATTTAAAGCACAACACTATAATGGTGCAAAAATTGCACCATTTTTGTGTTTATGGGTTGGAGATGCTCTACAAAAAAGTTAAGGAATATAATGAGGTATTACATCACATGCAATCATGCATACATATTCCATCGGATTCGGTTCGAAAGGCATGGTTTTCAATATGCCCCTTCTCCGCCTATCGGGAATGGGTGTCGATTTCGTTCGATCGATCCGTGGAAGTTTGAATAGTCGGTTTGATTTTATTAATAGCACTATTAATTCATATACCATTATCGAGAAATATATTTCTTTGTACTGCATACCATGTAAAGAATTATCAACAAGTAACTTCTATACAATTATATTACAATAGTACGCTCTTCAAACATTTTTACAATTTAGCTGTTGGAAAAACATATAATTCCTACATATGCTAACGAGTCTTGACTACTAGACAACTTTTAATACACATAAATGTTGTATGTTACTAGTCATTTGTATATAATGATGCATTATATATCTCATTAAATGTAATTTAATCTCTTGATGAGACTTGAAATAAAAATTAGAGCAAAGAATTTGATCCAACTATCTGGCCCAACCGGATTGCTAAGACTGATTGTCCTCAATTGTCGATCCTATACATAAAGAAGAACATAGAACAAACTTTTAAGAATTATGCTAAAAAAAAAAAAAGTTGCTAGGCAATGCTGAAAAGTCTAGGTTTGTAGCTAAGAAGGGAGATAAAGACGTAAGTTCATTAAGTTCTTCTTTTTTAAAGAAGTTTATACCGATGCTATGAGTTGCTTAAAACGCTTTGTTTTCAGGTTAGGTACAGTGTTTATGATATCAAGTGTGTCGGGAGAGATCAAGTTCGTGATAAACTTTCCAGCGGCCCCGTAGTTGTTTCTGTCAGGTTGTACAACAGCTTCAGGTACAACCTGCACATGGAAGATGATGTCTGATTTATTCTGGACGAGGAGGAGCTTAGAATATACCAAGAGAAGTACTGGGACCTTTCGGAGCTCACGGTGGTTTTGGATGCCATTGGAGATTTTTACCATCCGCTAGAGGGCGTAGATTGTTATCGCCATGGCAACCCTGGTTATAAGGGTTTACCCATGACGTTGGTCTGGGTCCTTAACAAGTTCGGATGCCCTTGGGAAAAGGACGTCAATTGTTTTGTAAATTTATTTAACACTAATGTACTCGGCAACAAGTTATATTATTTTACTATTTAGTTGTAGTTTTGAAATAGAATGACCTGTTCTAAAAGATATGTTGCCTCAAAATGTTTATTTTCTTGTACTAAGCAACAAGTTTTACTCTTGTACTATCCAGTTATAGGTTTGCAATAAAATGACCTATTTTGAAAGATATGTGGCATTACATAAAAAGGTTATCCAAATCATTTAGAGCCCATTTCAATTTTTAAATTTCAATTTGCCACAGCGATTATTCATTTGTTTTCTGACGCAACGCCCATTTGCCACAATGATTATTCATTTGCTTTCAAATTGAATTTTTCAAACCCAGTCTCACTCGCCCCAACTTTGCTTCTTCTCCGCCACAGTCTCACTCCAAGTACGCCACAGCCGCGCTCTGTTCTTGGGCTTTTGATTGAGGTTAGTTGTGCCTTCATTGCTTGTTTCATTTTACATAATTTTTCTTTTTTTCTCATTTGCTGTTTCATTTTTTGAGGTCATTACATTCTGTTAAGAAAGATTAAAGTAGAGAAATTTTGGGTTTGTATTTTGAAATATGCATTTAATTTCAAACGGCTATCTCAAGCAAGGATGTTCATTTGACTCTGCCAAAATCAACTAACACTATGAAATTCCTCAACTTCAGGACTTAAAAAGCTTCAAAGCTCCTCCTCCTCTCATTTTTTCCTGCATAATTACCAAAATACGAACAACTATCAGAAACAATCAAAATATGTTTACACACGCACACACATATATATATTGGGTATTTGGAATAGAATGTTTATTGACTAGTAGTAAGCGACAGGTTTTATTCTCGGTTCTTGTTTTAGATGATGTTGGATTTAAGGTGTAAATTTGGCTACGGGTACGGCAACGTGGTATTGTAATAAAGTGCCATTAAGTTCTATCTTATTCAAGGCATTAGAGAAAAGTACTGAACCAAATTTTTTGATAGAAATCTAGAAAAGTCTTTCTCCTTGACTGCATACCATTCAGATTCTTAACATACACTCAAGGTTCCAATAAGAAGAAAGTTTACTGCCAGATTAAAATGGGATGACGTCGAAGAAGAGTTATGGTTTTAAGTGAAATGAAATGGTTGGAGTTGAAGGAAAATACTGATACTATTTTCAAAGACTTGGAGACTCGTTTTCTTGATGATCCGGTGATGGAGTTGGCTACCATGCTGAGATTTCCACATTGAAGAAAGAACTTAATGAACACAAATAAAGGGTCATGGTCTCAATGTGGCAATCAAAAAAAGACCATGACCCTTTATATGGAGAATTCAATTTGCCCTTTCATAGATATTAATAGGCCACTAAAAAACACAATAAATCATCAAAAATTAAATAATAATTTAGCCTACTAATGATGAAATAAATTGTTCAAATATCACATAAATAAGATGATAAATAGGCACACTTATTGTGAGTTTAAAGAAATTATTATTTGTTGGAAATAAAAAAGTAAATTGAAGAAATTTTAAAGCTTATTTCCAACAAAAATGTGAGACAAGGCTAAATCAACAAAAGAAATTTTAATATGCAAGATATGGTTTACAAGATCAAACATAAAGTAGTTTCGATCTGACAAATATATGTGCAAATGGTAATCTGATCCAGGTTTTAAATATGAAACTAAATATTAATAGGCCACTAAAAAACACCATAAATCACCAAAAATTAAATAATAATTTAGTCCACTAATGATGAAATAAATTGGTCAAATATCACCTAATGTGAGAGAAGGCCAAATAAACTTTAATATGATATCAAGTGTGTCAGGAGAGATCAAATTCGTGATAAACTTTCCAGCGGCCCCGTAGTTGCTTCTGTTAGGTTGTACAACAGCTTCAAGTACAACTTGCACGTGGAAAATGATGTCTGATTTAGTCTGGACGAGGAGGAACGTAGAATATACCAGGAGAAGTACTGGGACCTTCCGAAGCACGCGGTGGTTTTGGATGCCATTGGAGATTTTTATCATTCGCCAAAGGGCGTAGATTGTTATCGCCATGGCAACCCTGGTTATAAGAGTTTACCCATAACGTTGGTCCGGGTCCTTAACAAATTTGGACGTCCTTGGGGAAAGGACGTCAATTGTTTTGTAGATTTATTTGGCACTGATGTACTCAGCAACAAGTTATATTATTTTCCTATCTAGCTGTAGTTTTGAAATAGAATGACCTGTTCTAAAAGATATGTTGCATCAAAATGTTGATTTTCTTGTACTAAGCAACAAGTTTTACTCTTGTACTGTCTAGTTTTAGGATTGCAATAGAATGACCTGTTTTGAAAGATATGTGGCATTGAAATAGAAAGCTTATTGACTAGTAGTAAGCGACAAGTTTTATTCTTGGTTCATGTTTCAGATTCTTAACATACACTCAAGGTTCCAATAAGAAGAAGGTTTATTGCCAGATTAAAACGGGATGACGTTGAAGAAGAGTTTTGGTTTTAAGTGAAATGAAATGGTTGGAGTTGGAGGAAAATACTGATACTATTTTCAAAGACTTGGAGACTCGTTTTCTTGATGATCCGGTGATGGAGTTGGCTACCATGCTGAGGTTTCCACATTGAAGAAAGAACTTAATGAACACAGATAAAGGGTCATGGTCTCAATGTGGCAACCAAAAAAAGACCATGACCCTTTATATGGAGAATTAAATTTGCCCGTTCATAGATATTAACAGGCCACTAAGAAACACAATGAATCACCAAAAATTAAATAATAATTTAGCCCACTAATGATGAAATAAATTGTTCAAATATCACATAAATAAGATGATAAATAGGCACACTAATTGTGAGTTTAAAGAAATTATTATTTGTTGGAAATAAAAAGTAAATTGAAGAAATTTGAAAGCTTATTTCCAACAAAAATGTGAGACAAGGCTAAATCAACAAAAGAAATTTTAATATGCAAGATATGGTTTACAAGATTAAACAAAAATAGTTTGGATTTGACAAATATATGCGCAAATGGTAATCTGACCCTAGTTTTAAAAATGAAACTAAATATTAATAGGCCACTAAAAAACAACATAAATCACCAAAAATTAAATAATAATTTAGCCCACTAATGATGAAATAAATTGGTCAAATATCACCTAATTCGAGAGAAGGCTAAATAAATTTTCATATGATATCAAGTGTGTCGGGAGAGATTAAGTTAGGTACAGTGTTCATGATATCAAGTTTGTCGGGAGAGATCAAGTTCGTGACAAACTTTCCAGCGGCCCCGTAGTTACTTCTGTCAGGTTGTACAACAGCTTCATGTACAACCTGCACATGGAAAATGATGTCTGATTTAGTCTGGACGAGGAGGAGCGTAGAATATACCATGAGAAGTACTGGGAACTTTCGAAGCACGCGGTGGTTTTGGATGCCATTGGAGATTTTTACCATCCGGTAGACGGCGTAGATTGTTATCGCCACGGCAACCCGGGTTATAAGGGTTTACCCATGACGTTGGTCCGAGTCCTTAACAAGTTCGGACGCCCTTGGGAAAAAGACGTTAATTGTTTTGTAGATTTAGTTGACACTGATGTACTCGCCAACAAGTTATATTATTTTACTATCTAGCTGTAGTTTTGAAATAGAATGACCTGTTCTAAAAGATATGTTACATCAAAATGTTTATTTTCTTGTACTAAGCAACAAGTTTTACTGTTGTACTGTCTAGTTTTAGGTTTGCAATAAAATGACCTGTTTTGAAAAATATGTGGCATTGAAATGGAATGCTTATTGACTTGTAATAAGCGACTGGTTTTATTTTTAGTTCATGTTTCAGATTCTTAACATACACTCAAGGTTCCAATAAGAAGAAGGTTTACTACCAGATTAAAACGGGATGACGTTGAAGAAGAGTTATGGTTTTAAGTGAAATTAAATGGTTGGAGTTGGAGGAAAATACTGATACTATTTTCAAAGACTTGGAGACTCGTTTTCTAGATGATCCGGTGATGGAGTTGGCTACCATGTTGAGGTTTCCACATTGAAGAAAAAACTTAATGAACACAGATAAAGGGTCATGGTCTCAATGTGGCAATCAAAAAAAGACCATGACCCTTTATATGGAGAATTCAATTTGCCCGTTCATAGATATTAACAGGCCACTAAAAAACTCAATAAATCACCAAAAATTAAATAAAAATTTAGCCCACTAATGTTGAAATAAATTGTTCAAATATCACATAAATAAGATGATAAATAGGCACACTAATTGTGAGTTTAAAGAAATTATTATTTGTTGGAAATAAAAAGTAAATTGAAGAAATTTGAAAGCTTATTTCCAACAAAAATGTGAGACAAGGCTAAATCAACAAAAGAAATTTTAATATGCAAGATATGGTTTACAAGATTAAACAAAAATAGTTTGGATTTGACAAATATATGCGCAAATGGTAATCTGACCCTAGTTTTAAAAATGAAACTAAATATTAATAGGCCACTAAAAAACAACATAAATCTCCAAAAATTAAATAATAATTTAGCCCACTAATGATGAAATAAATTGGTCAAATATCACCTAATGTGAGAGAAGGCTCAATAAATTTTAATATGATATCAAGTGTGTCGGGAGAGATCAAGTTAGGTACAGTGTTCAAGATATCAAGTGTGTCGGGAGAGATCAAGTTCGTGATAAACTTTCTAGCGGCCCCGTAGTTGCTTCTGTTAGGTTGTACAACAGCTTCAGGTACAACCTGCACATTGAAAATGATGTCTGATTTAGTCTGGACGAGGAGGAGCTTAGAATATACCAGGAGAAGTATTGGGACCTTTCGAAGCACGCGGTGGTTTTAGATGCCATTGGAGATTTTTACCATCCGCCAGAGGGCGTAGAATGTTATCGCCACGACAACCCTGGTTATAAGGGTTTACCCATGACGTAGGTCCGGGTCCTTAACAAGTTTGGACGCCCTTGGGAAAAAGACGTCAATTGTTTTGTAGATTTATTTATCACTGATGTACTCAGCAACAAGTTATATTATTTTACTATCTAGCTGTAGTTTTGAAATAGAATGACCTGTTCTAAAAGATATGTTGCATCAAAATGTTTATTTTCTTGTACTAAGCAACAAGTTTTACTCTTGTACTGTCTAGTTTTAGGTTTGCAATAAAATGACCTGTTTTGAAAGATATGTGGCATTGAAATAAAATGCTTATTGACTTGTAGTAAGCGACGGGTTTTATTTTTGGTTCATGTTTTATATGATGTTGGATTTAAGGTGTAATTTTGGCTATGGGTATGGCCACGTGGTATTGTAATAAAGTGCCGTTAAGTCCTATCTTATTCAAGGCATTAGAGAAAAGTACTGGACCAAACTTTTTGATAGAAATCTAGAAAAGGCTTTCTCTTTGACTACATACCATTGAGATTGTGAACATACACTCAAGGTTCCAATAAGAAGAAGGTTTACTGCCAGATTAAAACGGGATGACGTCAAAGAAGAGTTATGCTTTTAAGTGAAATGAAACGGTTGGAGTTGGAGGAAAATACTGATACTACTTTCAAAGACTAGGAGACTTGTTTTCATGATGATCCGGTGATGGAGTTGGTAACCATGCTGAGGTTTCCACATTGATAAAGAACTTGATGAACACAGATAAAGGGTCATGGTCTCATTGTGTCAATCAAAAAAAGACCATGACCCTTTATATGGAGAATTCAATTTGACCGTTCGTAGATATTAATAGGCATATAAAAAACATAATAAATCACCAAATATTAAATAATAATTTAGCCCACTAATGATGAAATAAATTGTTCGAATATCACATAAATAAGATGATAAATAAGCACACTAATTGTGAGTTTAAAGAAATTATTATTTGTAAATAAAAATTAATTTGTAGAAATTTTAAAGCTTATTTCCTACAAAAATGTGAGACAGGGCTAAATCAACAAAAGAAATTTTAATATGCAAGATATAGTTTACAAGATTAAACATAAAGTAGTTTGAATCTGACAAATATATGTGCAAATGGTAATTTGACCCTAGTTTTAAATATGAAACTAAATATTAATAGGCCACTAAAAAATCATAAATCACCATAAATTAAATAATAATTTAGCCCACTATTGATGAAATAAATTGGTCAAATATCGCCTAAATAAGATAATAATATGGCCATAAGTCTAATATAAATTATAAGTAAATAGGTACACTAGTTTGGAATTTAAAGAAATTATTATTTGTTGGAAATAAAAGGTAAATTGAAAAAAAATTCAATTGTATTTCCAACAATAATGTGAGACAGGCTAACTCAACAAAAGAAATTTTAATATGCAAGATTAAACATGTAGTAGTTTGAATTTGACAAATATGTGTTCAAATGGTAATCTGACCATAATTTCGAATATGAAAAAACTCATGAGAAAGAAAATCAACTATACTTGACCATACTGATAAACACAGGGCCCTCCAACCGTTGGGTTGTTAAGCATCAAGCATAACCGACTTATTGGGATATAAATTTATCACAAATTAAATAAACATTTATTTCCCTACATATTTCTGTTGTGAGCAAATGTAATTTACAATGTACTTTATAGACTCGTTTGGAAAATCACACATATATTAATATGTCACTAGAAAATCTCCTACAATAAATTAAAATTTTCCGTTTAATTATAGACTCGTTTGGAAAATCACACATATATTATAATATGTTGAGAGCACAATTACACTCTATAAATTCTAAAAACATGTAGGCAAGCTTATACAAGATGGTGATGGTATTTAAATATTTTCATGCCATGAAGGAATTCAATCCAGATTAATTAGAACTAACAAAAGTATTGCATTGGTATACTTAATTAGTTAATTATGCTTAAGACCATCTCCGCCCCACGCCATTTTGGGTTGGAGATGGCCATTTTGATGCACGTTGGACTCTCCAACCCACGCTATTATTTGCGCCAAATTTGGAGCAAATGAACAACAACATGCTATATTGGGCGTACAGTTGTTTATTTGCACAAAATTTGGTGCAAGCCTATCTTTTTTTGTTTGTTGAAATATGGATAATAGTATAAAAATAAGTATAAAAAGGAATATTCTAGAAAATATTATTTTTGGTGTTAAAAATAGAGTTGTAGGTTGGATTAAATTTAAAGGACAACACTATAATGGTGCAAAAATTGCACCATTTTCGTGTTTATGGGTTGGAGATTCTCTAAGAAAATCTAAGGAATATAATGAGGTATTACATCACAAGCAATCATGCATACATATTCCATCGGATTCGGTTCGAAATACATGGTTTTCAATATGCCCCTCTCCGCCTATCGGAATTGGGTGTCGATTTCGTTTGATCGATCCGTGGAAGTTTGAGTAGCCTGTTTGATTTTATTAATAGCAATATTAATTCATATACCATTATCGAGAAATATATTTTCTTTGTACTGTATATGATGTAAAGAATTATCAACATGTAACATCTATACAATTATATTACAATAGTAAGCTCTTCAAACACTTTTGCTATTTAGCCGTTGGACAAACATGTAACTCCTAGATATGCTCACGAGTCTTGACTACTAGACAACTTGTAATACACATAAATGTTGTATGTTACTAGTTAATTGTATATCATGTTGCATTATATATTTCATTAAATTTAATTTAATCTCTTGATGAGACTTGAAATAAAGTTAGAGCAAAGAATTTGATCCAGCTATCTGCCCCAACCTGATGGCTAAGACTTATTGTCCTCAACTGTCAATCCTAGACATAAAGAAGAACATAGAACCAACTTTTAAGAATTTTGCTAATATAAAGAATGTGCTAGGCTATGCTGAAAAGTCTGGGTTTGTAGCTAAGAAGGGAGATAAAGACGTAATTTCATTAAGTGAGATGCTTAAAACGCTTTGTTTTCAGGTTAGGTACAGTATTTATGATATCAAGTATGTAGGGAGAGATCAATTTTGTGATAAACTTTCCAGCGGCCCCGTAGTTGCTTCTGTCAGGTTGTACAACAACTTCAGGTACAACCTGCACATGGAAAATGATGTCGGATTTAATCTGCACGAGGAGCGTAGAATAAACCAGGAGAAGTGCTGCGACCTTCCGAAGCACGCAGTGGTTTTGGATGTCATTGGAGATTTTTACCATCCGCCAGAGGGCGTAAATAGTTATCACCATGGCAACCCTGGTTATAAAGGTTTTCCCATGACGTTGGTCCGGGTCCTTAACAATTTCGGACGCCCTTGGGGAAAGGACGTCAATTGTTTTGTAGATTAAATTGACACTGTTGTACACGGAAACAAGTTATATTATTTTACTATCTAGTTGTAGTTTTGAAATAGAATGACCTGTTCTAAAAGATATGTTGCATCACAATGTTTATTTTCTTGTACTAAGCAACAAGTTTTACTCTTGTACTGTCTAGTTTTAGGTTTGCAATAAAATGACCAGTTTTGAAAGATATATGGCATTGAAATAGAATGCTTATTGACTAGTAGTAAGTGACAGGTTTTATTCTTGGTTCAAGTTTTAGATGATGTTGGATTTAGGGTGTAAATTTGGCTATGGGTATGGCCACATGGTATTGTAATAAAGTGCCGTTAAGTCCTATCTTATTCAAGGCATTAGAGAAAAGTACTGGGCCACACTTTTTGATAGAAATCTAGAAAAGGCTTTCTCCTTGACTGCATACCATTCAGATTCCTAACATACACTCAAGGTTCCAATAAGAGAAAGGTTTACTGCCAGATTAAAACAGGATGACGTCGAAGAAGAGTTATGGTTTTAAGTGAAATGAAATGGTTGGAATTTGAGGAAAATACTGATACTATTTTCAAAGACTTGGAGACTCATTTTCTTGATGATCCGGTGATGGAGTTGGCTACAAAGCTGAGGTTTCCACATTGAAGAAAGAACTTGATAAACACAGATAAAGGGTCATGGTCTCAATGTGGCAATCAAAAAAAGACCATGACCCTTTATACGGAGAATTCAATTTGACCGTTCATAGATATTAATAGGCCACCAAAAAACACAATAAATCACCAAAAATTAAATAATAATTTAGCCCACTAATGATAAAATAAATTGTTCAAATATCACATAAATTAGATGATAAATAGGCACACTAATTGTGAGTCTAAAGAAATTATTATTTGTTGGAAATAAAAAGTAAATTGAAGAAATTTTAAAGCTTATTTCCAACTAAAATGTGAGACAAGGCTAAATCAACAAAAGAAATTTTAATATGCAAGATATGGTTTACAAGATTAAACATAAAGTAGTTTGGATCTGACAAATATATGTGCAAATGGTAATTTGACCCTATTTTTAAATATGAAACTAAATATGAATAGGCCACTAAAAAACACCCTAAATCACCATAAATTAAATAATAATTTAGCCCACCAATGATGAAATAAATTGGTCAAATATCACCTAATGTGAGAGAAGGCTAAATAAATTTTAATATGATATCAAGTGTGTCGGGAGAGATCAAGTTCGTGATAAACTTTCCAGGGGCCCCGTAGTTGCTTCTGTCAGGTTGTTCAAAGCTTCAGGTACAACCTGCACATAGAAAATGATGTCTGATTTAGTCTGGACGAGGAGGAGCGTAGAATATACTTGGAGAAGTATTGGGACCTTCCGAAGCACGCAGTGGTTTTGGATGCCATTGGAGATTTTTACCATTCCTAGAGGGCGTAGATTGTTATCGCCATGGCAACCCTAGTTATAAGGGTTTACCCATGACGTTGGTTTAAGTCCTTAACAACTTCGGACGCCCTTGGGAAAAGGACGTCAATTGTTTTGTAGATTTATTTGACACTGATGTACTCGGCAACAAGTTATATTATTTTACTATCAAGCTGTAGTTTTGAAATAGAATGACATGTTCTAAAAGATATGTTGCATCAAAATGTTTATTTTCTTGTACTAAGCAACAAGTTTTATTCTTTTGTAGATTTATTTGACACTGATGTACTCGGCAACAAGTTATATTATTTTACTATCTAGCTGTAGTTTTGAAATAGAATGACATGTTCTAAAAGATATGTTGCATCAAAATGTTTATTTTCTTGTACTAAGCAACAAGTTTTATTCTTGTACTGTCTAGTTTTAGGTTTGCAATAAAATGACCGGTTTTGAAAGATATGTGGCATTGAAATAGACTGCTTATTGACTAGTAGTAAGCGACAGGTTTTATTCTTGGTTCATGTTTTAGATGATGTTGGATTTAGGGTGTAAATTTGGCTATGGGTATGGCCATGTGGTATTGTAATAAAGTGCCGTTAAGTCCTATCTTATTTAAGGCATTAGAGAAAAGTACTGGACCAAACTTTTTGATAGAAATCTAGGAAAGGCTTTCTCCTTGACTGCATACCATTCAGATTCTTAACATACACTCAAGGTTCCAATAAGAAGAAGGTTTACTGCTGGATTAAAACAGGATGACGTTGAAGAAAAGTTATGGTTTTAGGTGAAATGAAATGGTTGGAGCTGGAGGAAAATATTGATACTATTTTTAGAGACTTGGAAACTCGTTTTCTTGATGATTTGGTGAGGTAGTTTCCACATTGAAGAAAGAGCTTGATGAACACAAATAATCAAATTGTACTCGAAATGGTAATGTTGAATAGGAAAAAACTACTTTGATAATAGTGGTTCACTTGGTTACTTTCACTCATTTGTATACTATTCTCATCTCTGCCAACATTATTTTGGAGTATCATATATTGATAAATGCTATAATTGTAAGAATGTTTTCAACTAAATTGAGGTTTACTATTTCTCTCCATTTTCCCAGCGGATGTTATGAATGATGATGTTGTATAGGCGATTAAAAATTCCAAAGTGGTTTATTTTATTTCATCTTTTTAGCTTAGGATTGTGCTGTCTTCTACTTCACTTATCAGAAAGATGCTGCTTTGGTTATATTCACATGACTTGCTAGCTATTGGAGAAGTGTGATAAAGCCCACACTACCTAAGTCCTTATCCCCTAGATACTGGACCGACAGAGAGTCACGCCACATGACGCTGTCCTAAAGCCATTATTGCCTCCCTACGTGCAGGTTTTGACTACTGATCACGACTTCAAGATAAAACTCCATTAGCTCACAACAGTGTTTCATCCTATGTGCACGACCACAATGAAACGAGAAACCAATCTCTTAGTCACGTTGCCAAAGCACTCTTGTGGGGAGTAAACAAATGATTTCACAACCTCTATAGAATATCTCAGACTCTCAATGTGGCAATCAAAAAAAGACCATGACCCTTTATATGGAGAACTCAATTTGACCGTTCATAGATATTAATAGGCCACTAAAAAATACAATAAATCACCAAAAATTAAATAATTCAAATATCACATAAATAAGATGATAAATAGGCACACTAATTGTGAGTTTAAAGAAATTATTATTTGTTGGAAATAAAAAGTAAATTGAAGAAATTTTAAAGCTTATTTCCAACAAAAATGTGAGACAAGGCTAAATCAACAAAAGAAATTTTAATATGCAAGATATGGTTTACAAGATTAAACATAAAGTAGTTTAGATCTGACAAATATATGTGCAAATGGTAATTTGACCCTAGCTTTAAATATGAAACTAAATATTAATAGGCCACTAAAAAACATCATAAATCACCATAAATTAAATAATACTTTAGCCTACTAATGATGAAATAAATTGGCCAAATATCACCTAAATAAGATAATAATGAGGTCATAAGTCTAATATAAATTATAAGTAAATAGGTACACTAGTTTTGAATTTAAAGAAATTATTATTTGTTGGAAATAAAAAGTAAATTAAAAAAAATTTAAAGTTTATTTCCAACAAAAATGTGAGAGAAGGCTAAATCAGAAATTTTAATATGCAAGATTAAACATGAAGTAGTTTGAATTTGACAAATATGTGTTCAAATGGTAATCTAACCCTAGTTTCAAATTTGAAAAAACTCAAGAGAAAGAAAATAAACTATATTAGTATTTTGTCAAATGCCAAAAACACCCCTTAGCATAATTCATAGTAGTTGCACTAACTACACTTGTCAATTGTGATAATTACCAATCTTCCCCCTAAATATCCAAATTTACCAAAAAAAAAAAAATTGTAATTCCTTCATTTTTGAGATTCACAATTACCGATCTCTATCACACACCAAAAATTTTAAGATTTTAACCCATCACATTATCAAGAAGAAGGGGGCAGATCCACATACCTTGAGGTTGCACTTGCTTATGTAAGTCCAAGTACGTCTGATAGCTTGATGTAGTGTCACCGACTCACCACCGAGGAAGACATGCATTTCAGGTGACATTTGGAGGACTTCTCTCTCATCACCAACTTGACCACCGTCAAAAATGTGGTTTAAGTCCTTGTGCACTGTTTGGAGATAGTAAGCGAGGCCACCCACTTTTTTGCATTTGAAGATACACCTAGCCACCGGGCAATGAAGAAACTTAGAACGAGCACCAACATGGTTTAAGTCCTTGTGCCTAGTACGTAGATGTTGAGCAAGGCCGTCCACTGTTTTGAACGAGTAAATACACCCATCCACTGGGCAAATGTAACTCTTAGAGTGAGTACCACCGTTCCTATTCTCCTTCGGTGGTTCCTGTATAGATTTGTTGAATTATCTCTCCCCAGGTCGGCTAGAGTGGTGAAAAGTAGCCAACAATAGGAATAGGGCAGAGAAGCGAAAGACAAGAGGGACATAAGGGTTGGAAGAGAAGCAAAAGGCAGAGGCATAAGGGTTGTAAGGGTTGGAAGAAAAGAAAATAGTGGCGAAGGAAGGGGCGTAAGGGACAGACATGAAATGGCGATTGGCGGTGGATGAAAAGGAGTAAGGGACAGATGGGAACAACGGGTAGAGGCGGATGAAGAGGCGTAAGGGAAGAACCAGAAACAGTGAGTGGCAACGGAGGAAGGGGTGTAAGAGACAAATGGGAAACGACGAATACCGGTGGTGCGAAGGAGTTTAAAGAATACGGTAGACATTTTAGGTTTGTTGAGTGCAAATCAATTTGGCAACCCATTTATAGAATTCATGGGGGTTGAAACAGAGAGATTGAGAAATTGTAACAGGCAGGACAGAGTTAGAGAGGGCCGCGTGCGAGAGAATGGAGAGATTGAGAACTTGTAACAGAATGGTAATGGCGGAGAGAGAGAGAGAGAGAGAGAGAGAGAGAGAGAGAGAGAGAGAGAGAGAGAGAGAGAGAGGCGCGTGTGAGGGTGTGTTGAGGGTGCTATTAAGTTTTTCTAAATAGATAAGTTTAATGTAATAATGATACACTAGCGTAAATCCCGTGCAATGCATAGAATCAATTAAAGAAGATCTAATTTTTAATGTAATTTGAACAAAAAAAGTGTAATAGACTATATAAAATAATTAATGTGCACAAATTGAATAATTATTTCAATGTAACCTAAACTCTTGCTATATATGGGAATTATTTGATTATCCAATTATTTGAATTATTAAAGTTTATAAGTGCTATTAAGTGTTCTCCTGAATAATACAAAAAAAACAAATTCTTGGATGAGTATCACAAAGAAGAATTAGAAAAAAGGACTTAACTTTCTATACTGTGGTGGACTGTGTGGGGTGAACAACATTTTTCGAACTTCTAAAATATGGAGGCTATTGTTTTAATTGATTAGAATGTGTGATGGTCGTTCATGATCGTGGTGTTTGGATTGATAGCTTTATGTATTGTTTAGTTTTTTTTTTTTTATTATTTAAGGTATCTAGATTGCCTTAGCAAGTGGGTTCATCAAGGAGAATCCTTTGTTTGATGTAATTGTCTTCTTTTTATTTTAATGAAATTAAATTTCTCAAAAAAAAAAAGTCAAAATTTTGCTGTATGTCACAAATACTAAAGTGTCTTTTTAATTAATAAATATTCACAAAATTTCTTCTTATTTTAATAAAGTTAATCTAATTCAGGATTAATACGTTTTATTATCTCTTTTAATACTTATATATATATATATATATAACATATATAATTTTTATAGAATACTTCCATACATTTTTACATGGTTGATAGGAGCTAAAATACTAAACGATAAAAATGCTGACAAACTTAGCCCAAATGTGAAAGTAAGAAAAATACTCAATGCATAAGCACGGGCCACAAATAGTTTCTTTCAGTATAAACAATTCCTTTTGAGATTTGTCTGCATGATGTGTTGTGGTCTATTTTTCAATATTTTGTCATAATGTTTCAGAATATTATAGTATCAAATGTTTAGATTTACATATTCTTATTTTTATCTTTACATTATATTTTGCAAGTTGATCATTCATTTATTTACAAATTGATCTAACACTTCAATGATGTATATGATAGGCTATCGCATGGTTCCTACTTGTGTTTAATATTATTTTCGTTTGATTAAATTATACATATAATACAATGTTGTTTGTAGACTTCTTTGGCACTCAACAATATTGGACTGAAGAGTATTCACATCTTTCAGATAAATTAGGTCCCCTACCTGCATAAAACGTAAGTAAGAGTTATTATCTTTTGTTTATTCTCTTACCTCACTATTATAGTTTTTCTTGATCAATTTGTTAGAAATTCTACTTAGTTAGCTATATAAGTCATTTGATTTATATTTAATTACAATTTATTTCTTTGCATTTTGTAGGCTTAACTTAAAGAAGCAAGATTATATTGCCTTGCACTTCCCATAGTTATTTTTTGGGATTTAATACAATATATTAGCTGCTCAAAGACTTTGTAGATATTTAAACTTTTTCTTTGCAATATAATGTTGTTTTTGTTATTTTAATGAGTTTATAAATATTTATAATGCATAATGATAACGATAATGTTGCATTTCACTATTTTTTATCTATGATGTACAAAGATATATCACCTTTTAAAGTTATATATAAATTAATTTAAGTCGTGAATAACACGAGTTACACACTAGTGTGTGTGTGTGCATATATATATATATATATATATATATATATGTCATGCGGGGGCCCTTTTGGCCCCCCTTCTATTTATACACATATATACAATGAACAAATATACAATAATGAAGTGAAAACATAAATAAAGAGTATTAAATCCCTTGCTAAAACTCAATAATGAAGTACCACAATTTTCACAATTCAATTGAATCGTGAAACCTGCATCACTTAGGGTATGTGACTTTTAGTTTGGCTCTATTTTTCCATAATTGATTCTCGCAAAAAATAAGGATTTCCAGATTTGTCAAAATGTGATTTTGTAACGCAAAAATGTCCAAACAAGATTATTAAAAAGGGGCCAAAAACTCATTAAAATAGCTTTCGAACTTCAAACGATGAGCCAAACGCACCCTATAAACAAAAACACTATCAACCAAATCTAAAATATGTGAGACTGTCCCTATCAGCTCGCACGAGGCTTGAACTTCTCCAGGAATTTGTTGAGGCTCATAGAAAATTTGGGAAGCCATTTGGATAATTGTGGACGAATTATACAAGATAATACACATTTTGATAATTATCCATTTTCTTTTCATAAGAAGTACATTTTAAATTATGTCTAAATTTGATCTATTATTTGTTATTTTTGTTTTGAAGCACATGCCACGTATAAGAACCATGTTAAAGAAAACCAAAACGTCTTCTTAGAGGGCAGTTCTAATGGAGCGCCAGTTCGAACGCCAAAATGGCGCACATGAACAGTGTTGCGCCAATATAATTTTTATATTTTGTTTTGCTATAGTTAGGTTCTTAATATTACAATTAATACTGATGAGGTTCGTTTTTACACCAAGAAAGTCATGCAAATTCAAAAGCGACTTTATTTATATGAATATGAGAAATCTAATTTTAGAAGACAAATAGTTTCAAAAATAAGTAAAGAATTTTGAATAAAAACTAGTAAGAAGAAGACTTAAATTTCCATTTCTTTTATTTTCGACTTTCCCTCGAAGAAGATGAAGAAATACAACAATGTTACATTTTTTCTCTCAATTGTGAATCTAACTTTACAAATGATAAACTTTCTCCTATTTATAGACCAACATGGCCGATTTTTCTCCCCATTTTGTTAGGGTTGGACGATTTTTCCACACTAGGGGGGATGTGGAATCATCCTCCCTCTTTTGAGGGATATGAGGTTTCTTATCTCTTCTTCAGCTATCCTTTCTTGAGCCATGCCTTCCATTATTCCTCTCAGCTTACTTTCGACTTCTTTATGACTTACTCAACTATCCTTCTTGAATGGACAATCAATGCTCCGACTTCTAGGCTTCCTTTGAGCCCTCTTTCATGAAGCCTCCTCCGAACATTTGAACCTCTTTCTTATTTTTGGCTCACTGCTTCGTCCTTCGTTTGGGCCCATCTTTTAATAAAGCCCAAGACCATGTCATAATAATTTACGGGCATATCATAAGTCCCCCTACTCTTGAGAATTTTGGAATAAAAAGGCTCAAAAAGTCTCGAGAGTAAAGTAGATTGTCATAATTTCTAAGAGAGTTTTATCATTTTTTGATACACTGACTGCCTCGTTAAAAACCTTACCCGAAGAAACCTAATGGGAAAAAACCAAGGCTAAGGGAAAAAGAGTGCAAGGTGTATCAATTCCTCCTTGTGACCTTAAGGTGGCTCATGATCTTTATTTTGAGGTTGCTGATGAGCTTTCCACTCAGAAGGCACTCGAGGTACCTGAAGAGGCAACTTTGACTTGAATTAATAGTCGTAATGAAAATGCTTTCGCATTGCTTTTTTCTTCTTTTGAACTTGGCTTTGATGACACTGTTTTTAGCGCCTTGTTCTGGATACTTTCCTCATTGCATTAGTGTTTTGAGAAATACATCCTTTGTGAGTTGTTGCCTATCAACAATGAATGCTTATGAGATATCACTGACAGGTAAGCTGCTGAGCCAGCGATTGATGATGTTGCTTTAAAGGCCATTATGGGCATTCCTATGGATGGAGAGACTGGCAACGAGATGGCTAAAGGGCATGCGGCCTCTGAGCCCTTCTTTGAGACGACTGAGGAACTTGCAACTCAGGCCTTCTTCATAGTGATATTTAGCTATTCCTTTCATTTGTTTTCCTTTCTTCAAGTTGTTATCGTAGCACGTTTTTAAAATTTCCATTTGAACCTTTTATTGTAAATCTCGTTTTTGAGGCGTAGATTTCGTATTTACATTCTATGAATTTTGGTTTAATTACTATCTCGTATGTGTCCTTTTATATATGTGCTTATTTAGTGTCAATACCACTGTAGTATTTGTCCAGCAATTAGACATGGTAAATAAGACATAAATAAAAATGACTAAGGAAAATGAATGCTTAATGAAAACACTTACCCATGTATAGGGGAATGCTCTGCCTTCGGGAAGCTTTACAGCCTGCTTTAATTGAAGATGTCTCTTTTTTTTTTTCCCGCCTGCTGGTGCTTGCCATTTAGGTGCTTGCAATCAATGAGGCTCTTTCAGGTGCTCAAAATAAAGGAGACTTTTTTCAGGTGCTCAAAATAAACGAGGCTTCTTCAGGTGCTCGAAATAAACCAGGCTTCTACAGATGCTTGAAATAAACGAGGCTTCTTCAAGTGCTCAAAATAAACGAGGCTTCTTCAGGCGCTCAAAATAAACAAGGCTTCTTCAGGAGCTTGAAATAAATGAGGCTTTTTAGGTGCTCACAATCAACGAGGCTTTTTACTTAGTGCCTAATTTTTCATAGGGCTTATTGGTGCCCAGCTTTCGCATACAAGACTTCTTTCTTAGTGCCTGATTTTTCACAGGGCTTATTAGTGCCCAGCTTTTGCATACAGGACTTCTTTCTTAGTGCCTGATTTTCACAGGGCTTATTGGTGCCTAGTTTTTGCATATAGGACTTCTTTCTTAGTGCAGGGCTTCTTTCTTAGTGCCTGATTTTTCACAGGGCTTATTGGTGCCCAGTTTTCGTATACATGACTTCTTTCTTAGTGTCTGATTTTTCACAGGGCTTATTGGTGCCCAACTTTCGCATACATGACTTCTTTCTTAGTGCCTGGTTTTTCACAGGGCTCATTGGTGCCCAGCATTCGCATACAGGACTTCTTTCTTAGTGCCTGGTTTTTCACAGGGCTTATTGGTGCCCCGCTTTCGCTTACAAGACTTCTTTCTTAGTGCTTGATTTTTCACAGGGCTTATTGGTGCCCAGCTTTCGCATACAGTACTGCTTTCTTCTTGGGGTTGTAATACTTCACGGGATGCGTGAGCATACTGACTTCAGTTGGAATTATGGTGTCAGCCCCGTATACGAGGCTAAAAGGCGTTTCACTCGTGGTGCTGCGAGGGGTGGTGCGGGATGACCAGAGAACACTGGGTAACTCGTCTACCCAAGAACTTTCTCCTCCTTAGATCCTTGTCTTCCATCCTTGCACGAGGATCCTATTAATCACTTCTAACTGGCCATTGCATTGTGGGTGCCCTACTGTAGTAAACAGTTGCTTTATGCCCTAGTCTTGGCACCAGCCTTGAATCCTCGCCCTTTGGAATTGCCGGCCATTATTAGAGATGATCTCCCGAGGGGTCTCAAATTTAAAGGGTATCAATTTTTTCAAGAATTTGATCACCTCTCCTTCCGTGATCTTGGCCAGTGGTTCGACCTCCACCCATTTACTAAAATAATCAACTGCCACTAAGAGGAACTCCTTTTACCTGACCGCCAAGGGAAATGGTCCTAATATATCTATCCCCCATCTGGAAAAAGGATATGGTGATCCCATGACTCCCATTGGTTTTGCTGATCTGTGAAGGAGGGTAGTATGCCTTTGACAATGCTCATATCTCTTTACCAGATCTTTGACGTTAGCCTTCATGGTGGGCCAAAAATAGCCAGCATTGATTGCTTTGGTTGCAATAGCAGTCCCCCCAACGTGGTTGGCACGAAGTCCTCCATGGATCTCCTCCAAGATGAGCACTCTACCCTTTCGAGAAAGACACCTTAAGTATGGCTGTGTAAACGATCTCTTATACAGCACTCCATCTAAGAGAGTATACCTCCAAGCTTTGTATTGCATACTGACACGACAAAATCCTAGCAAGAGAACTAGATCGTGTAAGTAGTAAAGTGGATGTTTAAGTCCGGGGTTATCGTATCCGCACGGACAACTATAATCTAAGTACCGAAACTACTATATTACTCAATTCTAAGTTAGGTCTGTCGATAAGAGATTGATTTAAACTAATTAATTAAGACTAGAAAATAAACTAAGGCAACTTCAAACCAAATAAAGGGAGAAAGCAATAGAGAGAAGCGATCAAGGCACATGGTTCAACCAATTATGCATTTCGATTGTGATTTAGGTTCTATTGAATTATTAGATTGATTTAGCTAAGGCGAAATTCCCTAACGTACGTACTACCCAATCTCTTGGCGTAGCAACCCTACCCTTGTTAACGATTTCCTATATATCTCTATATGAAAACCCGGCTTAACAAAGATGCATTTAAGGTCTAGGAATTCCTCACGTGAATGGAAAGCCACCTAAAGAAACCGAGTCTATCTCTAGTCAGTTTAACTATAGGGTATTCAATGTTTATATCTACCCTAGGTTATTATCTCTCGATCTCTAACCTAGGCATTTTATCGAACACTTGGTGATCAAGCAAATGTAGCATTGAGATCAAATATTGAATACATAACTAAAACTAAAATTAATCCAATAAAAACCAATAAAACAACAATCAAAATAACATAAATGGCCTATCCATGGTCTCAATCAAACAAGTTTAGCTCATGTTCAAGTCACAAATATGGATCTGAATCATACAAGTCATGGTAACGAGTTGGACAAGTTTAATGAATAAAGATAAAACAACTCCCGAATAACCATGATGATTTTGATCCCTCGTTGAATTCTCCATCGTCTTGCGAATCCGAGCCTTCAAAAAAATGTTATGACCTTTGATTTCCTTTCCAAAGTGTTTCTCTCCTCTCTTTTAGTGTTTGGCTGCTCTCAAGTGTATCTTTTTGGTAGAAATGACCTGAATGGTCTATTTATAGACAAGTCCGCCGCCTCGAACACCGCGGCGTTCCATTCTGCTTATCATCGCCGCGGCGCTGAGTGGTGAACGCCACGGCGTTGCCCTATTTTTCTCCAAAAGTGCTTCGTTTTGCCTTCGTTTCTTGCTTTGTGCCCCGACTGTTAACCTAATCTGAAAAGTCAAAGAAAACGGGGTTCAAAGCGTCATATATGATCAAATTATCAACAAAATAATCAAAATCCAATTGATAAACGGGGTGAATCGTGTGTAAAACTAGCATATAACACATACGCGCGGCCTCCACTTTATCACAGGGTAATTTTTCTCGTTGTAGGTAGCTTCTAATAGGTTTCCTCCTATCATCATCTTCTTTAATAGCGCACACCAAATCCTCTGTAGTGGTATTGGGCATTGGCTGTATGGTGACTTGTCTTGTGTGACAGTCCACAAGAGCACTAGCTAGCCTAGCTATCTGGGCTTCATATTGTCCTGCTATCTGGCAGGCCACCAGCTATGAATCTGAGTAAACCACCAAGTGTTTAGCTCAGGCTTTCAAAGCCATCTCAAACCAACGATTAGGACTTCATATTCAGTTTCATTATTAGATGCTTTGAACTCGATTTTTATCGCGTACTCCAGTTCGTTACCCTTAGGAATGGTTAACACTATCCCAACTCCACTTTTAGCCATTGTCGATGAACCATCCACGCGTAAGAGCCAAACTTTCCTCTCTTATTGCACCGAAGAGACCTCCGAGATAAAGTCCACTAACGTCTGAGCCTTAATGTTCGGCCTGGGAGAATAGGAGATATCGAGCTCACTTAACTCTACCGCCGACTTGATCATTCTTCCCGATACTTTTAGACGGCCTAGAATTTACTTCAAAGGATGATTAGTGCGAACCTCCACATTGTATCTCAAGAAATATGGCCTCAGCTTTCTTATGGTGGTTACCAGAGTGAAAACAGCTTTTTCAATCTCGGTGTACCTTGACTCGGCATCTTGTAATGTCCGCATTACATAATATATGGGTTTTTGATCCTTCCATTCTTTTCTTATGAGGACTGAGCTAACGGCGCGCTCTGAGATGGCTAAGTACCAATATAGAGTCTCTCCATGCACTAGTTTTTTTAACAAATGCAGATTAGCAAGGTATGCCTTCAATTCTTGGAAAACTGCTTGGCATCTCGTGTAAAGCTCTTTCATAAGCTCGCCTTGCTCTATGTGAATCCCCATCAGTGGGACCTCCGGATATCATGTTGATGACTCCTTTTCTGGCTATCATCTTTCCTTTCATTGGCGCATTTCTTCCTTGGCGACCTTGAGGATTTTCTCGGGGAGGAATCTTCTCATCTTCTTGAGCGGGACTATTTTTGTCATATTGGCGCTTTTGACACAATGAGCTCCTTTCAAATCTCCTAGAGCTTTTTTCTCGGTCCTAACAAATAAGCTCTTGTATGCGTCCGCATTCAATCAACCTTTCTATTTCACTCAACAAATGTCAGTATTCGTTGGTGTCGTGACCATATTCTCGGTGGAACCTGCAATACTTGTCTGATATGGGGTTCACAGGCCACATTTTAGCACTACGAGGCCACTTCACGTAACTCTTGCACACTATAGCTATGAGGACTTGCGACAGTGATACCTTCAAAGGCGTGAATTGAGTGTACCGACGCTTTTCAAAATGCCTATCTTCGGCTCGAGGTCTCCTAGGTACAAACTTAGCATTTTTACCATCCTTATTTGGTGGCAATGATTCAGCTCCCTTTATCTTGGCTGCCTACTCCATGTTCACATACTTTTCTGCCCTTGCCAGCAGATTGTCTAAACTAAGTGCGAGCTTCTTGGCTAGCGACCTAAAAAAGTCTCCATTCTTCAATCCTTGAGAAAATGCGTTACTCAGTACTTCCGCATTGGCAGAGGGTACCTCTAGGGCAGCCGTATTAAATCTTTGAATATACTCCCGTAAGGGCTCGTTAACCTTTTGATGCATGTTGAATAGGCTAAGAGAAGTTTTTTGATACTTCTTGCTACTGGCAAATTGATGCAGAAACATCGAGCTGAACTCCTTAAAAGAATTGATAGAATTAAGAGCCAATTAATTGAACCATTGTTGGGCAGACCGTGTCAGAGTGGTCAGGAATACCCGGTATTTAACCCTGTCCGAGTACTGGTGTAACAATGCACAATTCTCAAATTTCCACAAGTGCTCATGGGGATTTGATGAGCTGTCATAATCCGACATATTAGGCATCCTGAAGCTATTGGATAGCTCGTCAGCTAGTATCTGGGGTCCAGAGGGGATCCCCTTCGACGGGTTATGCACGCTCACTCTAAGGCGTTGTCTCATTTCTCTCATTTTCTCCTGCATGCCCTCGAACCTCTCCATCATATTGTCATGAGGTCCTCTTAAAGTCTTCCTCTGGGGTTCATTAACGTTTATGTAAGCTGGTGATGTCCTTAACTGAGGACCACGCGGGATAACTAACTGAGGGGACACCATCCTTGTATCAACTGGCAGAACCATCATTAGGGGAGCCCTTGGGGCATAGACTATCAGTTGGGCTTCATTTCTCATGCCGGCCGACTGAAAAACAGCAGCCTATGGAATGGGTATCATCATCGGAGCACCCTGGCTGGAAGAAACAGGGGAAAAAATCGTCGTATTCGAAACATAAGGGAGTGCCGGGAAGCTGCTTCCCGCACTGGACGCCTGGAAAGCTGAAGCTTACTGATTGTATGTCGTTGGGAAGCTGTGTCCCATATTAGCCACCTGGGAAGTTGGAGCTTGCGGATTATGCATCGCTGGGAAGCTGTTTCTCATATTGGACACCTGAAAGTTTGAAGCTTGCGGATTGTATACAGCTGGGAAGCTGTTTTCAACGTTGGACACCTGGAGGACGGGAGCTCGGGGAGCATGATTTATTTG
Organism: Buddleja alternifolia; assembly: GCA_019426215.1. Taxonomy (NCBI): domain Eukaryota; kingdom Viridiplantae; phylum Streptophyta; class Magnoliopsida; order Lamiales; family Scrophulariaceae; genus Buddleja; species Buddleja alternifolia. Next base: position 34,170,017 of record CM033398.1, read on the forward strand.
GAAGCTATTCTCCACGCCGGACACCTGGAAAGATGAAACTTGGGGGGCACACGTCACTGGAGGTCTGATGTTCATCGTGCCCGACGGTGGAGGTATCAGGTCATTAACCACCTGAGTAGATGTTGTCACAACATTGGTGATAGTTGAATTGGGCGCCATTTCCCCCATGGATTGCTGCGAAATGGGCAAACGTGACTCCATACTTCTAGTGTGTCTTCTCACATACACAATTGGATGGGTCTCGTTTCTAGCCTCCTAAAGAGTCATTACGGACGATTGTGAAAGACACACACACTGGTAGCTCTATGGTTTAGGGATCGACTGAGACTACTTTCGAGCCAAAGATGGGGGCGGATGGTAGCGCCGAGCTCACCTCTTCTCCCGTAGTTGGAATGACTTGATTTTTTTTCAGGTGATGAATTGTGGATTTGTTGAGATTGCTGATTACGATGCTGCTTTGAAGGATTGGATCCATGGCAATGGATAACAGATGTTCCTATTGACTAGCTAGCTGGGGTGCATTCTCCAATGGAGGCATGCTCAGTAGCAGGTTGTAGAGCACAGAGTGTGCATGCTGTGCATTCTCCAATAGCGGCATGCTTCGGGCCTCCTCTTTCAACTTGATTTTCTTTGCCCATGGGAGGTCTATTTCCGTATACCGGAGGTATAAATTTGGTAGTCCCCCTTGTTGATAACACTATGTTGTGCATTCTTCGATGGCGGCATGCTCTAGGCCTCTCTATCAACTTGTTGCTCTTCACCCACGGGAGGTCCATTTTTCGGTAGTGCCATGCTTCACCAGGTGTCAGGGAGCACCGGACGCATGCATGCTAGCTAAGGAGCATTTCCCCTAGCATACAGCTCTCCTTGCGATGGGGGTTCTTTAGGCCCGGTTGCTCATAAAGGATAGATGATAGGAGTGCTGGTAGGTTAAATTTGGTGCATATGCCATCATAGTCGCTTGTGAAGGGAATGACACTCCCGAGACAACTGATAAGAGTGCTAGCGGGATAACTCCTGGCGCGTACACCTTCGAAGGGAATAGAGCTCTCGGGATAACTTATAGGAGTACTGGAGGGATAACTTCCGGTGCGTACACCATCATAGTCACTTGTGAAGGGAATGGGGCTCCCAGGATAGTTGATATGAGTGCTAGCGGGATAACTCCTGACGCGTACACCTTCGAAGTCGCCTGTGAAGGGAATAGAGCTCCCCGGATAGCTTATAGGAGTACTGGAGGGATAATTCCCAGTGCGTACACCATCACAATCACCTGTGAAGGAAATGGGGCTCCTAGGATAGCTGATAGGTGTGTTGGCGGGATAACTCCTAGTGTATACGTCATCACAGTTGCTTGTGAAAGGAATGGCACTCTTGCTAATCAGCTAGCTAAGGCACATTTCTCTATTGGAGACCACCTTGGTTTCACATCAGGGCATGTGGGACGTGCGTGGCTAGATTCTATCCAAAACTCCTGGTACGCCGGTCTTCTCCATGGCTAGGTCTCTTGCTAAGATTTTCTTCCATATCTTTGGGGGCTAAAGGATCCAGTCCGAATCCGACTTTACTTCCTTCTAGAAAGTTGAAGATATGCTCGTGATCTTTTCAGTCCAACTAAACTTGACCGAATCCAAGGCCTTAATCGCGATTTATGATTTTTCCACCGAAACTGCGCAGTCCAGTCCGCAATCGAATTCTATTTCATCTCCACAAACACTTTCGAGCCTTCATACTTCCGAACCGGATCTGGACGTCTTCATAACAATTGTAGGTCTTTGTCTTGGATTTTCAGTCACATGAAATCACTGAAAATGTATGTATGTAACTCCAGATATGTCGATATTTCCAAAATTGCGTAAAATCGCCTAATTTGGTCAAAAATAACTCTTTTCACTCCAAAACCGAGATTTCCACATCGGAAAGTGGAAAAGAGCGAAAAGCCTACAGAATTCTTGATTTTGTTCAAAATTTGTCATCATAACTCAAGTCTTCAACTCAGATTTTCCCACAGACGGCGCCACTTGATGTGGTTCGTTTTTACACCAGGAAAGTCCTGCAAATTCAAAAGCGACTTTATTTATATGAATATGAGAAATCTAATTTTAGAAGACAAATAGTTTCAAAAATAAGTAAAGAATTTTGAATAAAAACTAGTAAGAAGAAGACTTAAATTTCCATTTCTTTTATTTTCAACTTTCTCTCGAAGAAGATGAAGAAATACAATAATGTTAAACTTTTTTCTCTCAATTGTGAATCTAACTTTACAAATGATGAATTTTCTCCTATTTATAGACCACATGGCCGATTTTTCTCCCCATTTTGTTAGGGTTGGACGATTGTTCCACACTAGGGGGATGTGGAATCATCCTCCCTCTTTTGAGGGATATTAGGTAGGAATAGATACGATTCAATTTTTATCCACTCTTATCTCTTCTTCAGCTATCCCTTCTTGAGCCATGCCATCCATTATTCCTCTCATCTATCTTTCGGCTTCTTTATGACTTACTCAGCTATTCTTCTTGATGGACAATCAATGCTCCAACTTAGGCTTTCTTTGAGCGCTCTTTCATGAAGCCGCCTCCGAACATTTGGGCCTCCTTCTTATTTTTGGCTCACTGCTTCATCCTTCGTTTGGGCCCATATTTTAATAAAGCCCAAGATCATGTCGTAATAATTTACGGGCATATCAAATACCATTATGTCCTATGTAAATGTCCCTAAACTTGGAAAAAGTTACAATTAGGTCATGTGTTTGTTATTTTTTTTCACTTAATTACATAAGATTTTACTTTAAAAATTTAATTATAAATAAAAATTATGTATTAAAATCAGTACAAAATGCATGGAAAATTGCAATTTTGGGGGGGAGGGGGGGGGGTTTACAAAATTGGTCCTATATCTTGTGCAACTGGCAAATTGGTCCCGTAAGTTTTAAAAAGTTTCGATTCAAGGACACTTTTCAATTGAAAATCCTAATTTCACAGGAAATGCTACACGTGACCAATTAAAATTGGGAGCTTTTCAATTGTCGACCAGATTTCCACGCGTGGAGTATGACATGGCTTTTTTTTCACACATAGGGGGGTTTTCAATCGCCGGACAAATTTTATTATTTGTTTTCTTTCCCTAAAAAAAAATCTAATTTGGCATCCTATGTGTAAAAAAAAAAAAAGCCTTGTCATACTCCATGAGTGCAAATCTAGCCGACAATTGAAAAAACCCCAAATTTTAATTGGTCGCATGGCCAAAATAGGGTTTTCAATTAAAAAATGTCCTTAAATCGCGACTTTATAAAAGTTACATAACCAATTTTGCCAGTTGCACAAGATACAAGACCAATTTTGCCAACCCCTAAAGTTACAGGACTAAATTTGCAATTTTTCCCAAAATGCATATACCATATTAATTTAAAACATTGAAATATTCATATCAACATAGATTAATTGTACATAATAATACCAAACACACAATTCTAATACAAACTAATTAATATAAAATAAATAAATTAGACAAATTAACAAAAACAATTTTATATTATGGTAACCGGTCCCATCTCCATCAAAAATAGGATAATAGTCACAAAAAATATTAGATGCATATTATTAATAAATAAGAGATAACAAAATAGATATAAATTAGATTTTAATTATTTATTATTATTAAATAACAAAATATTGTTCTTGTAATATTATAAATAACTAAATATATTTTATTGGATGCATATATAATAATAAAAAAAAACTTAAAGTTAGGTGTTGTTTGTGAAAAAAAACTTAAAATTCGGTTTTATTTGTGAATTATGGAAAATAGTATAAAAGGATATGTAATAAAAAACTTAAAGTTGGCTGCTATTTGTGTAATATGAGAAATAATATAAAATGAGATGTAAAAAGAAATATATAGAAAATATCCATTTGGTGTTAAAAATGGTACAATATATTGGAGTGAATTTATTGTAACAGGACCAAAATGCAATACATTGGAGATGGTCATGTATACGTATGTAGCAGAACAGAGAAGAGGATCATGAGCTCACAGCTTCATGGTAGAAGTCATGTAAAATTCAGAAGTTGATGTATTTCATGCTAATTTATATGCATTATGTTCAAACATGATTTCTTCGTATTCTCTTAATAATTCTCGTGATTTGTCCAAAAAAAACTCAGTTATCGAGTAATTTTACAATCAAATCATTATCCAAATCACCTTAAACATGATCTCTTTTTTTTTTTTTTTTTTATATTTGAACTCAGGAAGATTTTTATGTTTCGACTATTTTTGCTTCATCCGTAATTGTTTACAACTACTAAGGCAGTCGCAAATGGAGGTAAAAAAAAAAAGGGAAAGAAAGTGCATAGTCTTCTTGTGTTTATGTAATCTATTTCATTCATTTTCATGTCTCAAAATCAGGCCCACAGAAAACACCCCTCTCTCACTTTCATTTTGATTCTTCTTATCTATATTCGTTTGTAATGCCCCCAACTCCTTTAGAGTAACTATCATGGTATATTTTTGTTTGAATTTCCTAACATGCATGCCCTTCTCCAAATTCTATTAAAATAATTCTCATGCTAACAATTAAACTTCCATCAATATTCTCTCACTCCCACGTACAAAAAATAGTCTTGCATGATTTAATAACCACCACAACCCACAAATAGAGATTGGAATATAGTATAGATGAAGGAAAAATTGTATTTTAGGTCTCATGTGTTTGGACTTTTTTTAATTTTGGTCTCTTTCATAACGGAGTTTTCACATTGTGTCCCGTAATTTTTTAAAAATTCTCATATATATAGTCAATTTTTTCGTCCAGTATCACGATATTTCTATTCAATATCACGTATCTTTCACGCACAAAATCTTCCAAAAAAACAGGTCAAAATGTGGACTAACAGAGTTGACCGTTAAAATTTGGGTGAAAAATTCAATTCGGACCAAATGTGAGAAATTTGAGAAGTTATACGTCACAATGTGAGAATCCCATTTCATTATCAAAATTGAAATAGGCCGAACAATTTTTTGAGACCAAAAATTTAGCTTGAGAAAATGGGCCTCCAACCTATAGCCCATCAGATTATAGGACTGTTAAACACCAAAAACACTCTAGCGGCCCATTATGGAAAGGAACAGCTCAACCATATCTCTCATCTCTCTCTCAGAGACACACATATACACACACTGAAATCTGAATGAAATGGTATAGTATAGTAGAACTGCAAATTGCAATACAAAGATGAACTGAAACTCATCTTCAAAATGAATTGAACGAATGAAATTTAACCTAAAAAAAAAAGATACGCTAGGTGGGGATAGGGAGGAAGAGGATTGTTGTTACCGGCGGGGCGGGCTTCGTAGGGAGCCATTTGGTGGATAAACTGATTGCGAGAGGGGATGATGTGATTGTTGTTGATAGTTTCTTTACGGGGAGGAAGGAGAATGTGATGCATTTGTTTGCGAATTCGAGGTTCGAGTTGATTAGGCATGATGTGGTGGAGCCTATTTTGTTGGAGGTAGATCAGATTTACCATTTGGCTTGCCCTGCTTCGCCTGTGCATTATAAGTATAATCCTGTCAAGACCATCATATCCTTTATTCGTGTTTCGTTCACACAAATGTCATGAGCGCATTTGTTGATTTTCGTGGATTATGCATATATGATTCGAGATATATATAACGTTTAAGAGTAACTATATAGTTGATTCTTCGTGTTTCGTTCACACGAATGCGAGGGATGAGTTGATTTTCGTGGATTATGAATATATGATTCGAGATGTAACGTTTAGAGTAACTAATTAAATATATTTAGATACTAGCAACTATGAGGGAGATATCTGTTGAAGATGGCTTCATTTCAAGAAGCTAAATTATCCCACATAGATTTGTAAAAGGTGGGCTCATTTGTTGTATAAAAGGAGACCACCTCTTCACTTTGAAAAACATCCCAAATTGCCTAAGTCTTTTAGCAATTTCTTCTTTCTTCCTCTATAGTTTGTAATAGTTTCACTTTAGTCCTTTAGTGAAATATTTTGGTGGGGTCCGAGGACGTAGGCTAAATTAGCCGAACCTCGTTAAATTTGGTGTTCTTTATTTTGTGCTATTCTTCAAGTAGCCATTGTTAGTTATAGTTGGTAGTGTTATATTGTGCTATTAAATTCGTCTAGTTAATTCTGTCGAGGAGGTTGGGTTTTAAGCGCGACCGTTGTGACGCCTCCAATCTTTCCTGGGAATTAAATCTAGTGTGGTTTTCTAGTACAATATTTCTCTCGCTATTTCTATATTTGGTGGAATATGACTCTGAGTTCCACAACAATATCTGTGTATATGTTTTTGTGTTCATTTGCTTTACTCTTTTCCTAGGAGTATGTGCATTTGCAAGTTTTCGAGGTTTTATTATGGTTTTAATGGTTTAATCAAATTATATTCTCTGGTTGATTATGCACAAATGCAACAGTGATTAATGTGGCTGCTTTATTTACTTTATATTTTCTGCAGACACTTGCATGCTAGCCTGCAGGACGTTTGATATGTTATTTGTATGTTTTACGCGCGAAAACACTTGCACTATTTGCATTGGGGTTGGTTTTATTTTATTTGGAATCATTTGAGATCTTTAATGTCTGAGTACAAGACAAATGTGATCGGCACACTTAACATGTTGGGATCTTGCAAAGAGAATTGGTGCGAGATTCCTTCTTACGAGTACAAGTGAGGTTTATGGCGATCCTCTTGAGCATCCACGAAAGGAGACATATTGGGGAAATGTAAATCCAATTGATCAGTGACATCGTTGTGAATTTGTTTATTCTCGATTTTTCCTTTAGTTGAGAATATTGTGATTGAATAATTTCATGTAATTAGGAGTAAGGAGTTGCTATGACAAAGTGAAATGGATGGCCGAAACCTTAACTATGGATTCCTGTTTGAGCTCTAAGCTGTCTATTTGGACAGTTTAGCTGTCACAGCTGAGTTGAATTGGAGGGATTTGCATTGCACGTATTTTTAATACATATGGGCCTCGTATGTGTCTAGATGACAAATGTGTTGTCAGCAACTTTGTTTCACAGGTTTGTCATCCTGTTGGTTTTATCAGTAATGTGATGAAGATGCCTTAAGTCGTTGCAAGTTGAACATGAACTTAAGGCGTTTATGTTGATTACATTCTCATTATCATAGCTATTTTGTGCAGGCCATTCGAAAACAACCAATGACAGCTTATGGCGATGGGAAACAAGCACGAAGCTTCCAATATGTGTCTGATTTGGCATGTCATGTTTTCTTGTCCTTAAGGGCAAGTAACACACATTCTGGAACAACTTAATTGTCCAAGGGATGCTGCACATTTTACTTGATTGGTTCAATCTATCTCAACTACAATAGTCTGATTCAATAAATTCTCTATCTATTGAAATAACAGGTCGTCAAAGAAACCATCGATCCCAGTGGAACGATAGAATTCAAACCGAACACTGCAGCCAGATATTAGTAAAGCAAAAGAGCTTCTCAGCTGGGAACCAAAGATTTCATTAAGAGAAGGGTGACCTCGAATGGTGAATGATTTCCGCAATTGCATATTGAATCAAGACGAAGGAAAAAGAAACAAATGAGTATATATAGAATGAAAGCAAGTTTTGTGGTCAGTTGTTCAATTTTTCTAAATTGCATTGATATCTTTATCAAATTCTTTTATAACTACTGGAATTTCAGGATTTTGTATATCTTTACATATTACCTTCTTTTTTTTTTAATAAATATTAAGAATTGTTGTAATATTGACTACTGGCTATAGACTTCTTGGTTTGAATCCAGAATTGTGCATTTATATGTGTAAATGAAATTTGCATCACCAATTGGATTGTTTGGAAACTTGTGTGATCATCAGTGTTTCTTTAAATACATGTTCTTCTCTTATCTTATTAAATTGTGATATATATATATATATAATTATATATATATGCACTTCTTTCAGGTCAAAGAAAGGAGGGATAAAGAGAATTTATGTGAACAAGTGGCATGATAGTTAGTAAAAGAAGAAAAGATGAAAGGCACGTTAATAAGGGCTTTCAAAGAAAAAGATAAGAGAAGTAGAAAGCAGGCCATAGATGAGGGATATTTTAGCATTGAATTTGGCGTAGTGTTGTAAAGCATAAAGAAAGAGAAGAAAAACTAAGTGATAAAAAGAAGCATCTGATTCTATAAATAGAGGCAAAGAGGGTTCATGTCTCATTCATCCACACAAACAAAAAAAATTCAAGAAGCATATGTTCCAAAAGCATATGAACACTGTAAGAATACAATTCTTATTCTCCTATAGAAGAATAAAAATGGAACTTTGCTTTTGGTGAGTGCTCATTACATAAAAACCCTTGACTGTTGGTAAATTACAAAGAGGGGTCTATTTGAAAGGTTTACAGTGGTGAAATTGTAAGAATTTTTAAATATACATGGGTATAATTGTAAAAATGCCTTAACATGAGGGGGGCTTTATGTAATTTCAAAAATATCGGGGAGTTTTCGGTAGTTAACACTATAGTGAGGGGTTTATAGGTAATTTCCTCTATTTTTAATAAGCATTGAAGATGGAAACGAACCACAACCTTACATAATTTAAAAAGCTTTCACTAAATTCATTTTTGAGTAGTTCATGTGCATGAGAGAATGTTTGCTAAATTAAAGTAGAGGTAGAAAAGTTAATGATAGTTGAAGGTATATGGGATATATTACTTAAAAGTTGGTCAAAGGATCACACAATTTAATTGCTAGAGGTCTCATGTTTGAGTTTTCAGTTTTCAGGAATTTTACTAATTTTTAAGATAATTTCATCTCTAGGTATATGTTCTAATTTAGAGCCAGTGAATTTATTTAATTAGCCTTTGATATATTACAATGTAAGTAAGATGGGTTTTTCTCAGCAAATTATGGGATCTATAGGAAATTATGGTAACTCGTTCCATGTGTGGAACCTACGAGCGGAAGACTATGATCTCTCGAAAATTTTATTATTTTTGAAGTCGCTAATAAATACATCACGGAGAATGTGAAATTCTCCTAATCAACAATTAAAACACATCGCGTAAATAATTTCTCAATTTAGACGGTTTGGATTTAATTTTTCAAAAAACTACACTTTATTGTATGTTTTTCCACCCCAAATAGTAGCCGTTCACTTTTCCTAGTGAAAATGTGGTGATTTATGAGTGCCATTGGATATTATCCCCAGTAACAATGATCTATAAAAAAATGAATTTTTTTTTAAATAAGAAATAAAAGCCCCTATACTCCAAATTCTAAAATTAAGAAAACACAAAATATTGTCCACACTCCACAGAGTAGTACATGACAGTGATAATTTAACCGTTGCATTGTCTGTATATATATCCCACTTAAATTCATGTACAATTGAAATTTCATTTATAATTCGTCAGATACGTAGGCCATGCCAACTGTTCAACATTAAATAATAACAGTAAAAAATTAATTATTGAGTTAAATAATGTTTTTTTTACTATTTAGAGTGACAGAGGCAAACAGATTATTATTAGGGAACTGTTACTGAATGTTGCAGGGCATCCAGTCCACGAGTGTCTCTCTTGGTGTTGGGTTTATTAAATTTTCAATTTTCCATGTTAATTTTATCCTGTTTCATCAGTTAGCCTGCACAAATTCATACGGAAAATTTATGCTAGCCCCGATCGATTTAGTGTTTATCTCTCACGCACAGTAAAATATATTATATGTGGTTTCTACACACACGTGTAAAAAAATATATATACAAAATATACATTCAAACTATTAAATTTAATCAGATATAGAACTACATACATGAACACATACATAGTCAAGAGAGCATTTCTCCCATACCTTTAGTGGTCTCTTCATTGTTGTTCCACACACCTAATAAGGAAGGAGAGACACAAACCTATTTGCTTGTATATTAAGCAAATTAATGAGGCAGATTTTAGGTTATAGTGGCGAGACAGATATTTTTACTCATACTGAAAAATAATTTGAAATTTAAAAGAGGTCGAAAATTTGAGTTACAGTCTAATTATTTTTTGATTGTATCGATTTGAGGAGCAAGTGGGTGTTTATGTAAGCATACATAACTTAGCAATTTACCTCCCATCGTGAAATTGCTTAATGGATCAGATGCAAAATTGTTAATCCATCAAAGACCATTGAATTGAATCAATAGTGAAAAATACCATCACCCGTATAATGTAATAGCTAGTAATGGGACGTGTTTATTGCATATGGTCCATTGTCAAATGTTCACCGCAAAGAAAATCAATTTAAATCATATGTTAGACAAACATGCAACATTTGCCTATGGCATATACACAAATAATTGATATGTCCGACACCCCGCCCCCCCCCCAACCCAACCCAACCCAACCCAACCGCCAACTCTTTTTTGGTTCTTGCCTTAATATCACAACCACTTAATTATACACGTATCACATATCTCTCACTTACATAAGCACGGAAAATTCTTTGATACACCAGATGTAACATGGTGTATATTGTATCACATTAGCACATAGACACATCTTGACGTGACATAATATACACCACTTTGGTGTATGGTACACCCGGTGCACAAAAATTTTCTCCCAAAACACCAACCAACCAAAACACACACACACACACACAAATATCAAGTTTTACTATGGTGGGATTTCGTATTTTGCTAATTATCATCATCCTCTCTCCATACTATACAACTTACAAACACCAACAGCTCACACTCTCACCAAAGAATAATCTACTACCCAAAAAAACACTCCCTTTTTCCCCCCCACAATTCTGATTCTCCAAACCACCATTATCACATTTCCAAACACATGAAAGGAATCGATATATTCTGTGCCTCACAAGCTGCAACTTCCATCTGCCTTAGCATGGAACCATCTTCATCTTCTTCTCCATCTTCTTCCATTAATCTTCTCGGCAGCCAAAGCCCCGCGATCGACCGTTACAATCCCATCATCCGAGACTCTACAAGAATCCCCAAACAACCCTTTCCTTCTCACCCACCTACACTACCAAAACCTCACAAAAATCACCATAAAAAGAAGAACAAAAAAATCCCACTCAAGGAGAAAAATGTTGATCAGCCCAAGAACAATAACAAAAATGATGATAATAATAATAACAATAATATAGTGAGTGTGAGGAAGAGCTGGAGCTGTTCTAAGCCGAGTGAGTTTATCAGTCCTCCTGGTTCTACTAGGTATTTGTTGAGTAATAAATTATCGGCCGATCCTTTGAACTATGGTGATAATAAGGTATTCTTCAATGCTGCTGCTGCTGCTGCCTCGTTATCGGATCTCGACCCGGCCCGGAAGGAGTTTACTGCTGAAACTTCAAATTCTAAGCCTTGTAACACAAATGAATCATGGGATGATAAGAACAAGCCTTCATCTGGCTCTATAGACCAGGTTTTTTTTTTTTCCTTCTGTTCTGTTCTATATAGTACAGTATAATTTTTGCTCTGTTTTTATGTACATGATGATTATTTTGCTTGAATTTTGTTTCTTAATTCAAATTTTCTTCTAATTACACAATTGAAGTGTTGCTCAAAGTGATAAAAATGTTTGTAAACTCGAATCTTAAGTGCTTATTAATGTAGGAGTAAAAATAAGTTATTTAGAAGTGTTTGCAGCAAATTTGATTTATGTTTTTAATTCTTAGTGATAGTATTATATTATCTCTAAGTTGGTAAGCAAATCTAAAACTTATTATGGAATATTTGTAATTAAGTTAAAATTATTTTGGACACATTTATCAATTTTTCCCAAACATTCTCCTACAATTTTTATATATATATATATATTTATATTTCACTTATATGTACTCACTTTAAATTGTTTTTTCAATTCTAATTATTTTTCATTTCTAACCACTCGTTTATATATTTGTCAACACTGATTAGGATTTAATTATGGGCTGTTTTTTTTTTATTTTATTTGCAGGTGGTTGTTCTAAGAGTGTCATTGCATTGCAGAGGATGTGAGAGAAAAATGAGAAAACATATCTCTAGAATGCAAGGTCTGTGTGTATTACCCTCTTTTTCATCCATAACTTGTCCTTTTCTACTTTATAATGTTTTAGGGACCATAGATGGTTCTCATGTCTCAATTGATTTTAGAGTTCAAAGTTCTCAAACATCATTTTCATGGAAAATTCTTGCCACTATCGAATTGGGTCACACTCAATTAATCGCATGTCAAGTATTATTAGACATTTAATTTTGTGATTGATCATTTTCTTTGAAGTTTTGACTGGCTTGAGTTTGGTTAAAACCCGATGGTATCCCTAAATTTTCCTATTTCCTACCCTCCCTCCAATAACTAACAACAATCATTTTTATATGAGGTTACCAACAAACACCAAATTTATGATTAAATCATGACTTGAAATATAAAAAGACTTAAATTTCACATGAATACCCATTTTTCAGATTCAATTATCGTGTTTCATCTTATACTCCATTTCTCAAGGTAATTCACACTTAGCACGTTCTAAATTGTGTTATTTGGCAAGTTGCACCCTAAATTATTTTATTTTTTTTTAGCTAATTGCACCATTGAAATATGATATCTTTCGTATTCTACATTCGTAGATACTTTCTAGTGGATCTTTTCATCAAAAATGCATCTTACATGAGAAGTGGAGGGCATTTTTGTCTCTTTGAGTCGTTTACCTTGATGAATCTTTGAATGCGAACTAAGAATGACAATTAAGTAGGGGTGTACATAAACCCGCCCGACCCGCTCAAACCGACCCGATCCGCCCGAAAACCGCCGGTTTGAAACTATTAAATAATTGTGGTGGGTTGAAAAAATTGCAACCCGCCACTTTCGAGTCGGGTGGTGGGTTTGATAATTATAACCCGCTTAACCCGCCACCCGACCGCTAATTGTATATGTCATAAGTATTTATAAGTGTGTGTATATATATATAGAGATAGAGAGTTAAAGATTACCCTAAACTCTTAAAACTATATAGCATATATATAAATTTTAATAAGAGTGGTTTTATTCATAATAATGTAAAACACTTTATTTTTAATTTGAGTAAATAAATTATTTCATTTGAACATATGTTTTCTTGATTTGAATGAAGATGTAGATGTATATTTTGATGATAAACTTATAAGATAATTTAATTTTATTAATATTTTAGAGTTTACAATTCATGATAAATATGATTTTTATTTAATAACATCATTTATTTTTGTATTTCTCATCAACTCAATTTTTTTTAGTTAAATGTACAACAAATATGTTATTTAGATTCTTACTTACCAGTTGAAACTAAAAGTAAGTTGTAAGAACTATAATTATAATTTGATAACCCGCCAACCCACCCGCTAAATACATTAAACCCGACCGACCCGAACCGCTCGGTTTGAAAGGATAATTATGCGGTTTCGGTTTGAGATTTTGTCAACCCGCATATATCGGGTCGGGTTATTTTTTTCTTTAAAACCGCCCGAACCCGACCGCGTACACCCCTACAATTAAGGATAAAATTAATGATAAATGTCAAAATTAAGCGATTAAATAAAAAACTTTATTCCTGCACAATCCTCTTACCATTTTCTAAGAGAATTATTTGCCGTTTAAATTTGATCCTTTTTACTAATTTTTCTATCATAGTTATCATTTTCAACTCATCCGTGATTTCTAGAATGAAAAAAGTTGGAGAGATGAATTGCCCTCCATTCCCCGTTTTTTCAGTGAAAAATTCATCGAAATTCTCTCATGGTGCAAATTACAATATCATAATTCAAGAATATAATCTATCAAAAAAAAAAATATTCTATAATAAGGTGCAAAGTGCCAATTACCCCTACTTCACCTAAAATTCGAACTCCTAAATCTTGCATTTCGTCGATGAAGCCTAGCCCTAGCTGATTGTAATAGTTATTAATTAATTGTAATTTGTCGCAATTTCATATTCATAAGATATATAATGTAATCGATTCATTAAAAAAAATCTTGCTAACAAGTCTTTAATTATGAACGAAGGAGTGACATCTTTCAACATAGACTTCATGGCGAAGAAGGTGACAGTGACGGGGAACGTAACGCCGTTAGAGGTCCTTTCAAGCATATCTAAGGTGAAAAATGCCCAACTCTGGTCTCAATCCGTATCATCTTCCACTCCACCAACACTTGCAAATCTCAACAACCCAGATCTCAACAAAGAGGAGCTGGTGCTTAAGTTATAAAGGGGTTTTTTATTTGTGTTAATTGCATTTAAGTGGTGTAAATTCATAAAATTTTCGACTTTGGTATTGTTTCTGTTCATGAATTATGGAAAAAAGTATTGCAGCCCTTGGATTTCTAGAGTATTTGCTTTAAGTGTCGGCATAATATTTAAAATTTATTTACTTTTGGCAGCATGACATAGAATCTTAAATTGATGATGATAGTTTTTTTCATCTTTTATGGTTACAAAGTATATAATTACCAAATTAAAGGGGTGTTTGTGAATAATTTGAATTACGACGAAGTGATTAAAAGTGAGAAAGAATCAGAAGTGACGAAGAAATAGAAATGGATAGTATTTGCTAATTGAAGTGGAATGTGCAAAGAAAGTTGAGGTAGAATGGTCGAAATATTTTTTAAGAAAGCAACTTATTTCTGAAAAATACAGTATTACTCTTGAAATAAAAAATGACTTTTTATAACCATACAAGTAATTTGGGTTCAAATTCTAGTAGTTTAAGACTACTGAAATTTAATTAAGGATCAATAAGTTCAAAATAACTTTGACTTAATACAAAAAGTACCAAAATCAGTTTGAATTACCGTTACAATTTGGAAGGTTAATTATATGCATACCTCTCTCACCTTAGTGCTAATTACCAAACACTCCCTTACTTTTGGTAATTACGAAACCCCTCAAGGGGTCTTTTTATATGGTTTACATGGGGTGAAATTGTAATAATTTTTAAATCTACTTGAGATATAATTGTAAGAATGTCTTAATATGAGTGAGACTTTATGTAATTTTAAAAAAGTCAACGGACTTTTAGTACTTTACCATAACACGAGGGAGTTTATATGTAATTTTCTCTATAAATTATTATCACTTAAATTTAGCGAAAAAGAAGCATATGGGAAAATTGCATTTTTGATCCCATAACTTGGGGGCTATACAATTCTGGTCCGGCACTTCACCAATATGCACCCTTTATCCAAAATAAAATTTGAGATTTAAGTCTTGTGTCCAAAATCCGTTAAGTATTTGACGAAAACTGCATGTGCCGTTAAATTGGGGTGGGGTGGGGGGGGGGGGTAAAAAATCTAAATTCATTCTCCTCAAACTTAAATTGCACATTTTCTTGAGATAGAGGACGTAAAAATTAGTGAAGTGCATAATGTAGGGACCAAAGTTGCACAAACCCTAAATTATGGAACCAAAAATGCATTTTCCCATTGAATTTACAACCACTCTCAAATAGCTTATTTTTAGCTAAAAGTTGATAATTGTTATGAAATAAACTCAAATATTATGAAATTGAGAGAATCAAGTAGAGAACTCTTTTATTGATATTCTTGTGTGTATTTACAATACAATGTCATTGCCTATTTATAGGCACAAAACTAGAATACCAAAAGTTTATTACCTAAAGAGTAAATTATATTTACTCATGATGGAAAATGAAAAGTCACGGAGATGAAGAGTTTTTGGGAGATGAGTAGACATAATGATTAAAGTTAAGTGGCCATAAAGAACTTGGGAGATGAATAGACACCACAAGTAATGATTAAAGTTGAGTGGCCAACAAATTGGGAGATGAATAGACATCCACAAATAATTATTCATAATACTCCCCTTGGATGTCTATCACTAAAAATATGCCTCGTTAAAACCTTACTAGGAAAAACCCAATGGGACAAAAACCTAGTGAAGGAAAAAGAGTACATATCAATACGCAATCAGATGCTGCCTCATTAAAAACCTTACCAGGAAAACCCAGTGGGAAAAACCTTGGTTAAGGGAAAAAGAGTGCAGCGCGTATTATCTCCCCCTCATGACAATATCAGTCAAGATCTTTAAGTCTACGTACTCCAATATTGTAGACTAGTTTTTCAAACGTTGTTGTGGGAAGTGCCTTGGTGAACAAATCAGCAAGATTATCACTGGAACGGATTTGTTGAACATTAATATCACCATTCTTCTGAAGATCATGAGAGAAAAAGAACTTTGGTGAAATATGTTTTGTTCTATCTCCTTTAATGTACCTTTCTTTCAATTGTGCGATATATGCGGAATTATCTTCATATAAGATCGTCGGGATCATTTTTCCAAAAGATAAACCACAAGTCCCTCGAATGTGTTGAATCATGGATCTTAACCAAACACATTCTCGACTTGCCTCGTGAATAGCTAAGATTTCTGCATGATTAGATGATGTGGCCGATATAGTTTGTTTCATAGATCGCCATGAAATGGCTGTGCCACCACATGTAAATAAATAGCCTGTTTGTGAACGACCATTATGAGGATCAGACATATATCCAGCATCTGCATATCCAACCAATTCGGACTTGGGTACATTTGAATAAAACAAGCCCCTATCGATTGTTCCTCTAAGGTAGCGGAGTACCTGTTTAACCCCATTCCAATGCCTTCGTGTAGGAGAAGAACTATATCTTCCTAATAGATTAACAGCGAATGCTATATCAGGTCGAGTGTGACAAGCAAGATACATTAGTGCACCGATTGCACTTAGATATGGTACTTCAGGACCAAGTAGTTCTTCATCACTTTCTCGAGGTCGAAAATGATCTTTTTTCACATCTAGTGACCTTACGACCATCGGGGTGCTCAATGGATGTGATTTATCCATATAGAATCGTTTTAGCACCTTTGATATATAAGCGTCTTGATATACAAAAATTCCATTCTTTAAATATTCAATTCGCAACCCAAGGCAAAATTTTGTTCTTCCAAGATCTTTCATCTCAAATTCTTTCTTTAAGCAATTAACAGTTTTTGAAATCTCTTCAGGAGTTCCAACGATATTTAAATCGTCAACATAAACTGTAATTATAACAAACTCATTTCCAGATGAAAATACAAGGACAAATTTGATCATTCTTATATCCTTCCTTCAACAAATATTCACTGAGACGATTATACCACATTCGTCCAGATTGTTTCAGTCCATACAATGACTTACTTAATTATATTGAATAATGTTCTCAAGAACTTGAATTATATGCTTCAGGCATATTAAATCCTTCAGGGATTTTCATATATATATATCATTATCAAGCGAGCCATACAAATAGGCTGTAACAACATCCATTCGACGTAAATCAAATTTTTCATGCACTGCCAGACTTATTATATAATGAAAAGTAGTTGCATCCACCACAGGAGAATCAGTCTCCTCATAATCTATGCCAGGTCGTTGCGAAAACCCTTGGGCAACAAGATGTGCCTTATATCTTACAATTTCATTTTTCTCATTTCGTTTTCGCACAAATACCCATTTGTATCCTACTGGCTTTACATCTTCAGGTGTACGGACTACAGGTCCAAAACTTTTACATCTTCAGGTGTACGGACTACAGGTCCAAAAACTTTTCGTTGATTTAAGCGAGTTTAACTCTGCCCTCATTGTGTCTTTCCATTTTGACCAATCATTTCTTTGTCGACATTCATTAACAGACTTTGGTTCTTGATCCTCATTGTCAATCATCATATTTAGCGCTACATTATATGCAAATTTATCATCAACGTTGACTTCATTTCGATTCCATCGTTTCCCGTTCATAACATAATCGATTGAGATCTCATTATTTTCACAATTTTCAGGTACCTGAGGTTCTTCTGGAACCGAAATATTAGTTATGACTGGGGACTCTTCTGGAGTTATTTTATCCTCGATTAGACCATCTTGATTCTTAGCTCCTTTTCTTTTTCGAGGATGACTATCTTTGGAACCGATAGGTCTACCACGCTTCAGGCATGCAGTAGACTCATTACTTTGACCTTCAGGGACAACAATTCTTACTGGAGCATTAACAGCTGGTACATGTGACTTAGTCACTTTTTTTTAGGTCAGTAAATGCGTCTGGCAGTTGGTTAGCTAAACCTTGCAAGTGAATTATCTTTTGAACTTCCAGTTCACTTTGTTTTGTTCGAGGATCAAGATGAGATAAAGATAATTCATTCCAACTAATTTTCTTTTCCAGCTGCTTATTTTCTCCCCCTAATGTTGGGAATCTGATTCATCAAAATGACAATCAGCAAATCGAGCCGTAAATAAATCTCCAGTCAATGGCTCTAGATACTTTATTATCGATGGAGACTCGAATCCAACATATATTCCCAATTTCCTTTGGGGACCCATCTTAGTGCGTTGTGGTGGAGCAATTGGAACATATACCGCACATCCAAAAATTCTGAGATGGGAAATATTTGGTTCCTGACCAAAAACCAAGTGTAATGGGGAGAACTTATGATAACTTGTTGGCCTTATGCGAATAAGTGCTGCTGCATGCAAAACAGCATGTCCCCAACAAGAAATATGAAGTTTTGATCTCATAAGTAAAGGTCTTGCAATTAACTGCAGACGCTTAATAAACGATTCTGCTAGACCGTTTTGTGTATGAACATGTGCTACAGGATGTTCAACATCAATTCCAATAGACATACAATAGTCATTGAACGTTTTTGGAAGTAAATTCACCCGCATTATCAAGGCGTATCTTCTTAATTGGATAATCAGGAAAATGTGCTCGTATTCTAATCAATTGAGTAAGCAATCTCGCAAACGCCAGGTTACGAGTTGATAACAAAGATACATGTGACCATCTTGTTGATGCATCAATTAAAACCATAAAATATCTAAATGGTCCACACGACGGGTGTATTGGTCCACAAATATTGCCTTGAATACGTTCCAAAAACGTAAGAGATTTACTTCCTACTTTTGTTGTTAATAGTCGAATAATCAACTTTCCTTGTGAACAAACAGCACATGAGAAATCATTCGATTGAAGAATCTGCTGGTTCTTCAATGGATTCGCATCATAATTGATTCGGGATGGCCCAACCGGTCATGCCAAACAACAAACTTATTTTGATTTATAAACTTCTGGTTTACGATAACATGTGTTTCAATATTAGATACATGCGTGTAGTACAAACCGGAAGACAATGCTGGCAACTTTTCCAATATACATTTGTTACCAGATATTGTATTAATGATGTAAAGATACTCAATATTGCCATCACTTGTTGTCTCAATATGATATCCATTTCGGCGGATATCTTTGAAGCTTAGTAAATTTCTTTGAGACTTGGTAGAATATAATGCTTCATCAATATAAAATTGCGTTCCTCCGAGTAACAATATATTAGCTCTGCCGGAGCCTTCAATTAACTTTGCACTACTCGATATAGTACTAACATTGACATCTTGCATTACTAAATAAGAGAAGTATTTTTTATTCTTGAGGATGTTGGCAAATTTATAAAAGACAAATTTATAAATAATTACTTCATTAATGAAAACTTATAAAATTTGTTATGATTACTTGCATCTCCAATCAAATGATCAATTTTTCTATTAGGATCATCATAGAAATCAGCAACATCTAAATGAGTGTCATCAAAATCGGCCATGATCAGAATCGCCTTCTTCAAAAGCAAAATTTGTTTCTATTTTCTTTCTTTTACTTTTTAGAGATTCTTGGTAAAGGTCAACAAGATGTTTTGGTGTACGACAGGTACATGACCAATGACCTTTACTACCACAACGATAACATAAATTTTCCACAAATTTGCTATTTTGGCTACTTTCATGTTTCTCTTCATTATTTTTTCACTTCTGGTGGAAAGATGTATTCTTTGAATAACCACCACGATCTCCATAACCATATCTACGACCACGTCCACGTCCATGATTTCTTTAATGATTAAAATAGTTATGTGCTGCTACTTTCACTTCAGGGAATGTAGCAGAACTAGTTGGACGGGACTCATGATTAAAATAATTATATATTGCTCAACACATTCACTTCAGGGAATGGAGTATAGTTATTTGCATCAAGATGAATTTCAACATCTAACGCCCAAGAAAAATAATTTTTCCTCGTAATATCAAGATCACAAAGTCAAGTTTTTTCAAGATTCATCAATATAATACTATATCAAAGTATAAGATGAATAACATAACAATCATTCAACTTCTTAAAATATTTTCGACATGATAGGATTATTCAAAAGAATAATACTAATCAAATATATGCACATATACATATGTCTTCTTTCCAAACATCAAGAGAATTATTGCATATTTCTATTTTTGTTAAATATTGAAATATACGTACCTTTTCTTTACCTTTTCTTCTTGCTTTGTTTTAAAAATCTTGTCCATCAATTTTCTTTACAAACTCATAATAACTCACGAAAATCTCTCAATGGATTTTACATCATACGTTGAGTACCCCATGTATATCTTTAGCCAAATTGCAAAATGATTAACACCTTGAGACGGATCGTGCTGATAACGTGTTATGAAATAAACTCAAATATTATGAAATTGAGAGAATCAAGTAGAGAACTCTTTTATTGATATTCTTGTGTGTATTTACAATACAATGTCATTGCCTATTTATAGGCACAAAACTAGAATACCAAAAGTTTATTACCTAAAGAGTAAATTATATTTACTCATGATGGAAAATGAAAAGTCACGGAGATGAAGAGTTTTTGGGAGATGAGTAGACATAATGATTAAAGTTAAGTGGCCATAAAGAACTTGGGAGATGAATAGACACCACAAGTAATGATTAAAGTTGAGTGACCAACAAATTGGGAGATGAATAGACATCCACAAATAATTATTCATAATAATAATCAAATTATAGTTTATAAGTTATAACACTCCTTAAATCAAAGTACGAAAGATAAAAAAGAAAACAGTCCCGAAGCTGGATCAGAAAGAAACATAGATATTTTATTAACTAATATTATTAGTGTAATGAAATTTCAGTTTAAAGAACTTAGATAAGGCAGAGCACAACATACTTTAGTTTAATTTGAATAATTAAGCACTATGTAGTATGAAGCAGCAAATTATTTTTGTTAAATCCAACCAGTATCACAAATCACATCTCAAAAAAATTGAACTTGAAAGCTAGGATGATTGGGGAAAGCCCATTAACTGAACTTTAATAGGCCCAATAATATCTTGGTTGGAGGTCCAATAGAAAAAAAAAATATAACAAAAAGTAATAATCCGACCTGCCGGATTCGAACCAGCGACCTAAGGATATCTATTGGGTGTTGCCCACTACAGTCCTCCGCTCTACCAACTGAGCTAAGGTCGGTGTTGAAAGGATAGTGCAAATTCGTTTAATTATCTAAATGTCACACTTTCCTTTAGGGAAATTTCAAATTACGACTTAAATTAGTATTTTTTGTCCCTTTTTGTTTGAGCAAAGTGTCTAATTTTCATAATTTTCTCTAGAGAAGAGTCGCAACTCGCAAGGAGTGTGGTATTTAACATGGAAGGGAAAATTACAGCTATGTTTGGTTATGTTTTGGGATGATATTTTGGTGAGAATTATTGGTGAGAAAATTATGGGGACACGTGCATGTTTGATTTTATTTTGGGAGCTGATTTTTTGGTGTGTTTTTTTTGTGAGATAATATTTGATTTTGTTTCCAGAGAGAACAAAAGTTAATATAGCAGTCAAATCATGAAACTTTTGTCTGTTAGAGAGGAGAGAGAAGAGAGAGAGCACATAGAGAGGAGTGTAGGGACAAAGTAGGTGTAGAAAGATGGAAAATAATTATTATACTTTTTTGGACAAAAAAAGTAGTATATTTTTTACCAAATATTTTGTGAACCAAATATGGTTTGGAGAATTTTGGACCAAACATGGTATGAAAACATAACCAAACATAGCCTACACTTTTCGTCTCATAACTTTGTTTTAGTTCAATTTCGGTCTCATTTATACAGATTTATACACATTTAGTCCTATAACTTTCAAAATGTCTAACATATAATCCCAATCAAAGTTTTCATCCAAAATTTTGACGGTCTACTTCGATAAACAACCTTTTGATTGATTTTTTTGGCTTGATTTTGTGCATGAGTGACACGTGATATTGAATAAAAATATCGTAATAACGAATTTAATTTGTGTGTAAGTGCATTTATCCACGAATTCTCCCCCCAAAAATCGATTAAAGGGTCAAAATTTCTTGGAAAATTCTTCAGAAATCACGAACTCTTGTCGACTAGCCACACGTCCAGCATCAAACGATTGCCCAGCTTTGGCTTTTCCTCAACCAGCTGCATTTTCAAATCTTCCAAGGATTGATTTCTTTGACTTTTTCCTTCTCGATTTCAGGGCTTTCCTGGCGGCTTCCCTGGCAGCATCTCTTTGATCACGCACTTTACCAAACATCTTTTTGTATTCCTCAACTCGGGTGTTATTTTTACCTGCCTCACTCTTCCAAAAAGACACACTAAGTGATAGATGATGTAGATGAAGGCCCGCCTAACAAAAAAGGAGACGATAAGTCAGTTCGTTATCACATTGAAAATATGAACATACATAGGGTCTGTTTGTTTTCTATGTATGAGCATGATACATACATTATCAAGCCCATACAGCTGTTTGCTTGCACAAGAGTGGGCCCAGTATTAATGGGTGGCCCGTAATATAATCAAGCAAGATTTGGATAGTAGATACCACCTCCTAGGTGGTATTCAATATCACTCACCTTTTGAAGACCCATATTAACTTAGTTATGGACAAAATTGCCCTCGGTCTCTCCTACACCTCAACACGATTTTCCTTTTCTGCAAATTTCTCATCTTCATTTTTGCATATTGTTCTTTAATTCTGTTCTCACTTTCCACCTCAACTTTCTTTCTCATTTGTTATTAAAACTATGGATTAATGGATGAATTGAAGAAGTGATCTAGACTTCTTTAAATTCAAAATTGAGAATTGGATCTGGCATTTCAGAAATCCAAAAACAAATCAACTTCAGAATATTTAGTTAGGAAACTCATTGCCAAATCAAATATTAATACTGCCGTCCCGTTCCAGTGGATTGATTTTAATGGGTTTCCATTGAAAGTAAATCTCATATTTCATCCATTAAGCGAAAAGATCACTGTTTGGGAGAATAAGCATCTTTGTATTCTCTCTTTATGTGGAATTTCAGTTCTAGTCCATAAGACATTTTTGAGTTCTCAAATTTGAGTTGATTGAACAGTCAAACAGTAAAAGATGGTTAGTTTATGTAATTGTATGAGAAACAGGTGTTTCGAAGTTGATGGGGAAAAATTGATATAGGTAGACATGAAGTTGAATTTGTTTTGTGGTGAGATCCATAATTATTGATCCTGGGGTCAATGGTAATCTAATGAACAAAGGTAAGGGTACTTTTGATAAATCAGTCTTATCCAACCCATTAAATCTCACCAACCAAACATCTAAACAATGATAATGAATTGAATATCAGGGGGTTTAATATTTGAAACAAACAAAATAATATGTAGTATTTACACCAAATCTAGCATCAATATCATGCACAATTTTATCCTATGTAATCACAACATTGCAAGCAAACGAGGCCATAGAGTACTACGATATAACTAGTATGAACTGATAACCTTCAATAGATGATAAGTTTCTTCATCTTCTACCTCGGTGTAATGACGAGTCACTAATGCTGCCTTGTTACGGGCCAAGAGAATATTATTAAACAACTCTGAGGACACTGAGTACTTTGGTTCATCATTGATGCTGGAGTCAACATACACCCTCCAATCAGACTTTGATTGACTACGATTGGTGTCCAGAAGTGGACGAACCATACCACCCAAAACCTCGAACCTTTCTGTAGAGATAAGGCCTCCATTTGATCCAATAACTCAAAACTTTCATCGGGAATTGAAATGGGGACCTCAGATGACATCCCGCAATGCAATTCCAGTACAACATATCTTTTAGCTTGGCTGGCGAGAACGATACAAGGACGAACTCGATCAGAGGTTTCAGATTCTTTAGCTCGAGTCCTAGAACCCTCAGTGCTATCAACGAGGATTGGTTCAACCACATTGGTTGGTTGATTTGTATTTTCTAAAGGCATAACCTTACTTGTGTTAACATTTTCTGATGAGGCCACTGCTGGGGTAACATCTCGTCAATTCTACGGTTAGGCCTGTGAATAGGGCCCTATGAGCCGAGTTTAGGGTGGCTCAATCTCAAATTCATCGGGTTTGAATATTATAGGCTTAAACTTATCTCATAAGTTTTTTTCTTCGGCTCGGCTTAAACTCAGGCTCACATTTTTTACGAGCTTCGGGCCTATTTTGGGCCGGCTCATTAGTTTTACTCAAATTAAAAAAAACATCTAATAGAATCATATTGAGGGACTAATTTCAATTAGTACATTAAATAAATGTTTAGGATAATGAGTATGTATAATTCCAAATTTTACTAATGGGGTCACAAAGTCTACAATAATGATTATGAAAATTTAGAATCTTTATCAATGTATATGAGGTGGCATAAAATAATTGGAAGTTCTTCCAAAATCTCTTTAGACAAAAAGTTTCTACTAATATATACATTTCATCGATTTCATAAGCTTTAAGCTTAAAAATATACAATGTGTTTTATATAGGTTAGCTTAAAAGTAATTTTACTATATGAGACAAATCATTAATTAGAGAAAATTTTGACTTCAGTCCATTCAGGCTGAGCCTATCAAAGCTCAAGCTAGCCCACAAATTGGGCGGGTTCAATTTGTAAACTCAAACTCGGTCGGGCTCACATTCAATTAGGCTCGGCTCATACTTAAGCGGGCCGAACAATCGGGTTTTGGGTAGGCCCGACTCAATTGACAGTCCTATCTACGGTCTCCGACGCTGGGCGTAGCAACTCGAGCTTTACCTTTGTTCTCATTTTTCACCTTTAATGGTACAAGCCTCTTTGAGCATCTCAGCTTCATAGGAATCATCCATGACTATGATTAAAAACATAACACAAGAACAATAAATTAGAAAAATCATTAAACAATGAAAACGTACCAAGAGACTCATAGTATCATCAAGGTGGATTTGAGCTTGACTCAGTCCGCAGTGAACTAATATTGGTTCAGTCAAGATCTCCTCAGTCTTAAACCATGTGTGAAGATTATCACGAATAAAAAATGGACCCCATGTTACATCACCATAGTCCTCTGGTTCACGAACCCTCAGGTTTCAATTTCTTGGTACTCCCCAAGCTTCGTTATTAGGTTTGGCGATATAGAAAAAGTGAGGCTTCCAATCACCATATGAAGATGTGGTAACACTCAAACACCTTCGATTGCTCCAAGGTGAAATATAAAAAAGACTTTTCCCATCGTTTTTAGACCCACGGCATATACGAAATAAGCTCCAAAAATGAGCAAAACTAATTTCCACGTCGAACCCACACATCAAGACAATGAAACAATTTATTAGTTTATACGATTTCGGTAATAATTGTGTAGGGCTCAGTCATAGCCTATTTAGTATTTTGATATGAATATCGCGAAGGGAAAATCTTAAACCTGCCATCAAGTGAGCTATGTGAAAACATCTATAGTGTTTGGGTAGGCGGTGTAACCTATCCTCAACATTTGGAATGATAATTTTATAATTCGAAGGTATATATAAGTAGACCTAAGCTGAGCAATTTGACTAGCCTTTATCTTCGAACTTTTGGATAACCAAGAGGCGTTCTGAGCCTTCCTCGAACTAAAAACAAAGAGGTTAGCATTAACCTGACTATCACCTTCACTATCTATAGGAAGGTCATCCACTTCGTTATTAGAATTATTATCGATGATATTACCCATAACAATATTCCCTTCTTCTTGCTCTTCCATGGTAATATCCACGGAGACTCTTCGACCAACATTATGAACAAGTCGGTCACGAGTGCTGGAAAGATTGGATGACAAACTTAAACTCAACTCAACTTGGGGATCCGAGTACTCTATGTTATTATTGTCGTTCGAGACATAAGTATCTATATCCTTAAAAATCCTATTCGAACTATCCGTACTATCGGATATTTCGTTATTATTAACGGAAGGAATGGATCTATTTGGACGAGCCATGGATACAAATACAACAATAATAAATAGATTATATACAAAGAAGAATATGAACCTACAAACGTTGAAGAATGGAAGTAAATCGCGAACCACTGAAGTATACACCACTTGTAACCCATCGAAGTATAGAATATTCTCTCAAGGGAGCCCTTTCGAAAATACGTAAAAGTAAAAATTGTAAAATGAAGAAGTTACTATCTATTTATAGGGGGGATGTAAAAATCCAACGACGAATGATGAAAACGCTGTTTGAAATTGACAGATAAGATCACGCGACGTTTCGACTGACAGAGGATGACGTCCATTAACAGCTCATGATTATAAATTATTATCAAAAGGCGCGTTGTACAATAAATGGTTGTATCTGGTATTACATACGCTGACATAAAAGTACTACCTAGATAAACATGAATAAATATGTATTAAATGAATCATGGATAGTTTATTACAACCTAAATTATCTTACCCAGTTTTAGACTTTGTCAGTTCTTACTTCGAACTGGAAAAATATTTCATTCCTCACTAAAAACTAATGAAGTGGGGGACTAGATGATATACCCAATTTTGATCATATTAATTTAATATACTAATGATAAAAGCCCAAGGCCTAGCATAAAGGCCCAAGTCCGGAACTAGAGCAAAGCCCATAATAGGAGTAAGATCCGCGTCCTGTATCTGGGTGGGCTACGACCCGGTCCACAACCCGGCTCATAAAAAAACGTTAGATCGATCCACATGGCATGATCCGACAAATACACGTGTTAACTACACATTTGTACACGGTGTGCACTATAAATACCCTTATATATGACTAATGGAGAGTTACGCAATCACTATTCACTAAATTTGCTGTTAGATCATTGTAGCTTCGAGATACGAGCTTCGACCTAGATCCTGAGTAGACCCACTTATAAATTACGAGGTATATGTTAGGACCCTTTAATTAAATCGAATTACGTTAGATTTGATCCTATTGATAGGTACTTAGGCAGCTCTACCCTTGAGTGCAGTCTATAATCCACTAATCTCCAAATCGGGTCCTACCCGAGCCTCGACTGGTCCGTGTTGTAGCTTTAACGAAATACGACCTAGATCACTCTTCATTTCGTAAAATTGCTTCAAATATTCATATAATAATAATTGTTATTCATTTTCTTTCATTGATGTCCATTCATTTAAGTTCTACTATATACACTAAATTAGTTTTTTTTTTTTAAATCTCTATGCACCAAGAAATATATTAAAGATGTATCTAAGATTAATAATAAAAAGAAGTTACGCTTCTCACTCTCTCTACCTTTCTCTAAACCCTAGTCTTCTTTTTTCTTCTATTTTTCTCCCCCGGCGATGGTTTGGTGAACCAGTCCTCTACTTCACCACTGTTACCACCACCATCGTTGGCGGATTGGGTTGGAGCACTATTCTTCAAGTTGTACATCATATCTTCAAATCTGACAAGACAGATATAGATCTAAATTAAAGACACATCTCCAAATCTAACGAGAATGATATGGATCTAAAGAGACAGAGACAAATCTGACCAGATGAAGACGTGTGATACTTAAGTTTTTAAATTTATACAACGTTTTAGATATCTTGTTTAGTATTTTATTTTCTCTTTCGTATGAGAGTTTGTTTTTTCTCTCGAATGAAAGTTTCATCTCTCCTTGAATAGGAATTGCACAAGAATTTTCTTGTGTTCGTTTATGAGTTTTTAAGATTTGTTATCTTTAAGAACTTGATAGTTGGTGTTTCAGATGTTCTTACTATATCGTTTGACTCGATATGAATTGTATTGTTCCAGGCATTATAAACTTTCGATTGAATGATATATAAAACCAATTTTTCTTAAAAAAAAAAAGAAGAAATACATTAAAGATATTCAATCAAATTATTTGCTTCATTTATAGAAGTTATTTTCGAATCATGAGAATATATCGATTAGCCTCACTAAAAATATTTTCTATTAAAATATTAAAGAAAGGCCGACTATTATAATCCATACCAATTAGTTCTCTTATAAAAATTGTCTACATTGTTGAAACGACATTCAAAATAAAAATTAAATAAATCATTTATGCAACAATTATCTCAATCCAAGTCCAAATTATATAAAATCATAATATATTTATTAATAGATTTTTTTTAATACATGATTCAATGACAATTTCAAAACATATTATTCAAGTTTTCAATACAAATTTAATTTGCTGGGAGATATTAACGCAAGACTATATCAATCCAAATCCGACCCTAAATACAAAAGACATGATGTTCCATATTAATAAACTAAGGTAAAGTGGTAAACATTGCTCTATTCACGATAAAAGGATCTATAGATTATTGTGAAAAAAATAAAAAGGAATTCAAATATTAAATAAACATATTATCTTCAAAATTTAGATGTAGTTATCAAATTATAAACAAATAGTACATTCGAGATGTATAACAATATGTTTATTGATCCCTAATGATAAAAATATATGTAAAATTAAATAAATGTATAACAAGAAAAAGTGAAGTTGGTGAAATCGTATTCATGAATGCAAGAGTCATTGAATTTTTTATCTCAAAAAGATTAAGATAATAACTTGCAAATATCTTAATAAGAAAGAGAGTGATTTGGGTGAGAGATGATGGCAACTTTCCACTATTTTAATAGAAAAGAGTGATAAATGGGTCTTGTTTCCTTGATATGAGAAAGTCTGTAATTTGTTAATTTCCAATGCAAGAACGTTTCCTTAATATGTGTAACTCTTTAACTTGATAGATTTTCTTCCTAATTTTTCTCCAACCTTAAATAGCTAATTAGGCAGATCCGAATGTTCAAGATACACGCTCCCAAAAAACTTACAAAATTCTTCAACAAAGAAATTGCATAAAGAGAATAAGGTGGTGGATTAAGTTTCGAGATCGTTATTAAATTTTGTTTGATTTGACGAGAGTTTTTTTTATTTTTGTTATATCATTGTTTGTTTTCATGTGTTATGTCATCACCATAACTACGGCTCTATTTTCTTGATAACACTATGGTCTATAAAGCGTACGTACTTGTAGATTCATGACATGGACTTTTTTCTCTGTAATACTCGATATGGTACACATATTTATAACTTTGCTACTTATATATATGTGTTTCGGACAACCGTGATGTCTTGATTTTGTTAAGAACTAGCATGTCCTATATATGTTTATATCGTGTCCGTATTCTAAGACCATAATTTTTCTATCAGTTATGACTAAATTTTTTACTATTGATTAGTTAGAAAACCTTTTTATTATTTACATATTAGAAGCGGCTACAAAAATCCAACTAGGGTTTTGATCCTCACAGTAAGTTAGCTAGGGTTTTGTTTGAATGACTTTTTTTCTTTCTTTTTTTCTTAGAGATCCGAATTATAGTGAAAAGTTGTTATGCAATGTATAATATATTTAGATTATATATGAATCTATGATTTATCACGGATTTTTCTACAAAATTTAAACCAACTTCAAATCTGCATGGACTTTTTCTTCACTTCACTCTCTTACATATTCTTATATTCTTTCATGTTTCAACACCATTAACATTTATATATCCCCTTTGTCAATTCCCTATTTACTTATTTTCACCCCAATATTTAAAAATTTAAATATGTTGTACCCTTCCTCTCCAAATAATCAGCAATTTCTCGATCTTTCCCTCTCCACACCCTCCGACGACCCGCCGCCAACACACGCGCCGCCACAACAAGACACACAAACTACCGCCCCATCGCGCAGACGCCGCTCCGTCAACCAAATCCTCCGGCCGGGAAAGAGCCTCACCATTCCGCCGCCCTACCCTTGGTCCACCACTAGACGCGCCACCGTGCACAGCCTCCAGTACTTACAAGCGAAGAGCATAAACACGATCACCGGAAGAGTGCAATGCAAGAAGTGCGATCGGAAATTCAGTATCGAATACGACTTACACGATAAGTTCGCAGAAGTTGCGATTTTCATCGCGAAAAACGACGACGAAATGCACCATAGAGCACCGGAGGCGTGGATGAATCCGAGCTTACCTAACTGCAAGTTCTGCGATCAAAGCAACTGCGCGAAGCCGATTATGTCGAAGAAGAGATCGATTAATTGGCTGTTCTTGTTTCTAGGTCAAATGATTGGGGTTTGCAAGCTCTCTGAATTGAAGTATTTTTGTAAGCATACCAAGAATCATAGAACTGGAGCGAAAAATCGTGTTTTGTATCTTACGTATATGGGATTGTGTAGGCAGCTTAATCCAGCACCTTTATGATCGATGAATTGTATTTATTGATTTTATTAGAAGTGAGGTTTTTGAATTTCTTTGCGTGTGATTCTGCATTCAAGTATCGTAGTTGTACTTTAGTGTCAAAGGACGACTAAAAACATTCAAAATTACACGAACTCGCGCACAAAACACATCCTCCATTAGTTTTTCTAGCGGACGGGGGTTTGGCTCAGGTTTGAGATAATAGAGGATATTATGCCTATTGAGCAAAAAATAATTTACCCAAGAATCAATGATGTCTTGCTAGTACTTTAGTATTTATAAATGAATTCAAATAATACTTAATTAGTTGCACTAGACTTGTTTACTAAATTAATTAATTAAAAGCTATAAATAAAGATAATTAATAACTAACTTCTATTATTTTGTAATATGAAAATTTTTAGTATTTTATATTTGCTTTAATTTAGGGTGAGCATGCATGTAATTAAATGCAAACGAGTTGGAGAGCGAAAATAAAAATTATTGGGAGAAAAAGAAGAAATCAAGAAAATTAAATTCATATGAAAGGAGAGAGTGAATAAAGAAAAGAAAACGTTGGAAGATGGAAATAGTGAGCACGTTTTAAGCCACTCTCGCGTGAAAATTTGACACTCTCATGCTTTCATCCTTACTTGGCTCTCGCATATGTTCGTGTCCTCGCTCCCAGTCACATGACGTGGATACTAACCGATAAATCCAGCTAAGTGGTCACAACGCTTACCTTGATCCACCAACAAATACTAACTCAGAAATGTAGCTAAGTCACTAGCAAGATATTAAATTTCGGTATCGGTATCAATATAGGGGTAGTAAATTTACGGAAATTTCGATGGAAATTTCCGGGATATTCAAAATTTCGATATCGATTTTAAAGAAATCATGGATATTTATAGAAATATTTGGGAATTTGCAACAAAACTTTGTGTAACTTTAAATATCATAATTATGCATCTTTTACATAAATAATATTGTATATATAATGTATGTATAGTGAATTTTGTTAAGTAATATGATTAAAATCTGTGGCAAAAATATAAAATAAATATGATTTGAGAGTAAAGTAATAATCAAATCTATTAAAAACTTCATTAAAACAAAATACAATAATTTTAATACAAATCATTATTTAAAACCACATTGAGTTTCTTGGAGGATCGAAATCACTATCATTGGTCTCTCTTCTCCCTCCACTTTCGTATTGCATGTACAAATTATTAGTCAAATGTTGACAGTATTCATCCCATGACATTGAATGTTGGTAGTACTGCATATAATGATGGTAATATCCTTCTGATATTGTATTCTGCTGAACCACAACGGGCACAACATATTCGACCATATTCATCCCATAAATATATTCTTTGAAAAAAATCTAATGTGAATTAGTGAGTACATGACTTATTTACACAAGAATTGACATAAAAATCACACTTTCCAAAATGAATGTATAGTACACGCAGTAGGGGCAAGAATACAAAATTTTGAATTTTTTTGAGTATGGTCGATATTTCAGAATATTTCGGAAATTTCAGGATATTTCGGGAATTTCAGGAAATTTTGGTGGATATTTGACAAAGTATTTTTTATTAAGAATTCAAGATTTCGGGAAATATCGAAAATATCGGGAAATTTCAATAGATATTCTGCAAAATTGGATCGAATGTGAGATTTCGCTTCGAAACCCTCAAAAATCCGATATTTCGGTCGAAATTTCGAGATATCGGAGATTATTTAAGACCATGGTCACTAGCTACTCGATATACTTTTCACCATAGTCCATCAAATTATGGATTAGCTCATAAGATAATAAAAAAGTGTGAAAAAGTCTTTCCCTTCTAGCTCACTCCCGATTAGGTCAAACTCATGTGTATTTTATACAATAGCTAACTTACCAATTATATGGCAAGTGTAAGTAATGCACTCTCCTTGTGAAACACACATAAGTACGGCCAAACCGGGTCTGGACTAGAATTTTTCTTTCAGTCATGACTGTTTTTTTTTTAAACCAAACTTTTAGTTAAGTGTCAACTTCTATCTCATATACATTATAAGCAATCTTTAAGATCTATCAGATCAGGCAATTCAAATTATGGCCACATCACCAATGAAGTCTAGTAACTATTGGTGAAACTGAGGTCCAACATGTTTGAGGTATTGGGTTCTATTGTTACCAACAGTGTGTGAGTCTTTATTTATTTTCATAATAGATGTTAACTGATCGTAATAGTAGTTGATTGTGATAGTTGCTAATTGGTTGTAAATTGTTAGTATCTAATATTAATAACATGTATCATAGAACAAAAAAATTAAAAGGAAAACATTATGGCCACATCAAAGATAAAGCGCAATACTCTTTTCTTTTTTTTCTGTCGTTTATTATTTAAGAAATCAAGATAGCATATCAAGATATTCTAAATACACATGGATGGTTGATGACAAGCTAAGTAATAATGTGTAGATAGGCAGGTTATATATTGAGTTTTAGGATTACAAATTTCGGAATAATTACAATTATGCAGACGAGACATATTTAATTCATTATATATAAATTATTATAATTATTCAAAACAATTGAATAACCCTCTAGAAATAACCTATAAATAAACAACTCATATAACCTAACATGAAAAAATATCATATCAAATCGAATAATAAAGAGTTTTGTCTCGGTAAGTAAATATGATAATGATGTAATTACTCCTTTAGTTGGCACACACAAGTCCGGAAAGGCAGGAAAATATTATAATACTATATAGTCAAATACAATATTATATATATTTGGAAACGTATGATATAAAATGATTCTAATAAATTGTATAGTATATGGGATCAAATAGCTGGAATCTGTAATCAGATTACAGAATACAGATTACAGTAATCCCTCATAAATGCCCTAAACATATACGTGTATATAAAATGACGAGGAATTGAACATATTATGCAACTCACAATCTGATTTCTTGAAAAAAAAATGAATCATCTAAAAATTGTAACTTTAATTCTAGCCCTAATTTTGGGGGTTGCTTCTTGCAATTCAAATGCCAGGCCACTTGAAATGAAGGCTCAAGTTCAGTCCACCATTATCAATCATCTTTCGGGGAGTGAAGCACGGAGGCCCTTCGATCCCGACAGAACCACCGCATAGCAGACGCCCGCCTCCTTCTCCGCCGGCGCTTTGAGGTGGCTCCATCCTTGAAACAAACTAAAACCACCTAGTACAAGGGTTTCATGCTCTCATTGTTAAATAAGTGTGTTTCGACTTATTACTCAAGTAAATAAAAGTTTATTTAAATTTCATTTTGTCGTATTATTTTATTATTACGGTATTAATTTTAGGAAAATACAATATATAAACGGCTAATTATTCATCATTTATTAATATAGTGGAATATTTTTAAGTGAATACAGCCTATTGAAGTCGATCTATTCAGACAATTGAATGACTGAGAGATGTGTGTTATAAAATCACTCCCACTATTATATACACCATAATTCACAAGTATTTTTGACCGATTCCCATGGACTCATTCTATTAAATAGTGACCCATAAGACCAATTTACTATGACATTCGGTTGCATGTGTTCTTCCTTGCTACAACTAATGAAGACCAAAAAGAAAGAAAGACAGAAATTATAATTGAGTTATATAAAACATCACTCTAGCTCGCAGCCTTACGTACTAGTAATTTACATGCAATTTGCATTCTAATTGTCATACATGGATTTTTTGCGACATGGTTTTAGACTTTTTAATCAAGAATGAAGGGAGTATCCTTAAAGTAAAATTAGAATAAGCTCATTAACAATTACACGGATCGACAGTTTGATCTTGATCTTAATTAGATGCATGCTTATTTTTGTACTAATTTAATTTATTAACTTTGTCGTTTCAAATAAAGAAAATATTATGAACGACGTGTACGTACTATCATGTGACCTCTTTTAATTGGATTTCAGAAATGGAAAATAAAGGACACTCGGGTAGTACTTTCTATCCAATTTATTTTCTATGAAATTAAAATAGCATACACCCATATACGTTTTGTATATATGAATCTTTGTAATAATAATAAGCATTATCATATTTGATTACTAAAAAATATACATTTCATTTATTAATCTTTCACTTCACAAACATGACGAAATATATATACATATATATAAATGTACATATATATTCTAAATGTAAATCCACAGCAAATAGTAGCTTAAAAAAGGGGAAAACATGGCCAGCTTGAACTCCAATCTAAAATCTCTAAATATTATGCTCGAGTGCAACGAATACACATCTCTTTTACTTAAACCTAATACTATAATTTAGAGTGTGTTTTCTAAAGCTGGCTTAAAAACTAGTAGTTGTTGCTTAATTACAATGTAATATCAAAAATCAAGAAGGGAATGCATTTGTCATTTCATTTAGTTGAGTAGATTAACTCAATAAAGTCTATTTCTTTTCGATATATATGTTGAATACTAAAAAAAATATTGAATATGTATTATGAAAAATATCTACTATTTCAAACAAATAAAATACTATGAATACTGTGCATTATGTGAAATGTCTACTGTTTCAAACAAAGAAAATACTAGCAAAAAAATTGAAAATTAGTCTTGTAATTATAGGGGTGTGGCAAAATAGTTCCTTACTTTCAACCACTGGCAATTTAAGGACTGTAGCTTCATAAAACTCGCGAATTGAGTCCAATTTTCACCGGAAAAATCATGTGTCTTGCACATGACCCCCCAATTTGGGGTTTTTTGATTTTTTAAGCCAAATCAGCTTATGTGAAAATAATGTGCATGTATGCTACACGGATAAATCTGCCACATAGGTTGCCACATAATCAATTGAAACTATTTTAAATAGGAACAATATGGCATTCAGTAAATTGGATATATTTCTATGCATCATTGTAAGTAACGATATGGTATTTTGTTAATTAAGTTTCAGATTATTCCTAAATAGGAAAGAAAAGATTAACAATAACAATGACAATAATGATTAGGGGGTTGGTGGTTGAACACTTTGCAAAGCTAGCCTCCTTTGCCACAATCACTATCAAGGCACATTTGGTTACACTTTTGGTCGTCTGATCCTGGATTACAACTACCAATATGATTGTCAGCGCAACATGTCAACTTCCCTTCAACAGAAACACGATTTATATCTGCATGAGAAAACAAAATAAAAATAAACTCATTAAACATGCATGCATGCACCCGAAAAAAGAGAGAGAGCATAACGTTGTGAATATAAACAATATATATATATATATATATATTGTCCATTGCTATAAAACTTGTAGAGCTCAATAAATACACAATTTTTGAACCTGTTGACATCATGAAAACCACAATAAAAAGTAACGCCATAACCAGGGGCGGATCTATTAAGGCCCAAGGGGGGCAGTGCCCCCCCCTCAAATTTTTTTTTTTTTATATGTACATTTTTTAAAATTTTAATTTATAAATTACATAATGCCCCCTCTCAATTTTTGAAGTGCCCCCCCTAAATTTTGAAAAATTATTTTTTTTATCTTATAAAATTTTTATATTTGAATTTTGCCCTTCTTAAAGTTCGAAAAATATCACGTTTTCTTCCTTTATTTTGAGTTCGTTCCCCTTGAAACTCAAAATCCTGACTATAACGAAAGAGATATAAGAGTATAAACTATGTAAAAAGTTGTAATTGAACCTAGTTCCTTATTATATTCTCCCCATAAATATACCGTACCGTACCGCGGGGGACAAGCCCCCGCACCCCCTTAAATCTTTCATCTTCACCCCCCTCGGTAAAATTTCTCATTCTATCGCCAATGCCCCCACTGACTTTCAATCCTAAATCCGCCACTGGCCATAACCCTACTGGTGGCCATGGATGTTGGATCTGGAGCTTGTGTGGGTATATTATAGTATAATTATTGATGAAGGATGAATTTTGTGGTGTACATGTACGTAGTTGGGAGTTTACATAAGAAAAGTTGGTGGTTTAAGCTTGGTAAGTGAAATTATTAATTTCCTTTTTAATTGTTACAGGTTCTTTAATTCAGATCGATTATATTTATTCTGCAATAAGATTTTAATTTCCAATTAGTTATTCAAGGGAGATTCTATAATGATTTATTTCCTTTTAGGTGATTGAGGTTCAACAAATACCTATGAGCAATCATGAAATATTGATGTGTTACCAAAACTTGATTGATCAGTATTTATGGAAAACGGAAAGAGGAAATAGAAAACGACTAATTATAATTAACATGCCTAATTCTCGTTATTTTTGCTTCTAAATCATGAATTATTGAATGATAGTTGATAACTCTCACTCTTTGATCTGTTTTAATTTTTTCGAAACTGTTTCTAACCCAATTTCTTGTTTGTCAACATAACGGATTAACGTGATGGCACCTGTACGATAAACATTATATATTCTTAATTCCATGATTATTCATATCTCAACCATTATTTGATCATATATGTTCTCGTATTCAAACACAAATGGCCTCCAAACCATTTTTTCTAATCAATAAGATGGCCTCTCAAACTAATCAAACTGCTTAATGTAACAATGTCATTTAATTTGAACACTTGGGCTTAAGCAATTATTGAACTTATAATTTCTAATAACAAAATAAATATATTTCATGGCCACAATACTACACTAATGAATTGGGTTTTATGGAAAATGAAAACATTTCATTCTTGTAAGAGCTCCAAGACAAGCCTTTTCAATGTTTAAATTCGGATTTTTTAAAAATTATTGGTCGCATGGCAATTTTAGCTAAATTATTTTAAAAGTTGCAACAACAGTCCCATACCATTCTTTGGTTTGCAATTTTGCTTCCATCTATTAAAAGATGGACAGGAGCCATGCACATGCCGTTAAAGGTTCGATAATTAGATAAAAATACCCTCTAATTTTTCACAAAACTTGCACACAAAATACACTCACAAATCACAATCTTAGAACTTTTAGTATGCGTTAGTCATTCTTCACGTCACGCATAAGTTTAGCCATTCCCTAGCATTAGGAATAAACCTTGGGACAAAATTATCCTCCCCAACCTAATAAAAGGATATTAAAAATCAATGCAAAATCATATTTTGTCTCCTACATATAATGATTAATAATTTGATTACTATATAAATAATGCAAATAATCAAAAAAAATTAAAAATAGGGAGAAATAGTAAAATGCATTAGAAAAAATTAAAAAATAGGGACTAATAATTTTTGTGCACAATACTTTCATTATTGAAAATTATTAACAACAATAAAGTTTGATTGAAAAAATGATTAGAGAATACGGGGAAAATACTAAAATGAATTGAAATTTTTGAAAGAAGACAAATAATATATTAAGATGCAGTAAAGTGCCTAAAAGAACAACAAGAAGTAAATAGTTAAGGTTATTAACTTTAATCATTACTCATGTGTCGTCAAAGTGTCATTTTAGTTCTTCATGTTAAAAAAATATCACTTTCGTTCTTTATGTACATAATATGTAGCTCGATGGTCCGTTTTTCCAATTTCCAGCCATTTTCTCAGGGAAGCAACATGCATGAGTTTCACTCACTTAGGACAGGGGCAAATCGACTTTTCCTTATTTTTTATGTACAAATTGAGTCACTTTGGTCCTCAAAAAAATATATATATATTTAGTGAAAAATGTATCTTTGAAGGGTTAAAAAAAAAGACATGAATATGACTTTTATCAATTCCGAACAAAAGACAATTAGAAATTCTGTTTGGGACAAACAAGTTGCATTTATTTGTGCTAGTCATTTTCTTCAAATCCACAAAAATTGCACAAATGTATTGAATCGTCATACAACTAACTAGTTCGATCAAAACACAATTCAGATTAAAACTTTTGAACATGGGTTCATTGACACAATCAAATATAGCGATGCAAATGAATTGAATTGAGCCGATTAAAGTAATTAGTTTGTAAGAAACCTAGCAATGAGCATGGACAAATTTCTAGTTGTGATTTATATATTCATATTTTTCATTCGTTGATGATTGATTTTGAGGGCCTGGGTCACCCCACCTCCCCCCCCCCCCAAAACACACCACACTTTGTCGTACCTACTGAATCAGCATTCAAGATAATAAAGTAGGGCCTCATTCACTTCCTTTGACGAGTGAGCTAAACAATTTATTTTTTTTGAGAAACTTCTACCTATGTTTTTCATACTTACGGCAACACTTTAATTATCACTTGAATAACAATGAATGTTTAAGTTAGACTACCGTTGCAAAAAACAGAAGAAAACTGATAAAACGTCTACGCTTAAGGTGGGTTGAAAATGATAGTTACTATGTCTTCTAGGACTGCCCTATTCAAGATTAAATTTTTACTTTCATATATTTATTTTGGGATAAGAAATAGTATCAAATTCAAGGCACTAATTTCACTATGCTTTATTATAAGTTTTATGTTTACTAGTTTCATTTAAGATTCAAGAATAATAACTCATGCAAAAATTGTGTAACCTTTTGGACGCTTGCTGAAGAGGAATAGGTATTCTCGTTGTATTGGACAGACAGCTTGGACTGACCTGAGTTTCTTCTCTTTATTTCAGACGCTTACTCTTCAATCTTGTCTTGATGGTCTCACTGAGATTCCGTCATTTCACTTGAGGTTGAGTATTCGGCCTGAGTTATCCATTCGTAGTTTGAGCACTGGGAAAATCCCTAAAGCGTTTGACGGACGCTTCAAGATATCTTTATCTATCGTAGCTTCAAACGCTTGATCTTCACCTTCATCACTTGGTAGACTCACCCAGAATTCTCCTAAGTGATTTAGTGTCACATACTTAGTCTAAAGAATTCTACAAAGATAAATACTATAAGCCTAAGATAAATAAGCTTTCAGGTACTTATACATAACATTCTATGAAATTTTACATTTGCGGGGTCTAACAGGAAGTCCTATTTGTCATCATCAAAACATCTAATATGAAATTCTACCACTTTGTGACTCCATTAGTAAAATTTGGAATTATACATACTCATTATGTTTAATATACTATTTGAAATTAGACTCTTAATATGATTCTATTGAATGACATTTTTTATTTGAGAAAAACTAATGAGTAGGCCTGAAGCTCGAAAAAAAACGTGAGCCTGAGTTTGAGCTGAGCCGAAGAAAAATTTTATGAGCTGAGTTTGAGCCTATAATATTTAAGCCTGATGAGTTGAGCTTGAGCCACCTAAGCTCGGCTCATACGGCCCGATTGACAGGCCTAATAGTAAACATAGTTCGCTCATGATCAGATCTTGATTTGAATTTTCTTGTGCCACATTTATACCTCGGAAGTTTCATAAAATAAACTCGATATTGGACATTAAAAAATGAGGGAAAATAGCAGATAAACCCACCCCCCCAAACTATTAAAAGTTGCAGTCAACACCCTAAATTATCATATATGTGCACTTTGCCCCCTCGGTCAGCTTCGGGCAGCACAGGGGGCAAAGTGCTACAAAACTGCATAGGTGAGGGGGCAAAGCGCACATTCACATCATTGGTGAGGGGGCAAAGCACACTCACCAGATTCTTTTATTTTTTTAAAAATTTACTAATTTTTCTATTTTTTATTTTATACTTTTTCATTTTTTTTAATTTATTTTCATGTTTCCAGATTTTTGAATTGTCTTTTTTGTTTTAGAAAATGTGAATATTTAAATTTATACTTCTTTCATTGTTTCTTATTTATTTTCATGTTTTATTTTTATTTTTCTTATTTTTATATTGAAAAATTATTTATTTCAAACCTAGAAATAATATTTCAAGAAAAATCCAAATAAATCCCAATATCCATGATTTAAATTGAACGATGAATGGGTAAAACTTTTCCCGAAGCTGACCGAGGGGGGTTAAGTTAATATTAAAAATATTTGAATTTAAAAAAAAGGAGAAAATAACAATACCCATCCAACCTATGAGGTGATGTGCGCTTTGCCCCCCTCACCTATGAGGTTTGTAGTACTTTGCCCCCTGTGTGCTGCCCGAAGCTGACCGAGGGGGCAAAGTGCACATATATGATAGTTTAGGGTGTTGAGTGCAACTTTTAATAGTTTGGGGGCAAAGTGCACATCCCTAATAGTTTGGGGGGATAATGCTATTTCTCTTAAAAAATTGGATTACATCCTATGCTACACGGATACATAGATGATGATACAAATGCGATACGATATGAATACGAAATATGACAAATATCAAAATTATAGGATATAATACGTTGAAGATATGTGTGTGTGTATATATATATATATGTATGTATATATAAGATTTATAAATAAATTTGATTCAATAGATTCATTTACATAGACAATTTGTCTACTACAAATTATTTGTTTAACTTTTAAGTTAATATATTTTTTAACAAAAGGCCAAAAATATCTTTTTTCTATTTTAGCCCAAAAAGTGTTGTATAATATTCTAAATGTGCCATGCATGCATGGTATCCAAGATGTATTGGATACTTCAAATTTTGTAATCCATACGGTATTCAAAAATTATCTCTTCTTTTTATTTTCAAACACTTCAGATACAATATCCAAATGCTAACCGGGAGTGCCTGTCTCCACTAGGGGTACGATATTCTTTTGTAAGGGTATATTTACATCATATGTTATATTATATCAATAATGACATACATCGAATGTTGAAACAGGCATATAGCTTCGTTATGGTCCACAAAACTTCACTCTCACTATTCAATTATGAAAAGGAAAAAGTTTTTTTTTTTTTCAGTGACGGGAAGGTCAGATTCATTTGTGAAAATGCAATGGAAAAATGAATAGATGGGGCGTACGTGAAAGGATATAAGACTTGACTAAAATTGTCACAAATCTAGGTTTGTAAAATAAGTCGTGATTTTGTCGTAATGACTGACCTGCAAATGCATGTCTCAGTCTTCTCCAAAACGTGTCTTTGAGATTGCAAAAGAAGCATCCCACAAACATTGAAAACGGCGTTTTGAATTATTCTTTTTTCAAGAATAAAAGGCAAACGTGAATCTTCTCCGTTTCGTGTAGTTGCCACGGTTAACCAACGATAGCGTCCGTCTCTTATTTCAGAGTTGACTATCTATGATTGTTTTACTTTTTTTTCTAAATTCTTTTAGATATAATGCCGTTGTCGTTTGGTGATTAAATAGTTATTACTTACTTTTTAGGGTAATTTTATAAAGCAGGACACTCCAAAAATTATCTACGGCCGGTGTCGGGCTCGTGTCGGACACGATACGCCTCCTTCACGTGTCGGACACGACTAATCCGTGTCCATGATTAAAAAATAAAAATAAAAATAAAAATTGGACACCATGTCGGACACGCACTTGGTTATGTAGACATGGTGAGGACACGGTTGGCAATTTTCCTAAAAAATTAAAAGTGTGGTGTTCAAATTGTAATAGGAAAAGTTCAAAAATCCTAATTCTAATTCCCCTTCAGCAAACAAAACGTGCCTAATGTGTTTCTGTTTCAACTCTAAACCGTCTTTCACTTTCAACTCCAAGTCCGTCGTTGTCGCCATCTTCTTCAACGGTGAGGAGGGCCATAGTCGTCTTCTTCATTGTTGTTGTAGAAGAACCCCTAACTCTAGCCCACCATCGCGAGGTTCATTTCAATTTCTTATCTTCTTTAGACTCCTATTTCACAAATTCAAAACCCTAAATTCTCAAATTGAAACCTACATTATTTCGAAATTACTATGTTAATTAGGGATTATCTTTGCCTAAATTGAAACAATAATTTCTTGAGCATTTGATACTTTGATCTAATAAGAGATTGTTTTGCAATTTGTTTATAATTTGTGGCTGTTTTATATTTTTGTTTGCATTTGTTATTGACTTATTGAGTTTTTGTTGATAGTAGTTGAATTTTCAACATATAGAGATTTACAAAGTAAGGAAAATACAAATTTAATAATAAACAGTGAACAACATTTTCATAGTTTGTTTTTCTAACAAATTATATAGAAATTAAAATTAATATCTAATTATGTATCATATATATATATATATTATATATATATATATATTTGACAGTCGTGTTGGAGTCGTGTCGTGTCCTAAATTTTTGGAAACTGCCATGTCCCATGGTGTGGCTTGGCGTGTCCGTATTGATGTGTTCCGTATCCGTGCATCATACCTCCACCTATCTTTCTCTGTGTTCACATTGTTTGTAGATTGGAATAAAATTGATCTATTTTCTGCAGGAGAAATTTGATTGAAGCAGTGTAATTTTGAAATGGGTAAATAGCTTTAGAAAATCAAGGCAAGAGCCCTCGCATTGTACTTATTGTTCTCGACAATGATCTCCCAAAAATGACTCGTTTCCCTTGACAATCGGCAAACAATTTTATTTTAATTCGTTAATGAACATGTCTAGAATACTTGAAAATACTCGATAGGTAATTGAAAACGAATACGTGGGGTCTATATATTTAAGTTGGAAAATAATGTCATTTGGTGCAAGCAAATGGTCCAATTGGTACATATGTCAGGACATTTGTTTATGTGTCATGTTCACTCGCTTTACATCCACTCGATCCTGATTGTATGGATCCTATTATCAGACATTCTATGTCACACCCATACCAATAATTCGGGTTCTTTAACATCACACATTTGAAACTGGAGGGTGGTAGTTTTTACATGGATAGTGGGTGATAAAAACCACCCACCCCAACACAAATGTGTGGTGTAAAGCCGACCAGAACCATTGATCTAGGATCAACTTAAAATTTTCCCTATCACTTGATCAAAACACATTCAATTTTCCAATATATGAATTCATCAACTTGCATTCTACTTTAAATCAAAAAATCAACATCAAAAAGTCCAGAATAAAAATAAGGGCCCCTAATAATAAACCCAATTTCTGAAAGACCATCCCCAGTTATTCCTGCACTAGTTATGGGTAAAAGACTGAAATGCAGACCTGAAAAAGACATGGTTTGGACTTTGGTATATGCAAGACACGTGTATAGAAACATTTTCCAAACAAGGCCACAGATTCATTTTGGAGAAGTCATTGTCCAGACAGCCCATTAATTCATTTAATTATAGCAATTTAGAGTGTATACTTGCTCAACTCCAGCCACTAAATTTCACTTCACGGGTCAATAAACTCACAAGATGCATAAAGTTTAGGACAAAGAAATG
This sequence comes from Buddleja alternifolia, assembly GCA_019426215.1. Classification (NCBI taxonomy): domain Eukaryota; kingdom Viridiplantae; phylum Streptophyta; class Magnoliopsida; order Lamiales; family Scrophulariaceae; genus Buddleja; species Buddleja alternifolia. The sequence continues at coordinate 34,213,619 of CM033398.1, forward strand.
TCCAAGCATAAATAACTAAATGACCAAGTCCGATCAATGTTCACATTATATTGTACGTCTCAAACTCAATTAAAAGCTTCTTTTTTTTGTTTCCCAGGTTTATCCCCACAGCCGATCGCCGTGAGACTAATCCCTCGCCCCACTGTTAGCGCACTAAGCGGTAGGAGGCTCGCCAAGGAGTTTTTTCCATTCACAAGAGTTGGGATTCGAACTTCCAACCACTTGCTTAAGGGACGAAGCGCTGAACCACTACGCCAACCCACTTGGTTTTAAAAGCTCAATATATATACAAAATTATATAGAGAGAGATAAATAGTAAACTATGAAATTGGCAAATCAGAAGGTCGAGGGATGCCCTGCCATCCCGTGCAATGATGAAGTAAATGTTTCAAATCATCAGTTGGGGCTTCGACTGTCCATGTGTTGTAGTATTCGCTAGGATGAAATACACAAGTCTCACTCGGGAGGGGCGTTAAGCCTGGTTGAGTTCCACTAATAAATAAATCACCTTCGGATTTGATGCAACCGGTACATTCCGCAGCCCTGTCAGCTGCCTACAAAGACATATGGCAAAAGGGTTTTAAAAAAAATTCACGTTAATTCCAATACAATGAACTTTTGGCGCCACAGAAACAGATAAAAAATTGTGGATGTTTCGTGTAAAACAGATGCATAAATTCTATCTAACTTATGCGGTATCACAAACGTTCATGAAATGCAGAAATTAAACAGGAGTATGAAGATTTAAAATTTGTACAAACTATGAAACCAATACTCATTATACCTTTTCTGTGTAATATTTAAATGCCACCTTTTTTTGGCCAGCTTCATATATGTTGCACTGCGAGTATACCTATACGGGAAAAAGAGAAATTAAACGTTAGCAATTAAATAAATACCATCGAAAATAAATAAGGAAACAGAAAACCCCACGAGACAATCATCACCTGAGACTCTACACTAGCACAAACAGCATAAATTCCCCAATTTCTAGTGTAATTATTGTACAAATGCACTTTCCCAAATCTAAGACGTGGATGTCGTTGTCGAGTCCCGTCAAAGAAACAATGGTGAATGGTAACACGTATGCATCGACACCGTGTGTGAAGGATCTGCCCCAATGAGCATCGTTTATCATGATTTGCAAAGTGGCACCTGAATTCAACAATGTAAATGTCAAGGACACCGAGACAAAAAGGTTAGGTCTAGGTCCAAACTCAGTCTGGGTCTGAGTCTGGATCTAGATCCAAACTTTTAACTTTTGGGTCTGGGTAAGTCCTATCCATAGACAGGACTACAATGAAAATCAAATTTGAGGCAAAAGTTTATATCTAACCGTGAAACTGTGATATCTGTGCTCTGTCGGGTGATATCTATCAGCCCGTCATCATAATCACTGAGGGTGCAACGGTCTATCCAAATATGTTTTGAATTTGGTTTTATTTGAATTCCATCAACGTCGTGTCCCCGACCTCCTTCAAATACTAAATTGCAGATAATCACATGTTCACACTCCTTTAACCTTAAACCTTTACCTGTGAGTTTAATCCTGTGACCGCGCCCATCAATGGTCTTATAAGAGGATACACTCAAATAAGATGAAAGTTCAATGTGCCTGAAACTTCAAATATGATCCATAAAGGTTCCTTTTTCCGGCATCCGTCACGTAGTGAGCCTGGACCATCATCTGGAGATACATATAGTAGGATTTAATCAATTGCAAACCTTTTTATGAATTAAAAAACTTCTGAAATTGACAAGTTTCGTCTAGAACACACTGACAACAGTGGCACAGTACTACTATATTTTTCAGGGTGAACAAAACATCAATTATAAAACAATGAAACGAATTTGAAAGATAGCAGCAACAAGAAGAATAGGTAATATTGCAATGGAAGCAGCAACAAGAAGAATAGGTAATATTGCAATGGAAGCAGCAACAAGAAGCAGCACTTATTAACCTTCGTTACATATGTAACAGAAATGCAAATAATTTCATGGACAAACTTTATAATGACATTTGAATGAAAATGATTTATTAATCTTAAAGAATCCCTTTTGTCATAAAAGCTCGGTTCTCATTGCAATACAAATGGTCTGGTGTTGGCCTAATTGTCTGAAGATATCTCAACTTAAGGCCTCCGCTTGTTGTTCACACAAGATTGGCTTTTCAGCATCAAGGAAAAGAAAAGTGAAGTAGTCAAAGAATGCTTCTTTGTCATCGGGTTTTGTTCCTTATGGGTGGATTCTAAATAGCTACTTCTTCAACAAACGGAGGCTTATTCTATTATAGAATGAATTGTCCATTTATCAGGTCAGTGTAATACTGGGGGGGGGGGGGGGGGGGGTTCATTAAGAAAAATGCTTCATTGATCATCTATGAAAACAATCACACATGTTTAATCATTAATATTTGACAAGAAATCAAAGATTTGGAAGTTTAACAAAAAGCTCAAGAACTCCATTACAAGCCATCAATTCCATGTATAATAACGCTACAAACAACTGATCCAAATGCCATTATCATAACTGTTGTGATATGTCTTAAAGTCCTAGGCCCAAATTTAGCAAAAGACCCATGATTATTAATAGGCCTGAAAAGGTATGGAGAAATCCGAGACTAGGTTTAGTTCATATCTTCGACATTCATTGTATTCAGTACCTATTAATGCCAGTGAAATTCTCTCCCCTCCCGTGGACGTAGGCAATTGACGAACCACGTAAATTACTAATCTTTATCCTTTTATCGTCTTGTTTGTTCTAACAATAACAACTGAAAATCCTAGAGGTTCTCAAAAACACCACCACATTGCAACAAAAATTTCGCACAACTTTCTCTATCACTACTTACCAAAAACTTTTTGTAGCCCACAAAAAAAAAAAAAATTACCCCAAAATTAACCACATAAATAAACCCATGTTTGTTCCTCCCTCCCACCAAAACTACAACAAAGATAAGACGAAATATCAAGATAAAAGCAACAATGTTTATGGTGGTATTATTATTATGTTACCAGAGAGGGTGGTGACACAGTAAACGGCGCCGTTTAGGCCGCCGATGGCGAAACGACCGAAGCCCTCAGCTTGTCCAGCCAAACCACGCAAGCAGGAATCCACGTGGCAATACGGCAAGCGCAACCCCATTTTCGGAGGATTCTCAACAGAATTTTCAGAAAATTGTTCTTGGTGATTGTTATTATTATTATTATTATTATTATTATTATAAGGGGGAGGAGGAGGAGGAGGATTGTTATTGCGGCGGCCGGAGCTCAAATGATGGCGGCGGCCATGGGAATTTCCCATATTAATTGAGATGTAAAACCTTTTTTTTGTAATGGGGATCCGAAATTAAATCTAAGATCTTTCATTAGACAGAAGATAATCGTGATGAAAACATGAAACGGACCGAGACGCTTTTCTGTTTATTTGCACAATCTCTTTCCTCTTTTACTTTGTTCTGCGTTTCAGAATAAGTTTTCCCTTTTTTCTTTCTAATCCTTTCAGAATCTTGATATCACAATCGAAGATTTGTTTTATCAGCTCCCACTTTCCAAATGGAAGGTTCTGATTTTTAATTCTAATTCGTCATAAGTTGTAATTTATTTATTTTTATCATTTTGGTCTCATAATTAAAATTTATCTTCCCAAATTTGTCGGATATTTTCCTTTGTTTAAAATTAAAAAAAGAATCTCGATATCAAAAGTTTTCACTTTAATACTTTTTCTCTTCCCTTTTTCTTATTTCCTTGTGGCCCATGCCAATGGGGCGGGTTTGCCAAAACCTGAGACCCATCCCACCAAACTTTTTTGGACCCATGAACCGCCTTGGCCCGAACCCAAAATCCGACTGGTTGGTCTGAATTCTAAAATATTTACATGATTATTTACTTTTTGAGATCACAAGTATCTAAGTTTTAGAATAATATGATTAACTTACAATCGACTATTTATCGATTAGTATTTATTTTTTAAATAATTATGATTTCTTTCATATTTTAACTTTTCCATTTTAAAAATATAACTACTACGATTTAGTTAATATTTATTTAAGTTATTAGTGCATTTTGTTTAAATTTTATATGTGAGAATATACGTAAAATAATATTTTCAATACTTAGATCACCGAAACACATACATATAAATATATTAATAATGTTCGGGGTATATCCAGGTGTAAAACATCAAATTCCAAGACTCGCCTCGAGAACAACTTATTTTTTAAAAAACCCTTCTCAAACAAGACATGTTTAGTGCGGTTCCAAATCTAACCCGAACCCATTGCCATCCTATCCCCCTCCTCTCAAAAATAATTTACAACCTAACATAACTTACATCTATTATAGCATTTGAAAAGGCCTACGATCTAATCCACAAAGCTGTTGGTTATCTTTTTATGGGCTATACGGGTGATACCACAATCAAACTTTTGGGCCAAATTAATGGACCAACGGATTATTTATTTGAGAATAGCCCAGTTGATTTTTATATTTATAAATTGAAGAGTGAAAATCAATATATCTCCAGCAGGTATGTATGGTGTGATAATTGGGCGTTGGCTTTTATTGAAACTGTGAATTTAATTTGGCAGGAAAAGAATACTTCAATCCACAAAGAGGAGATAACCATACCGAATCTTGCAATAGAGGTGGTCTAGACCCGAGTGATGGAAAGCATTTACGCGATGAAGAATAACATGGAGACAACAGAGTCGAGAAGGCTAGTTGGTTGGTGTAAACCTGAGCACGGGACTATGAAGCTGAATGTAGACGCGGCTTTCTACAACCATGACTGGCGTCGGAGGTGTCATTCGGGACAACCTTGGACATTGGAAATATGCATTTAGAGGTCAAGTCCAGAAGAGTTCCCCACTAGGAGCTGAGCATCGTGGCATTTTGGAAGGGTTGAAGATTCCTTGGAATTTGAAGATTAGTAACCTAGAGCTTGAGACAGATTGCATGGAGGCGTGGCAGTGCCTAGAAGATACAAAATTTTCACACCAATACTTTGGAATTATTACTCAAATTAGAGAATGGCTTAATAAAGAATGGCAAGTGACGGTTCATCATATTCCTCGAGAGGCGAATCAAGTGGCGGACAATCTCGCCAAGATTGAATTATACGGTCCCATGGATCAGATTCTTGACCCGGGGGGTCAATTATACCAACTTTACGAGCAAGACCTTATCGGCACTAAATGGTTGAGGGTTACAACTATTAGTCCGGGTTTGTCGGACTAACAATCTAGGGTAGCACCCTTCTTGTGTAGCAAAAAACAAAATATATCTCCAGAATTAAAAAAAAAAATCAATATATCTCCCTAAAGTATACCATATACTTCACTTATTCACTTACCCCCTAAACTATTGAAATATTAATTACCTCTTTCATTTATAAAACTGTTAGTGATGGTCTTTAACACCGTTAAATGAATTGGCAATATCTTTAACACGTGGATTTGTTTCTTTTGTAAACCCAGAAATACTTTTTCTTTTTCCTATTTTTTTTTCAATTTCTTACCAAAAATCACAAATTATTTTCAGTTTATTTCTATCGTGGAATGTTACTATTTAATTTATTAATTGATATTAGAGAATTTTATAACCATAAACGTTCACTTCTTTTATTCAATATTATGTTTCCTATGGAGGAGCTATGTGTGAGTGATAGACAAAATAAATAATTAAATAGTAATTGCAAGAATGAAATGTATTTAATAGATTATAAAATTATAATCTTTTTCTTTTTGCATCTTCTTCATTATTATATATATAAATATATACACACACATTGTGTACCTTTTAATTTTGTAGTTTGTTATGTATGTGTACCTTTTAATTTTATAGTTTGTTAGATATTTGAAGTACTAGATTATATGCCAGCAACATCAATACCCTTTTATAAGAACAAGTGAAGATAATTAACATCTATTATACATCAAAATATTGTAATATCATAAAGTAACTTTTAGAAAAATATTTGAAGTAATATATGTTAAAATATGCAAGAGAAGTTAGATGTAACTATTATATATGCTTGATTATCGTTTTTAAATTTTAAGAAAATGAGTTCCATAAGTAAAACTGTAAAACATTAAACTCGAATTAATACTATAAAAAGAAGAGAAAAAAAAAGTTGTACTACAAAATTTTGGAGCCTTGTCAACTCCATACACAATCAATTTAGTTTCTTATCAATTATCATAACATAATCACTTATGAAGGATTTTCTATTCCGATATTATCAATTTAGAGTTACTTATCAATTGCCAATTTTGTCTCTATCCACCACCACTTTGTCTTCAGTCTTTCATAATTACTCAATTTATAGCAAAAATAATGAGAATTTTCAAAAATAATTAAATTGAAAATATATTGTGATTTTTGGTAAGAAATTGAAGAACAATGAAGAAAAAGAAAATGTATTTTTGGTTTACAAATTAAAAAAAAAATACACTTGTCAAATATATTGTCAACTCAACTAACGATGTTAAACACTATCGCTAACTATTTTAAAAATAAATGGGGTAATTGATGTTTCAACTATTCAATAGTTTAGAGGGTGATTGATGTACATAAGGAATAGTTGACGGGGGTATTATTATCGAGTTTACCCTAAAATGAATGCTTGTTTACCAATTTTATATTCTCTCTTGAACCACTCTTTAATTACTGTTTTGATCATTGAGTATTCTAAAGCTCTAATTAAAAACCTGTAAAGTAAGACTTTGCATAAAGTTCAGTCTACCTTTTATTTTCTCACTTTTAGCCCCACTTGTCAAAAGGTGCAAATAAAGTAGAGAAATAACGTATGCTAAGGAGAATTTTAAATAAGATATATATATATATATTTTTTTTAGTTTGGTAGCGTCGGCTCCAATCACCTGATCAGAGTCCAGACCATGTCTTTGTGATCAAAAGTTATTTACATAGTTACTTACAAATTGTCCACCAATATCGACTTACATTGGTAGAGGGAATTAAACCCATAATCTTCTAACTAAAAATATCTCGTTTCTTACTAACTAAGACAACATACGTTGGCATTTTAAATACTATTTCAGCTTAATTGCATGAGAAAGTGAATTACATTTATTATCATTATTATTTTTTTCAAAATTATATTTAAATTCAGTCAAATCAAATTCGAACTATGAAAAACAAAAAATGAAATGGGTCATAATCAACTTCTATTTTCTTTTCTAAATAATAATTGAGGCACAATTGACTTTACAGTATTGGAAGACTAATGTAGTATTGCCCAAGTTTTCTTTTCTAAATAATAATTGAGGCACAATTGACTTTACAGTGATGGAAGACTAATGTAGTATTGCCCAAGTTACCTAAGTCAAAATATAACATTGAATTATTTACACATATTTAAATCATATTTAAGACAAGAAACTTTAAATTCAATAAAATTTATCCTTAAAATTATCAACAAATTAAGATGATAAGATAGGTTTTTTTTTATTAAAGCAGTTACATCATAAACAATTATGTTGAATATTTAGAAACAACGAATTAGTATAATCATTTACGAACTATTATACACAAACAATTTGATTGGATCAAACTCATGATTTTTACGTCATAGGTCCGTCTCAACCACAAGACCAAAACTTGATTGGCTGATAAAATAGCTAAAAGCAAATAAAAATTCATTTGACATAAAATATGCAAATAAACTTAGGACACACGGAATATTATAATGTTGAAAAAATTGAGCATTCTTCTAATAGTTATATTATAATTATACTCCAATTTCATATGAAATTTCTTTGTTACTACTATTTGAAAAATGTCGTTAAAAAATGGGCACACTATGAACAGGTAGGTCCGGCGGCGTCGACATGCTATTGCCTTCCCACCCACCCACCCTTTTAAATTCACTTTCCTCCACCACCACGCCGCCGCCGTCGCCACCACCGCCTCCGCCGCGCCTCCCTCTATTCGACAATCTGAACGTTCATTTACACGCACAAGCTAATAAACAAAAAGGAAACGATGTTATATTAGCGAAAAGATCACCGAAACAATAGAAATTAGATTTTTTCTTTTAATGGCTTCCATCAATGAAGAAGGTATGTAATCTCAATTATCGGTGAAGAAAAATCAGTCTCTAATAATTGACAATTTTCATAATCGAAATCAATGTGTTGAGATCTATAGAAATGAACTCGTCGAGTTTGAATGGATGAAAAACCTAAAAATGGATTGGAATTACAGACAATTTTCTTCGAATCGCGATCTGTTTTTCGTCAATTTCAATTCTACGATGTCAATTTCATGGATCATAAACCACAATTAACGAATTGACCGAAAATCGAGGAGTTTTAATTGCTTTTTATCTGATACATTTCGTGTTACAATGATGATAATTCTGTTAAGCAGGCGAGAGAGATCTCGAAATGGGGATAAAAAACCTCGAGCCGCCGTCGCCATCGCCTACGCCGTCGCCGCGTGCGGCGGTGCTGGTAGTGTCGAATTCCGGCAAATCATTAGCCGCTTCAAATTCCGGCAAAGCGTTGGTGGTTTCGAATTCCGGTAAAGCCTTACTCATGTCGAATTCCGGCAAAGCCTTACTCGTTTCGAATTCTGGAAAGCGAATCGATCAATCAGGGAAGAAAAAGTATGTGAAGCAGGTGACGGGGCGGCACAACGATACGGAGCTCCATTTAGCTGCTCAAAAGGGCGACGTGGCGGGGGTGAGGCAGATATTAGGGGAAATCGATGAACAAATGATTAAGACGATGAGTGGAGCTGAGTTTGATGCAGAGGTGGAGGAAATTAGGGCGGTTGTAGTGAATGAGGTCAACGAATTGGGGGAGACTGCGCTTTTCACAGCTGCAGAAAAGGGGTATATTGATATAGTGAAGGAATTGTTGCCATATACGACGAATGAAGGGATTAGGACGAAGAACAGGTCGGGTTTTGATCCGTTACATATTGCTGCAAGCCAAGGCCGACATGGTAATTAAATTTCTTTCTATGCTTAAATTCAAGTTATTTCTGTTGTTTATGAGTTTTGATGTCTGAATTGATGGATTGAATAAGGAATTTAGTACGCCACGAATACAATTCGTTTGGTCGATGATAAGTTATCTTATTGGCGATCAAATATAAAGTCATATTCGTCATCCATTTGGTTCATAGTGACCATCTTTCTTTCTCACAGATATCGTCCAGCTGCTGCTAGAGCATGATCCAACATTAAGCAAAACAGTTGGCCAATCAAATGCGACTCCTCTCGTATCTGCAGCAACCAAAGGGCATCTTGCAGTTGTTGAGGAATTACTCTCAAAGGACTCTAGCTTGCTAGAGATATCGAGATCTAATGGTAAAAATGCATTACATTTATCTGCCCGCCAAGGCCACGTAGGTATTGTCAAAGCATTGCTTGATAAAGATCCTCAACTGGCCAGAAGAACTGATAAGAAAGGACAGACTGCTTTACATATGGCTGTTAAAGGACTTAGTTCTGCAGTGGTCAAATTGCTTCTGCGGGCGGACCCCGCCATTGTGATGCTCCCAGACAAATTCGGTAACACTGCGTTACATATAGCCACCAGGAAAAAGCGTGCTGAGGTATTCGATGCCTTTATTTCTGCTCCCATTTCTATGATTTAGTAATGTTTAAGTCCATCTATCCTACATATTCATGTTAAAATGTAACACTTGGCTAATGCCTGCGTTATGATTTTGTCCTCAAGGTTTCAGTTGATCCTCAACTGCGCACATATAGAATTTAACTCAAGATTGAATGCCACAGGGCTATGATACTAGAAAATTTAATTTAATCATTAGGAGTGATCTTTAGTATGATAATTACAATCTATCAGCTCTTACTGATTACCTTTTTTCCCTACATATCATTGTACAACTAGTATTTATAGTTAAAACTATTGGCCAATGCATATCTGGATTGGCAGTGTTCATAGAGGACAACATTAATTATTCTTCAAGTTTACATATATCGCATATAGTATCAGATTGTACCGTTAATACCATAATATTACGAATGAATCAAGATAGTATCTGAAAATACTGGATTATCTAGGATGTCGTATAGATAACGGAGTTTAACACTTCTTTGGCAACTAGATTTACAATATATTAGAGAATGTATACTTAGATATGCAATTAATATTTGTTGGTATAATTATTCGTGAACTCTTTTCTATTACAAATTCAAGTTTGACAACAGTGCTATGTTTTTAGTATGTAATAATGAGTAGTAATTTGTGTTATTTATATCTTACAATAATTAGTATTTTCTTTCAGAGATTTTTTGAGCATCCTGTCTTGCATTTGTTTGATATACCGGTATTATGTCTACACTATGTTTGTCCCCACATGTGGATTTTTTGGGCCCGATATTAAAAACACTTACCTTAATCACTTGCAATAATTTGAATCAATGGTCCTTACTGTTGTCAGAGCAAGGAAAAATTATTTTAGAATTAAGATTTTGCAGTTAAATTACGGTTTTCTTTGACACAATTGCAGATTGTGCATGAGCTCTTGCTGCTTCGCGACACAAATGTCAATGCGTTAACAAGAGACCACAAAACAGCTCTTGACATAGCTGAAGGACTCCCTCTATCTGAAGAAATAGTGGAAATAAAAGAGTGCTTATCTCGTTACGGTGCTGTTAGAGCCAATGAACTCAACCAACCTCGAGACGAGCTTCGCAAAACCGTCTCTGAAATAAAAAAGACGTACACATCCAACTCGAGCAAGCTCGTAAAACAAACAAAAATGTAAACGGCATAGCAAAGGAGCTAAGAAAACTCCACAGAGAAGGAATAAACAATGCTACTAATTCAGTCACTGTTGTAGCTGTCCTTTTTGCAACGGTTGCTTTTGCAGCCATATTCACTGTCCCGGGAGGTGATGGTGACGATGGAATGGCCGTGGTGGTAAACCGCTCGTCTTTCAAGGTATTCTTTATTTCTAACGCTCTTGCACTTTTCACGTCATTGGCTGTCGTTGTTGTACAAATTACAGTGGTGAGAGGAGAGATAAAATCCGAGAGACGGGTTGTGGAGGTGATCAATAAGTTGATGTGGTTGGCCTCGGTTTGTACCTCGGTTGCATTTATTGCTTCGGCTTATATAGTTGTGGGCCGCCATCATAAGTGGGCCGCGATTCTTGTCACTGTGATAGGCGGAGTTACCATGGCGGGTGTTCTAAGCGCTATGACGTATTATGTGGTAAAATCAAGAAAAATAAGGAGAGTTAGGAAGAAAGAGAAGAGTAACTCATGGCGTCGCTCTGAATCTGATTCAGAGGTTAACCCGATATATGCTATATGATTTGTGACAAGAGTCGAGAGATATAGTTTCACGAAGTGATTCGCATCTTCAGATAATTATTTTATAGATGAGGATTTGTAATATCAGAGTACTCATACACAACATAAGTGATCATGAATTTGCTCCATATATGGTTACTGAAAGGTTGTTTCTTCTCTACTCATGAAAATATGGTAGTCTTTTTTCTTTCTTCTTTTCGTTTTTCCCTTTTTTCTTTTTCTTTTTGTTTGAAATATATACTTCTAACTTCAAAGTATTCATTTCTGCATTATGGTCCTACCTTGAGTATATGAAAATTATTGCTCCTCTCTTTTCACTGAGCTTTCTAAAATTGTTTTCATATAGTTACGTACCATTAAGATGAAGCGCTTACCATTAGGTAAAAAATTATAGTTGTTATCACAAGTGTAACTTTATTTTCTTATACAATCGGAGAAATGCTAAGCGTCAAGTGGTTGCGCCCCTTAAGCACGATGAGTGCGCATTTGTTTTCCCTTAATGAGGAAATATTTTCCACAAGATGTAGTGGTCCTAAATTTATTTCCAAAGGAGTCCATCTATTTTTGGATAGAAATTCATGTGCTATGGTTCTTCCACTATACTCACATTTAATTTGAAACAAACTTTTAAAGGAAATTTGGATATTAGCCAATATTTTGCACTTTCTTGAGTGGGACTATTTTGATTCAGAAAATGGAATTGTCTGCAATTGAACAGAATATATTTGAGGTTTTAAACATCATTTATGAAGGGAAAAACATGACTTTGGGCACATAGATTGAGTATTAGCTTGAGACATAGAAAATAGAGAAATTAGAGTCAGTTAAAAGAGAACTAATTGTGCATTAATTGATACAAATTTGATGTTAAAACAAAGTTTGCAATATAATAAGTTCTTATATGTATCAGCAATAAGAGAACATGTGCCTAATAGGTGATTTTGTTTGCATCCCTCTAATAATGTTTCACGTGTCTTCTGGAATACGTTCGATATTGAACGATTCGTATCACTTAAAATTTATACTATGAATTGAATCATTTGATCTTATGTCTTCAACACTTCGGCTCAATCTAATTCTTTAATAATGTAAGTAGCATATTTAATTATTTATGGGGAAGATTGCCTTAGGATTTGCTTTATGCTTTCCCTTTATTAAGGTAAAGTATAGCAAAAAGTTTTAGTTAATTACTCTTACTCTAAGTTTTATTGTCTTTATTCCCCCGTCCCCACCCCCACCCCCACCCCCACCCCCACCCCCACCCCCTCTCTCTAAGGTGGGGTTGGGGGAAGATATGGCCTAATTGAATGACTATCTCTTTTAGTGGAAAACAAATATTTTTGATGATGTTTTTTAACAATGTTTTGGTTTTTCATATTTGGAACATCTACTTTACTCATTTCCGCCAAATTGAAGAGGGTGAGATACGATCATCAATATTCAGGAATTTTCTTAAAAAAGAGTGAGCAAAAGCACTTTTATTATCATTCATAATTAGACACATCACTCAAACTCGAGAAAAGCTATGTCCGGCAATATCCAAATGCTAAGCATCAAATATCACATATCGCATTTGAAATGATGCAATGCGCAAAATATATAAGAACTGTTTTGTTTATATTTGCTATCTAAATCATGAGTTTGATTAAAATATATTTATGACAAAATATTCAAATAACTTTTTCAATATTTTTCATAAAACAAATAACTTAACCAAACACATATCACAGAAAAAATATATTACAACATAAGTTATTAATACACTTGTGTTAGAAATCAATGTACATAAACGAATAAAAGTGAATGAAAAAACAAGAAAAATAACGACACAAAATTTTAACGTGGTTCGGCATAACATGCCTACAACCACGAGTCAACACCTAGACTACATTTTTATTTCTCAAGAGTGAATCAATCAATTACAAGAAGAGTTTTACTATTTATCATAGTGGAGAAGTCTAAACCTTAACAAATAAGGAAAACAATCTTTAACAACTTACGGAACAATTCCTATCACAATAGGAAACAAACTCAATCAAAATAGGACTCAAATCTGCCAAAATCCGCCAAAATCTCGCCAATTTGCACCCCAAGTCTAGGATCCGCATACAATAACCATGGCTAAATACCTCGTAGCCACGGCTAAACTCACTGTTGATATTCTGGACTGGTAGCCATGGCTAAGCTCGCGGTACCCGCGGCTACCACCCTTTTCCAAGTCCATCTTCACTTGTTTCAACACTTTCGTGACCCGGATCTTCCCGACCTATCTCGTCTTCATCTTGGCTCTATTTTTTGGCTCTCAATCCTACTTTTGATCCGACTCCACTATATCCCAACAATCTCCCACTTGGAGACTGATCAAAAAATCTCAAACTTAACTTAAACTACCACTTCACTTTTCCCAAGTGAATCTCAATATTGTTGGCACTTCCCCAAACCCAATGTAGATCAAATTCGAGACATCTCCATATATCATCAATTCATTCGTCCCTAGTGCTCCCACTTGACAGACTCTCTTTGTGAACATTGTTCCCCTTTTGAACCCTTGTCACTACCCTATTCTTTAGGTAATCAGCCAACTCCTGAACACTGTGGCATATCCCTCTCGGATCAACTGATCCTAGGATATAGGTTACTCCTAATATCCGGAACATGTTTCACACCTCGCAACTTCCATTGCTCTTAGTTTCATCCTCCTCAATAGAGGATAACCGCTTTGGTTAACCCGTCTTGCGACATTCTTACACCAAGGATTTTCCTGCCTTGGTCGACCCGTCTTGCGACATCCTTACACCAAGGACTTTCCTGCCTTGGTCGATGTTGGGAAATATACATGTAGCCCGACTAAACACAACGGAAAATTAAAATTTTAGTTTTTAGGATTTAAACATGCGAGTTTATTAATCCTACGGGTTTATCACGTATCATAAGTTTGCGCATTTATACACTAGTTATTTAAAACTTAAATAAAGAAGATCTTACCTTATTCGATTTTTTGTAAAAATCAAAGAGTTTCTTCATCCTTAACATAAGCTCACTAGCCTACTCCTTGTTCCTTGAATCAACCGACTCGTTCTTTTCCTTGATGAAGATTGCAAATTCTTCCACCAAAATCACCGTTGCCCGGATACTTGATTCACTTCAGAGACCCAAGTGTTTCTCCTCTAAAATTGATCCACACCACGGATACCCACTCGTTTATAATCTTTAACTAGGTTGATCTATAAACGTTTATTCTAGCTCTAAGAAATAGTGTAAGGGATTAAGGTACAAAAAAAATACTTCTCCAAGTATTTTTTGAAAGAATTCTTGAATTCAAGATCTTGATAAATAATCAAGAACTCAAGAACACTATATGAATGAGAGAGAGAAACGGTTTTCTATGCAAGAGGAATAAAAAAAATTGGCTTCAAAAGTCATTTTTATTTTAAATCCGCACTAGTCTTATTTATAGAACTAGGTTCTTGCAATTCTTTCCCATGTAGAACTCTTCTACATTAAATCTTTTTCATATAGGAATAGAAGACTAATTAATTCCCAAATAGAATTCTTCTATTTTGATAAGTTTCCTTTCTCTCCAATAAATATTATTTCCTTCTAGAAGAAAATTAATTAAACTCTTTTAGTTATTTTTCTTCCACCAAATTTTCGACCGGTATAAAATAAGCCTTTAATAATTAATCCACCATACTAGATTAATTAAAAGTCACTTCCAATTAATTAAATGCTTTCTAGACTTAAGCTTAATTAAATTGATTTTATCAACTTAATTAATTCATTTATCTAACACTTGAATAAATATAAGTCTTAATTAATTAATTAATATATTAATTCAATTATTTTGGATTAAATTCCCTTAGTTAAGAAATGAATTTGTTCAAATATTGTGTGTAACCCTTTAGGTTCACCAACATACTAGTAGTGGGTTCATAACCTTTAATAATTAATCCACCATATTGGATTAATTAAAAGTCACTTCCAATTAATTAAATGCTTTTTAGACTTAAGCTTAATTAAATTGATCTTATCAATTTAATTAATTCATTTATCCAATGCTTGAATAAATAAAAGTCTTAATTAATTAATTAATATATTAATTCAATTATTTTGAATTAAAACTTGGAGTCCTTCGGTTTTCGTAGTGTGAGATAATCCTTAGACCTGAGATGTCATTGGAAAGGGTACTACCCACTCTGCTTTGAAATGCACGTGCACTCCAGGAGAGTCATACGGGATGTATGTTGGGTATAGTCTGATAGTACAGTGGAACAATTAACAGTCGGAGGGGATTCATCTAAGGTCATAAGTACCGGTATTTTCTATGCTGTTGAGTGAAGCTGAATGATTGAAAAGTCTCTAGCCAGAGCATTGTCTTATAAGAGGGACTGGTGATCCCTGCTGAGAAAACCGGATCATTAGTGGAACCAATATAGTCATAGTTTCCGAGGCTATTAGGGTTTCGACCATCGCTAAGCCCTAGGTCTTAGACGGAAAAAAGGTGAAGGGATTCGACTCGCACAAAGATTGATTTCTGGATAGGTTTGCATTTTTCATCGTTAACATCTAGGAACTCGTGGCAACATTGCTAGACATCGAACCACGACCAATAGGTGTTTTGGGTTAATTGGTGAAATTAATCCAAGGCCTAGTTAATTATTATGAATAGTTAATCTAGCCTATGGAAATGACTTATTGCTAGCTTGTTAATGAGCCTAAAGGGTCACACACAATACTTAATGTAGTACCTATTGGCTAGTTAATTCTTTGTGAATCACTGGACAGATTAATTAATTGGAATTAATTAATCGGGAAAAAGAATAAATTAATTAAGTGGCCTTAATTAATAAAAGTCTTATAATTTAATATTTTGAAATATTAAATTGGGAAAGACTAGTTAATTAATTAGTGGTCTAATTAATTAATATATGAAAGAGAGAAAATAAATATATGTATATTAATACATGCATAGGCGTGTATGTGTGTAGAGATTTGGTGGAGGATTTTATCTTGTTCACCAAGTCTATGTGTGTGTGTATATATATATATATATTTAATATGTATATATCTAATTAATATATTTGGTAGGATCTATTCTAATTAATTAGGTAACTAATTGATATGGAAAGATCTTACAAATATATTCGGATAGATATTGTAGATATGGAAAGATCTTATTTGATAAGATATAGTATATTTGATGTATGGAAATATCTTATTAGTTGGAAAGATATCCAATTAATTCAGGAAGAGAGTTTGAAAAAGAATGGAAATTAAATAAAAATAATATATCATATACGGATATATATCACACACGCCTATTTAGGCAATGTGAACACACACACTAAGTGTGTATGTATGTGTAGGGCATGTAAATGCCCTATATATATGTGTGCCCGTCTGTTGTTGTTTTATTAATTAATTAATCAATCAATTTTAAGTTTCTCTCAAAAGTTGTTCATAAGATAAAAACAAGGGTTTTAAGTTTCAATTATTTCTCTCCATCTCTTCCACTTCTTTCTTAATAAATTCTTCCAACTCATGTGTTGAGTGCGAAGAACACCAAAATATATTCCTTCTCATTTCTCATAAGCCAAGATTCGATATTCTTCTTGCTAGCATTGGTGAAGATAATCGAGGGTACGAGCTAAAGTATGGATAAACTTAGAGGCGCAACACTTGGGGCGTTAGGGCAAATCTATTCGGAGAGGTGTAGAAGGGAGTTGCTTAAAAAGACGTTGCTGCTTTTTGGTCTTCAAGAGGTAAACACGAGAAAACTTATCTCTAGGATAGTTTTTGAATCCGATGGTACCATGTCTACCTAGCCCTAATTTCGGGGATGCCTTTTTTTTTTTTAAATTTATACCTTCCGCTGCGCCGGTGTCCCCGGGGGTTCATACCGAGACCCCAACAGTGGTATCAAAGCCAAGGGTTTGACATGGCTCGGATTCTTTGTATGTGTTTATGTGTATTTGCTTTAAATTTTGTTTTATCGTAAGTAAAATGAATTGGATTTTCTGATTTTATTTTTGGACCGACTAAAATTGTTTGAATCATAAAATTGATTTAGATCTAAAAAATGGATTTTTAAAATCTGAAGAATTGTGTTTTTATAAAACTTGGATTGCTGTGTTTTTGTATAGAGAAATTGCACTTGGGATTCATGCATCGCTGTATACTGAAAGGTGACGAAAAACGGGCTTCATCTCTCGACTATGCTCACGAGCACTCGCGAGTATACCCGCTGTCGTCACCGTTCGCTAACGGCAGCGCGTGACCCAGGTTCATCGTCGCGACCCCACGTGTGGACAACAAGGGATCTGTGCGCGTGGGGGCGCAGATAGCAACCCTGCTATCGTGCCACCTCCGGGGGCAGTGCTGTCCGACAGCTCCACTGCACGCGGAGGTGATATTTCTGGGACAGCATGATCAATAACGGGCCACCGTATCGACGACGACTCACAAGGTTAGAAATCCTAGGGGGTTTTTAATTTTTGATAAATTGCAATCTGGCCCAGTTGGGCTATTATGTAATTTTTATATTTTGGGTTTAAAATGCAATTGAATATATTTCTTGGGCTTGGGCCTAAAATGGACTTTTCAAAAAAACATGGGCTTTTATTTATATTTTGAAAGGACGAAATAAAATTTATATTTTATTGACTTTCGAAATTAAAATAAAATATGAGTCTTTTGAAAATAGGCTTCTTCATGGATTTTCGAAAATATGATTCTTTTATTTATATTTTGAATGGAAATAAAAAGTGTATTTTATTGACTTTTGAAATTAGAATAAAATTAATTTATTAAATTGGCCTCTCCTCGAAGAAATGGATGTCTTCATGTTTTTCCAAAAATATGGATTTTTATTTAAATTTGAAAGGACGAAATAAAATTGGTATTTCATTGACTTTCGATCTTAAAATGAAATTGAGGTTTTTTAAAAAAATTTGGGGCTTTTATAATTAAGTGAAGAAGTAGACTTCTTCATAGACTTTCAAAGAATGTGAGTTTTATTTGAATTCCAAGTATGAGATAAAATTGATATTTTGTGGACTTTGAAAATTGAATAAAATAAGTGATTTTGAAATTGGGCTTTTTCGGATTAAATGGAAAAGTGGACTTTTCATGGTTTTATATAACGTGTAATTATTATTTAATTCTTGGAAAATTAACTGATTCTTAGAATAGAATAATATTAGAGTTTTGGAAATTGAATTAATTTTCGGGTTAAAGGAGAATTGTAATTTTCCATGGGATTTTCTAAAATTTGTTTTAGAAAATAATTAATTGGTACACTAATTAAATTAAATTATCCTCAATTAAAGTCGGTAAATTTATGTTTATGAATGCATGATGTGAGCATGTATTATGTGATTATGTGGTGATCCAGGTCGAGCTATAGACTAGTAGTTTTAATTTTGAGGCCTGCGTGCCATGTTTTCATTTTATGTGCATGAGAGGGTGAGGTTTCTGTTGGTCCCAAGTGGTATACGAAAGGGTCTAGAAGGGGGAGGGTTGAATAGACCCTGAAGTCTTTTTCGACTTCTAAAAACTTTCGTATTACTGTGAAGTATTTGAACGCTTGGAAAACTTTAAGCGCTGGGTGTGGCGCTTGAGGGATGATGACTTAAGCGCTAGTTTCAGGCGCTTGAGAAAAGTTAACTTAGATTCGGTGATTTCAACACTTACCAAAGTAGGGCAGAGTTTAGTCACTAAATTCGGGTTAGCACAGCGGAAATGTTTTTATAGCTTAGCGTTCGTTTTAACCAATTAGTCGCTTATTAGTTTAAATCCCTTTTCAAGATATAATATGACAGTATAATGTAAGACAACAAAACAGTAAATGACACAAGATATTTGTAAGGTTCACTGGGTGATGTAATCCCAGCTACGTCCTTCTTCTCCCTTTATCAGAGAGGTTTTCCACTATGATGATTATCGAAGAGTCACACAGAGACTTCTACAAAATAGAGAGAGGTTGGATATGATCTTGGAACTCCTTGGTCACACAGATTTCAGCTCCACTAAAGATCTTCTATCCCCTTACTTCTTTCACCCAGAAATAATGCAAGTTACACTTGATCTCGGAACTCCTTGGTAACACAGATTTCAGCTCCAGTAGAGATCTTCTTCCACACAAAAATGGTGCTTGTAGGTCAACACACTTTCTCACTCAGACGAAAGATGTTGAAAGGTTTTGTAATGGCTTTGTTTGGTTTTGGAAAGTTCAAACAACTTGAGGATATCTCAATAGTAATGTAGGGTCTTCAAAAAGGGGTTTGAGATATAGTTGACTGTCTCTGGAATATTTGTGAAAAGCTTATATGGATACTTGGCTATGGATTTTTGTAAGCTTTTCTTTCAACAAAGTAGGTATTCTTTTCTTGTGTCTTTTTGTATAATTTTCTACATACAAGAGGTTGTGACTGTTATTCACACTAGGATATTCAGGTATATCTCTTGTATATGTCACGGTTTTTTTGCTCTCTTTTTTACTTATTTGTTGAAAGGGCTATTTATAAGGTATTGGTGGTTTTTGTCCGTTTGACACGGTTGGATTCTCGTTTCCCCAAACATTCCTTGAGTTCTGACATTCCTAACTTTGGGTATACTTAATTAGTTAGGCATGTTCTTGGTTTCATAACTTCTGACAGTCTTGGTCAAATGAATGGCTTACCCATACGTTATAGTGCTTATATTTTAATAGCACTTATCCGACTTTTAATGCATCTTGTTTTATTTCCGTTGGAAATAATTTGTCCGTTTGATTCATGCATTCTTTAAGTCTTTGGATAGCTTTGGGTTTGAATTCTCAGGTTACGTTCATTGTAGGTCGTGTTGGTTTAGCCTTTTGGACGCTTGCTGAAGAGGATAGTTTTTCTCGTGCATTGGACAGACGTTTGGACTGATCCTGAGTCTCTTCTCTTTATTTCAGACACTTACTCTTCAATCTTGTCTTTGATAGGCTCACTCAGAATTCCATCATTGACTTAGTGTTGAGTATTCGGCCTGAGTTATCCATTCGTATTTTGAGCGCTGGAGTTGTAACCTGGAATAGTCTCTAAAACGTTTGACGGACGCTTCAAGAGATCTTTATCTTCTGTAGCTTCAGACGCTTGATCTTCAACTTTATCACTTGGTAGACTTACCCAAAATTCTCCTTAGTGATTTAGTATCACATTCTTAGTCTAAAATTCTACAAAGATGAAAACTATAAGCCTAAGATAAATAAGCTTTCAGGTACTTATACACAATATTCTATGAAAGCTTTTATACTTACATTTTTCGGGGTCTAACAGGAAGTCCTATTTGTCATCATCAAAACATCTAACATGAAATTCCTAACAATTTCCCCCTTTTTGATGATGGCAATACCTATTTAGTTCAAGCGTTAGATACCTAAAGTACGAGTTAGCGTAGGTTAGTAAGTTAGTTTGAGCTTCAACGAGATGTTTCAGCTGTAAAATGCATTTTATATATATCTTTCATAGTACAAGCATTTTACAACTGAAATGAAAGAATCATAAGTAAAAATCAAGATCGTGATTTGATCTTGTATCTCTTAGTCATTTCAGCACGGATTGCTTCAGTTATCTGATCTTCTAGCGTCATCATCGCAGCATGATCTTTACTGATTATATGTTTGTTTTCTTTTACTTGTCGTGCCTTGAAAGTAATGAGCTGCTTATCCCATTCCTCTGGACTGATGCCTATGTATCGTAGGCAAATTCTGAAGGTTTGGTCAAAGTCAGACATTTTTCGCTCTAAGGCTAAGACTGCTGGATCAGATGGTTCTGGAATTGACGCTCTGAGAAGAGAATATCAAATTGTTCAAGCAGTGCTCTTGAAGGTAATGGAAGATTTGGATAGAGCACTCTTGGGGTTTCTTTTTTATTGGACGCTCCCACCGAGGTAGTTACCCAAGAAGGATAGGGATACCTTGGCTCTGTACTTAGTGTGAGGGGAGTATCAATATGTTGACACTTGGATGGTGGAGGAGGATCTTGATCTTTAGATGTTGAAGATTTCCTCTTTTCTCCCTTCTTTTCCCCCTTATTGCCATCATCAGTCCGTATGAAATGCTGAGTAAGAAGACTGACTTGAGTAGCAATCTGAGCGACAGAGGCTTCAAGAGTGGTCAGACGCTGGTCGAAGTGTTCTTTCATGACCAGTAGTTGAGCGTGATTAGCGTCTGTAAGAGAGGTCTCAAGAGCCGTGAAACGGTGGTTTAGATCATTTGTTAAAGCCACATGACTTGCCTGAGTAGCTGTAGATAGTTGCTGTATTTGAGTGAGGCATTCAGTCATGGACGCTTGAGCGTCGGGAACCGCAGTGCTAACTCGAGGCTTAAAACGGGATGTGTGTTTGAGAGATTCAATAGGTACTTGATAATTAGGATCAAATACTGTTCCTCGATGCTCTGGGGCACTGTTGGACTCGGTGGATGCAGTAGAGTCGGATTCAGTTGGACTGGGGGGATTAGGCGCTTGAGGGAATTCTGGTGAGCGCTCAGGAGCAGGTAACGTTTCAGCTGGTGCTGCAGTAGATGCTGACTCTATACGGCTAAAGTCCGTAAACTGAAAGTCCAAGCTGGCAAACGGCTCATCTGCATATGGATAGGTAGCAGTCTGTAGAAGTTCATTCAAATGTAGAGTGGGGAGATAAGTACCTTGAATGAACGTGCTGATAGGACTATCCATGGCCCTGATGTACATTGGCCCGAGGATATCCAGCACATGGGTGGGAAAGATTTTGGAAGGTGCTTGGCAGATGGAGAACAAGGCATCTGGGCAATAGTGTTGTGAGAAGCCAATTAGCCTATCTGTTGGGAGAGTCTTCGGTTTCCGAGAGTCGGGAACGTAGAGCCTGTAATACTCTTCCAAGTATGGGTAGATGGCTGAAGCAAGCGCTTGAGTTCTTTCCAGCAGCGACAAAACAAAATTATAGTGACTTAAGACTTCTTGTCGGATAGACGGAAGAAGTGGATATCCTCTGAAAGGATTGATCCGAGAGCCATTCCACTGTCGCAGATTTTCTGTGAAGATTTTGTCGAATAGGGAGACTGGAGGCATAATTGTCATCATGAGAGAAAAGTTGTCTTCACAGTGGCTAGGGGTGAAGTTCAGACAGGACAGGGGAGAAGAACCGCTGGTGGACGCTTGATCAGCAAAGCGTAGAGAAGAGTTAACCAGTTTGTGCAACGGTTGCCTTAAACGGTGTTCAGGTTGGTGGCGGATCAGAGGCAGCTTCAGAACTGGTCCAAGTCTATGTTGGCGCTGCTTTAGCATGTATCGTGCAAATTTGCTCTTTTTATCATGGATTCCTATTCTGAACAGATGGGGAGCGCTAACCAATTCTTCAAATTTATACTTGTCACCCATATAAGCTTCAGCCCATTTTACCTCAGTCATGCAGTACTCAGTTCCTGCATTAAGTATAGCACGAAATCCTTGGTGATGAATATCACAGATGGACTCAAAACGATACCTGTCTGGTTGGTAGTTAGCGTTCCAGACGCAGTCAAAATATGCATCGGCTTCTATTTGAATCATCTCGGTCAGTGAAGCTGGACGCTCACCGGCATGTACTCCTTTATTCTTCCACAAGAGGAGAGGATTAGCTGAGCGCTTGTTTTCCATGCTATTTACCAGTGTTGGGGAGTGAGAATAGCCTTCTCTGTTTAGTAGCTTTTCCGTTGGGTTTACAAGCTTATCCTGACGCTCATAGACTCTGATGTTGTAGTCTCTGAGAGCGAAGCCAGTGGGTTTGCGTGTCCCACGGTCCAGAGAAGAAGCTTTATCAGCTGGGGTCAATGCTGGGTTAGATAGAGTGTTGCGTACAGCCAGATCAAATTTTATGAGCTTGGCGATATCATTCTCAGCATTGATAAGACTTTCTTCATTATATCCTGTAGGTATGAAGGGTTTTGCGGGCGCTGGAGGGAAATAATCGACGGAGTGATCGATGGTCTTTAAGGGATCCAGCTTGAAGAAATGTTGATGAATCACAACGTCGTTAGCATCGCTCTGACCTTCTGAGCGTGCCTCTGTTGTACTTGGTAATGCAAGCAATGGTTGAACCCCTGAGATTTTAGGTTCATCAGGCTCGAGATTTGCAGAGTCGATGGCAGCTTCATGGCGATGGCCACAATGTTGGCCATATCAACATCCAGATGGACATCAACGGGTGGTTCAAAGGATGATATCGGAATAGCAGCTATGGCTTGGTCGCTTGGAGTGTGTGTAGCCTTAGAAGAAATGGCAGTAGTTGGACGCTTACGTCTCTTGAAGATACGCTTCACATTTACCCCTTCGGCTGGGGACGCTTGAGTCTGTGGAACTGTTGGTTCTCCAAAGTCGATATTTTTTAGTACCTTTTCCAGATCCTTCCGACTAATGAGGGGTATAGAGTCCTCGTCTTCTTCATCACTTTTGATAGGTTGAGCCTTGGGCTTTCGAGGAGCCCGTTTCTTTGTGACAGTGGGATGCTTCACATTACGTTTAACCTTCTCCTGATCTGGGCGCTCAGCCTCCTCATTTGATGCTGCATGTACAACTTGGCGCTCAGAGAAAGGTCTAGCAGCACCTCCAACTTTGGGTGGATTGAAGAGATTGTTGATGATTCTTGGCCCATAGAACTTATGCTTGGCCACGGTGACTCCTGCTGAAGAGGTGCACTTTGCTCGGAAAATTAGATCACTTAAAATTAGGCCATAAGGTCTGTTTGAAGTGCGTAGACTGTCTCTGAATCGGCTGAATATATAGGCGCTCCAGTTGATTTTTATCTTGAGTAAGATAGCAGTCATCATCTGGAACTGGGTTGGGCTGATTTTGTCAAAGGTTCCTACTCTGCATTCAATGTTTTTACTGCAGAAATCAGCTAAGACTCGATACCTGTTCACTATATCTTTCTTCTCAAAGTACGGTTTGTATGGAACACCATCGTAGGCGCTAATCTGAGTCCAGACTTCTTGAATTTGTTCCTCAGTGATAGTGTCTAAAGTCGCTCCGTCGTTAGGTAGAGAGAAATTCTGGGCAATAGAGGCCGCAGAGAGAGTGAACGTCTTTGATTCCGTCTTGGGGGCAGGAAACAAACAGGTGATGGAAGTCTCATCGTCAGACAAACTAGCATTTCTCTAGAAAAATTCTAATTCTTCAGGAAACATGTACGAGTGTTTGGTAAGAAATTTCTAAAGCCCAGCCTCTGCTACAGAGTCCATCATTTCCGTTAAATCAATTTGGGGGTTTTCATAGAGAAACTTCCAATCGATTATAAGGCCTTCAGTGACCTTAACAATAACTTCAGTGGTTCCAGCAGTAGCTTTCTTGGTGCCATTAGTGAGAAGTAGATAGAGATTAAGAATGGAAATTTTATTTTTGAGAGAGAGAGATTTTTTCTTGCACGAATGAAAGAGAGTGTAAGAAAGATTATGTTCTGCAGAAGGTGTGTTTTGAAATACTACAATTTGAATGTTTTTTGTGTTTGAAGATTGAGATGTTGACACGTGGAGGAGTATAAATCTCAGCCATTAAAATACGACTGTGGACGTGAATTTAGATTTAATAAGCACGGTTACTTTTAGTAACAACCACATATACTATTTTGACGTCCGATTAAAAGTTTGAAACAGAGACTTTTGATATACTGAAAGTGATACGTGTGCCCGTTAACAGCGGACATGTATTTTATGAAAAACCGTTCGGGAACCGAAATTTTGAACAACTATTCAAATACCCGCCAAAAGTTTGTAGGAGCGTCTGGACCTATTCAGAAGAAATGACGCTTGAAATAATTCAGTGTGATTTTGACGCTTGAGAATCTTGAGGTTCTCTTTCAAGTAACATTTTGTGCTTTAGCGGTCATCGTAACATATAGAATTATTCTTTTCAGGGTATGTATGAGGACACAGTTTCCCAGTACTTATCATTATGTCTTGGTAGTAGTGTTTTACTTTTGGTTTAAAATATTCAGCGCTGGTTGTATTCGTCTAAGATACATGGTAATTGTACTTACGCGTGTACATGTGCTGAACCATCTTTGAAAAACGTGATGAGTACCCATGGGTTTTCTTGAGCGAAAGGTGAGGAATGTCAAGTCAGCATTAATTGCATTGATTGACTAATCCACTTTCTCGTTTTAGCGTAGGGTAATGTACGCTTGCTTTTAAAGGATCTTTTTACTAAGCGCTTTAGCTGGGAATAAAGCTAAGCGTTCAGTTTATTTTGAGAGGGCACAGACGCTAAAGAGAACGTTTGATAAGCGTCTGAAAGAGTTTAGCGTATAATGCTAAGTGCTTATGACCAATGTAATAATAAAACAAAAAAAAAACGGTTTTGGTCATTCTCACTGAAGTTCAGTTATCCCTTTTAAGGTTCCCCCTATGTAGGTTCTCCTTAATATTGATAACTTATTGAACGATTTTGTGTAAAAATAATTTTATTCCCCCTAAATTTATGCTTAATGAAAGGATAATGTTTCAAATGATTAGGCATTTAGATCAATCATACCTAGTTCACTTCTTAAAGTGAGAAAGCGTTGTTCGTTGAGAGCTTTGGTGAAGATGTCTGCCAATTGTTTTTCTGTACCAATGAATTGCATGGAGATATCCTTCTTTTGAACATGGTCACGCAGAAAATGATACCGTATGTCAATGTGTTTGGTTCTAGAGTGAAGAACTGGATTTTGTGTCATTGCCAAGGCACTTTGGTTGTCACAATGGATTGGGGTTGGACCTAAGACTATGCCATAGTCTCTAAGTTGTTGCCTCATCCAGAGAATTTGTGCACAACAGCTTCCAGCGGCTACGTACTCAGCTTCAGCAGTAGAAGTCGCAATGGATTGTTGTTTCTTACTGTGCCATGAAATTAGTCTATCACCTAGGAATTGACATGTACCACTAGTACTTTTTCTATCTATTTTGCATCCTGCAAAATCTGCATCTGAGTAACCGATTAGTTCAAAAGGAGAATCCCTGGGGTACCATAAGCCCACATGTTGTGTGCCTTTGAGGTACCTAAGGATTCTCTTGGTAGCAATTAAGTGTGATTCTTTAGGATCGGCTTGAAAGCGTGCACACATGCATACTGAGAATATAATATCAGGTCTACTAGCTGTTAGATAAAGAAGTGATCCAATGATGCCTCTATAATTTGTAGCATCGACTTTCCTTCCACTTTCATCTTTATCTAGCTTAGTCGTTTGGCTCATTGGAATTTTGGAAGATGATGCATTTTCCATACCGAATTTCTTAATCATATCTCTAGTATATTTAGTTTGGTTTATAAATATACCATTAGGGAGTTGTTTAACTTGTAATCCTAAGAAAAAAGTTAACTCGCCCATCATGCTCATTTCAAATTGGTCTTGCATCATTTTTGAAAATTTCTCACATAAACGCTTATTAGTAGATCCAAATATAATATCATCAACATAAATTTGAACTAAGAGAATATCTTCATTATGGGTAATCTTAAATAGCGTTGTATCAACGCTTCCTTTTGAAAAACCTTTACCAATAAGGAAAATAGAAAGAGTGTCATACCATGCTCTTGGTGCTTGTTTAAGGCCATAGAGTGCCTTGTCCAATTTGTAGACCATACCTTTCCCATGGTTATTGATGAATCCTGGTGGTTGCTCCACATATACTTCTTCTTGGAGCTTACCATTCAGAAATGCACTCTTTACGTCCATTTGATATACTGTAAGCTTGTTGAATGCTGCGAATGCTAGAAACATGCGGATTGCTTCAAGACGGGCAACTGGAGCGTATGTTTCATCAAAGTCGATGCCCTCTTCTTGACAGTATCCCTGAGCTACGAGTCTGGTTTTGTTTCTAATCACAATCCCATTCTCATCCATTTTGTTTCTATAGACCCATCTAGTTCCAATGACCCCTTGGTGGGTTGGTCTTGGTACTAGCGTCCATACCTCATTTCTTTCAAATTGGTTTAGCTCTTCTTGCATGGCTTCTATCCAGCTTGGATCCCTTAGCGCTTCATCCACTTTCTTAGGTTCCATTTGAGATAGGAAGCTTGCGAACATGGCCTCGTTTATTGTAGCGGCTCTAGTCTTTACAGGTGCTCCCATATCTCCAATAATTAATTCTGGTGGATGGTCTCTGAGCCATTTTCTATCTGGTTGAGAAGGGTTTAGAGCTTGATCAGACGCTTGACTACAGGCGCTTGACCAGCTCTTTGCGTAGGCGCTTCAGTGTTTATAGTTCTAACTTGCTCTTGATGATCACTTTCTTCATGGTCATCAGCATTTCTTTGGTTATTGACAGCCTCGTGAGTAAGTGTAGGATTAGGCACGATAATCTCATCCTCTTCATCAAGATCGCTATCATCACATAGATTGATTTGTGATGTTTGTTGAGAGAGTTCCTTAGTTCCTACATCATCAATATTAACCTTACTCGGTTCTTGGTTAGCATCATCAAACACAACATGAATGGATTCCTCTACCTTTGATTTGATCTTATTTAGGATACGAAAGCTCTTTCCATTTTTGGCATAGCCTAGAAAGATTCCTTCATCTGCTTTAGGATCAAATGTCTTTAAGTTTTGGGATCCATTGTTATGAATGAAGCATTTTGAACCAAATACATGAAAATATGAAACATTTGGCTTACGTCCCTTCCATAGTTCATATGGAGTCTTTTCATGTTGCTTGTTGATCATACACCGATTCTGTGTGTAGCAAGCGGTATTGATAGCTTCGGCCCAAAACCTTTGAGGTAGCTTGGATTCGGCTAACATGGTACGGGCAGCTTCCTTGAGCGTTCTGTTCCGTCGCTCAGCAACTCCATTTTGTGAGGGGTTCTAGGCGCTGAATACTCATGAAGTATCCCAAGGTCTTTGCAATATTTCTCAACAATATGGTTAGTAAATTCAGTTCCTCTATCGCTTCTAATTCTGGTTACTTTTAGGTCTTTTGAGTTTTGTAGCTGACGAATTAGTGATGTGAGCTTAGCGCTAGTTTCATCTTTAGACGCTAAAAATTCTACCCATGTATAACGTGAGAAATCATCAACTATTACTAGTGAATACTTTTTACCGCTAATGCTCATGATTTGAATAGGACCAAATAAATCTAAGTGTAATAATTCAAGTACTCGCGATGTAGATAGATGAGATTTCTTCTTAAAGGATGATTTGACTTGCTTACCCATTTGACAAGCATCACATAAGCGATCTTTATTAAAGGAACCTTTAGGTAGTCCCTCTACGAGATTTAGAGATATTAATTGAGAGATTGTCTTGAAGTTGAGGTGATTCATTTTTCTGTGCCATAACCAACCCAATTCGTTTTGATTCTTAGCTACGAAACATGTAGGGTTGTTATCTAATGTTGAATCCCAATCTACTAAGTATACATTGTTTGTTCTTTTTCCTTTTAACTTCGTAGATCTTGTCTTAACATCTATTATTTCGCAGAAGTCACTATAGAACTTAATTTCAAAGCCTTTATCACAAAATTGACTTATGTTTAAGAGATTATGCTTAAGACCCTCAACATAATATACATAATTTATCATGATGTTCCCCCTGCGCATGATACCTATACCTTTAGTTTTACCTTTGGAATTATCACCGAATATAACTTGAGGACCATTGGTTGCACGATAGTTGATCAGTAGATCCTTTGAGCCAGTCATATGTCTTGATGACCCACTATCTATGTACCATATTGAAGTGTCGGTGTTGGCTCTACCTGCATTCAAAAGGGCAGTTCTAATTCTTTTTAGGTACCCATTTTGTTTTGGGTCCTTCTTTGTTAGTAACGTTAATTTGAATTAGATTTTTCGGAACCCATATTTGCCTTATCTTCATTATGGGAGAGAGATTGGCCTGCTTGGGTTTCGTTTTGTGTTGTGTGTGTTTTTATGTGTATAGAAATATCCTTGATTATAGTAATAATCATAATCGTAATCATAATTATCATAGTGTTGATAATATGAACTGGATTGTTTTGGATAGACGTTTGATCTTGTTTGGTACTAGCTTAGGATGCACTTTTGGTGCGGGACGCTTAACGTTTGATTCACTTGTAGAAGGTATTTCCTTAGCCTTTTGAGCGTTTGGATATATTTTCTTTTGTGAGACATTCGCTTTGGTCTTTCCTTTGCCTGAGTAAGTGTTGACTTTACCATTAGCTTTTGTACCAATATCTGTTGGTTCATTCAGCGTTTGTCTGATTGAACTTTCTCCAACAAAGATTACACCTTTTTCTTTGTTGATTGTTGTAACATTGGACGCTTTCGCTTTATGACTAAATTTATCACAACCTAGACCGGTCTTTTCACCAAATGCCCTGGTTACTTTAGTCATATTATCTAGCGTTCTAGACGCTTTTGATAATGAAGAGATCAGCTGCTCTGATTTAGCAAATTTAGCAACCACTTCAGCTTCTCTTTTGACTATTATATCAAGATCATTTTTTAGCTGAGTGATTTCACTCGCGAGTGATTGGTTTTTCTCAATGCACTGTTGCTGAACTTGCAACTCTGCTTTGAGCGTTACGTTATCACTTCTGAGTGCTGAAATAATATGATAGTGATTTTGAAATAATTTGGCGGCATCTTGACAATCTGTATAATATTCCTTTACTTTGTCAAGTAATTCATCATAAGAAAGAGGATGATACAGATCAGTGGTTACCTCAGATGGTAAGTCGTTAGATGCTTCATTATCTCTTGCCATGAGACAAATGAATGCTGAATCCTTTGATGGTTCATCATCGCTGCTTTCATCTGATGATTCCAAGTCCTCTTCAAGAGTATAGAGAGGTTCTGATTCTGCTAGCAAGCCTTGTTGTCTCAAATTGCTCCTGAATTGGTTTCTATCCGTGTGATCTTGCTTTGTAGGTTTAGACACATTTGGATATGGGCAATTAACTTGGAAATGCCCTGGTCTCCTGCAGTTGTAACAGAGATTGGTCTTCATCTTTTGTTCGTTTGTTAATCTTGTGGATCGCTGGTTTAACGCTGCAGGCATTGAGAGATCTTGCTGAGAGGGAGTTTGATATTGAATTGGCGCTCGGGAGGGAGACGCAGGTTAGTGAGGCGCTTGATATTGTGGTTGTATTTGGGGAGACGCTTGATATGAATTTTGTCCTGGGTGCTTAAGACTGTTTCCCTTCTTTTCATATTTCAGGAATTTCCTGAATCTATTTAGAAGCGCCGGTTCTTCTTCCTCACTTATATCCGAGTTTTTTTCTTTGATAGATTTTCCTTTGATTGATGCCATTAGCGCTCCAGATTCAATCACTGGATTACTTACTGCATCACTGGCCGAATTCAGCTCAAATTCAAATGCTTTGAGTTCTGAAAAAGCATCTTCTGGAGTTAGGTTGTCCAGATTGTTTGATTCTCTCATTGCAGATGTTTTCATCAGGAATTTGCTTGGGAGACTTCTAAAGATTTTGACCACTGTTTCTCGATTTTGTAGCTCCATACCCAGAGATGTTAGTTCAGTGACAAGAGCTGTAAACCTCATGTCTAATTGCTCTAGCGTCTCATTAGGTAGCATCTTTTATTGAATTTTTCTTTGGCAATTGATAGTTTGTTCTCCTTGATTTGTGCTGAGCCACCACAAATGGTAGCCAACTTATCCCAAATTTCTTTAGTAGTGTTGCATGATTTGACCTTGTTGAATAAGTTGTTATTATCTCCAATGGCTGTGTATAGAGCGTTTCTACCAACATTGTCTAGATTTGCTCGTCGACGCTCATCAGTAGACCATTCTTGTTTGGGCTTCTCCACATAGCCATCGGGTGTCTCTTCTGTGGCTTCGGGCGCTCTAGTGATGATCTTGTATATTTTGATTGGCCCATCTGAAATAATATCACACATTTCATCATCACATGAGCACAAATAGGTGAACGTTTTGACCTTCCATGAATCATAGTTTGATTCGGTCAACTTAGGAACTTTGGAAAATGCCATAAAAAAAAATTAAAGCGACAAAAAAATAAGGATCTGAACAAGCAGTTACGCTTGGAAACCCTTAGGTTTCAACTTCAACCGCTCTGATACCACTTGTTGGTCCCAAGTGGTATACGAAAGGGTCTAGAAGGGGGAGGGTTGAATAGACCCTGAAGTCGTTTTCGACTTCTAAAAACTTTCGTATTACTGTGAAGTATTTGAACGCTCGGAAAACTTTAAGCGCTGGGTGTGGCGCTTGAGGGATGATGACTTAAGCGCTAGTTTCAGGCGCTTGAGAAAAGTTAACTTAGATTCGGTGATTTCAACACTTACCAAAGTAGGGCAGAGTTTAGTCACTAAATCAGGGTTAGCACAGCGGAAATGTTTTTATAGCTTAGCGTTCGTTTTAACCAATTAGTCGCTTATTAGTTTAAATCCCTTTTCAAGATATAATATGACAGTATAATGTAAGACAACAAAACAGTAAATGACACAAGATATTTGTAAGGTTCACTGGGTGATGTAATCCCAGCTACGTCTTTCTTCTCCCTTTATCAGAGAGGTTTTCCACTATGATGATTATCGAAGAGTCACACAGAGACTTCTACAAAATAGAGAGAGGTTGGATATGATCTTGGAACTCCTTGGTCACACAGATTTCAGCTCCAGTAGAGATCTTCTTCCACACAAAAATGGTGCTTGTAGGTCAACACATTTTCTCACTCAGACGAAAGATGTTGAAAGGTTTTGTAATGGCTTTGTTTGGTTTTGGAAAGTTCAAACAACTTGAGGATATCTCAATAGTAATGTAGGGTCTTCAAAAAGGGGTTTGAGATATAGTTGACTGTCTTTGGAATATTTGTGAAAAGCTTATATGGATATTTGGCTATGGATTTTTGTAAGCTTTTCTTTCAACAAAGTAGGTATTCTTTTCTTGTGTCTTTTTGTATAATTTTCTACATACAAGAGGGTGTGACTGTTATTCACACTAGGATATTCAGGTATATCTCTTGTATATGTCACGGTTTTTTTGCTCTGTTTTTTACTTATTTGTTGAAAGGGCCATTTATAAGGTATTGGTGATTTTTGTCCGTTTGACACGGTTGGATTCTCGTTTCCCCAAACATTCCTTGAGTTTTGACATTCCTAACTTTGGGTATACTTAATTAGTTAGACATGTTCTTGGTTTCATAACTTCTGACAGTCTTGGTCAAGTGAATGGCTTACCCATACGTTATAGTGCTTATATTTTAATAGCACTTATCCGACTTTTAATGCATCTTATTTTATTTCCGTTGGAAATAATTTGTCCGTTTGATTCATGCATTCTTTAAGTCTTTGGATAGCTTTGGGTTTGAATTCTCAGGTTACGTTCATTGTAGGTCATGTTGGTTTAGCCTTTTGGACGCTTGCTGAAGAGGACAGTTTTTCTCGTGCATTGGACAGACGCTTGGACTGATCCTGAGTCTCTTCTCTTTATTTCAGACACTTACTCTTCAATCTTGTCTTTGATAGGCTCACTCAGAATTCCATCATTGACTTAGTGTTGAGTATTCGGCCTGAGTTATCCATTCGTATTTTGAGCGCTGGAGTTGTAACCTGGAATAGTCTCTAAAACGTTTGACGGACGCTTCAAGAGATCTTTATCTTCTGTAGCTTCAGACGCTTGATCTTTAACTTTATCACTTGGTAGACTTACCCAAAATTCTCCTTAGTGATTTAATATCACATACTTAGTCTAAAATTCTACAAAGATGAAAACTAAAAGCCTAAGATAAATAAGCTTTCAGGTGCTTATACACAATATTCTATGAAAGCTTTTATACTTACATTTTTCGGGGTCTAACAGGAAGTCCTATTTGTCATCATCAAAACATCTAACATGAAATTCCTAACAGTTTCTTTTTCTAATGTATTGTTGTAATTTGAAGACGAAGATGAAGACATCTCGAAGACGATGATGGAGATGTTCAAGCTCGAGGAGCTGTGAAGACCTTAGTGTAGGGCCCGGGTCCTTAGATTAGATTAGTTGACACCTTGATGGCTCGGGGTGTTTTAAGATTGGCTTAACTAGGATCACATTTACCGCTTTATATATTTGGCATGCTTCTTGTTATTTATCGTTAGTATCTTATATATGGTATGTTGTATTGCATGATCACCTAAGAAAAATAAATAACTGAAAATGGTTTGAACTTGTATGTGAAAAATTCCATATCCATATTAAGTCCCTAAATGGATAAATCGGGGGCCCAGAGGCCCCTTGATTAGGTCTAGTGTCTTCCATCATTAGATGTGAGAGTGAATAGCGCGGCTTGTCATCATTGTCTCACGAGTCGTGGAATGGTGGCAAGTTAAGTGTACTAATCTAACAACTAGGTTTTTTACTATGATAGGCGGTCATACTAAAAGTGCACACGGGTCTCAGTTTCACTAAGGAGTCGTCCATGAGTCGTGGGACCACCTGGCTACTGTTATTGCGTGAGAATTTGATGGGTCGGACTTAAACGCAGACTAGTGTACCGTTGCATCGTGTTCTCGGGACGTACATGAAATGTAAGGCAAACATCTCGAGAACCACCCGAATGTGGATGGGGTCGTCGTGCCTGATCAAATGTTACCACCCATTGTCTCACGTGTCGTGAAATGAGGTCGGGAATTTGACACTCTAGCCCACTGGAAATTGTTGCATTTCCCGTCTTTCTGTCCGTGGGGTGATGGAATTCGAAAAGCAATGGGAGCACACGTAAAGTTAAAATTTCCATAATTTCATGTGGATGTAATCTATGATTGAATGCTAATTTTTTTTTTTTTGCAAAGTAATAATCAAATGGCTAAAACTCCACTCTCGGTAATCCTTGAAACTAATAAGCTAAATGGCCCAAACTTTCCTGACTGGTACCACAACCTTAAGATTGTGTTGCAATCTGAAAGTCTTGACTATGTCCTAACTCAACATATTCAGTCTGCACCTGAGGCAAATGCTCCAAGGGCTGCTCGTGATGCGCATGAGAAATGGCGCAAAGACGATATCTATGTGCGTTGTCTCATTTTGTCCTCCATGACTAATGAGTTGCAGACGCAGTTTGAAACTGTGGAACACATATCATAAATCATTGTTGCGCTGGTAGAGATGTACGGCGTTAAGACATGCTGTGAGAGGTTTGCTGTCTCTCGCCAGTTATTCAGAGCTCGCATGACTGAAGAAACATTGGTCACCGACCATGTCTTGAGAATGATTGCCTTGGTGAAGAAACTCAATGACATAGAGGTGCCGATAAATCCTAACTTGGCTATTGATTTAGTACTTCAGTTGCTCTCTCCTGCCTACGATCAGTTCGTAGTGAATTTCAACATGAACCAATTGGTTTCCACTCTTTCTGAGTTATTGAACATGTTGCGCACTGCTGAGGCAACAGTCAAGAAGGCTAAGCTTGTGCTGCTTGCTGACACTTCTTCATCTCCCACTATTGGTAAGAAGAATACCAATTGGAGAAATAAGAAGAAGAAATGCAATGAACTGCAAGCAAAGGACGGTATCAAGAAAGTTAAAAGGAAAAGTGGGAAATGTTTTAACTATAAGAAGAAGGGACACTGGAAAGATCAATGCCCTGAGCCTCCTCGTGAGCGCACTAAAGGTACATTTGTTGTAAAGTTAAATTGTTAGTTAACTATGCTTCTTAAGTGTTATGACACTGTTAAGGTACTCACTTATGCAATGGATTGTAGATGGTGGGAAGAAGCAAGAAATAAAGGAATGAGGTCGTACTCTTGAAGATGCCAAGGTGGCATTTTTTGCGGCTGAGGCTGAAGGACAAGAAATCATTTATTTGTCGTTGTTAAATTATGAGACGATGCTGTTGAAAAATGTTTTATCATGTTTTTGAATTAATGTTATGAACCATGTTTCATTCCACCTTAGTTTATAGGTGGAGATTCAAGTTTTTTATTAAAATGTGTTTTGTTTTAATGGTTCTGCAATTAATTCTTATGACATGCTATCTTCGCAACATTTGACTCATATAGCACAACAAATGTATACATTGATCAAGCTGTCAAGGTAATAACCTAGGCGAGCATATTAATCTATTAGACATAGAATAATGAGTGTAACCCTAAAATGGTCGCATTAGATGTGACAAGGAAACCACACACATCAAGGATGTGAAAAGTATTGCTTGTGTCAAGCAAACAGTGGGAGCAATTGAGGATAATAGATCCTTTTGTCTTGTGTTTACGAGTATTGTGTTCATTACACCTTGGAACGAAAGGGATCGTTTCATAATATCCTACCTTCAAAATGAAGGAGTTCTTTTATGAAAGAATGTGGATAGTAATGAAATCTAAGGACTCAATAAACATAAACACTGGCAGTTAAAATGAATAGACTAGTAAACCTATAAA
The DNA here is from genome assembly GCA_019426215.1 of Buddleja alternifolia. NCBI lineage: Eukaryota > Viridiplantae > Streptophyta > Magnoliopsida > Lamiales > Scrophulariaceae > Buddleja > Buddleja alternifolia. The sequence goes on from CM033398.1 coordinate 34,249,263, forward strand.
CCTATGAACATAAGTACCATATCCTTCGAGCCGAAAAATACTGACGGGGGATATAACGAAAGTCAAGAAGACTTGACAAGTAGTGGAAGCCGACCTACAACGTAAGTGCTTCAAAAATCGATCTACTGATTGAATTTTTCTAAGCATAAGTTCTAAAGGTTAATAGATATACAACTGGCTTGTTAGTCTCATATGTTGGTAACGTTACATGAGTAACATACATGTGATCATCATCTCAATTTTCTAAAATGGACTTGAAAAGGGAAAGACTCCCCAATTGCACGAGATAGCAATATGTGCGGGCCATTAGGTTGCCATAAGCCTTTTATGTCCTAAAGCATAGATATTATGTTGGCTAAGCTCAACACGGAGGAGTTAAAAGATAATTCTTCATGTAAAGCACAACCGAAAGATAGATGCAATTCTAGGAATTTAAATTGGTGTTGACAAATACATCTCATGTATATAGTCGAACCCCTATGTGATCCAATGGATTGGATTGGTGCTGTTCATTGGAAACAACATGGAACATTGGAACTAGAGGCTCTAGTCTTAAGACATGAACTTAAGTGATGATCGAGGATTTGTTCTATGCCAAATGGGAAAGTAAAGGTTGAGGGCGTCTCTTAAGAAGAGACAGAGGCTAACTCTACCATTTAAGTCACGCATAAGAATGCAGTGATAAAAGGTAGTTAGATAGGTGAACCTATGAGGTTTTCCCAATCGAATATCAAGTACATAAGTACTAAGATTATCGATATGGGTGTAAGCTCTTAAAAAAGAGCAGAGGTCTCACCTACTATCTAGACATACCTAGTAGAAAAGTGAATAATCTGAGAGATTATTTGATCAGAGTCGACGTTCGAGTGGAACTAGTCAACTCAACAGAAACATGGCAAAACCCTTTCACCAAACCCTTGAGTAATAGTTGTGATCAATAGGTCACCTGGACGATGGACGTGTATGGGAATAGTAGGCTCTTGGGCATGTAGAAGATTGAAAGTGTTATATGCCCAACGAGCCATCTGTTGGCTTGAACATTAACACTATGTCATTATCACGTAGATTATATCAAACCTATTACGGAATGCTTCTTTATTGTTATAACTAGTGTTAGTATAGATAAAGATCCATTGGATTACATATGGTTAGGGGAGCGGTCAGGATACCTATGGAATACTCTCAAAGACCATAATTCTAAAACATGTTCCAAGTCATAGAGGCTATGAGATGTGGGATATCACTGGCCTCGCCAAGACTTGTTCATGCATGTAAACTCTCCAAAGAGGTCGACTTGTTCCATTGTCGATAGCTTGTATGGAAATACATATATAAAGATTCATACTTTGGTATGAAATTGAACGGCCCCGCAAGGAAAACTTAGAGTCCTTCGGTTTTCGTAGTGTGAGATAATCCTTAGACCTGAGATGTCATTGAAAAGGGTACTACCCACTCTGCTTTGATATGCACGTACACTCCAGGAGAGTCATACGGCGCATGTATGTTGGGTATAGTCTGGTAGTACAACGGAACAATTGACAATCGGAGGGGATTCATCCAAGGTCATAAGTACCCGATATTTCCTATGTTGTTGAGTGAAATTGAATGATCGAAAAGTCTCTGGCCAGAGCATTGTCTTATAAGAGGGATTGGTGTTCCCTGCTTAGAAGACTGGATCATTAGTGGAACCAACATAGTCATAGTTTTCGAGGATATTAGGGTTTCGACCATCACCAAGCCCTTGGTCTTAGACATGAGAAAAATGAAGGGATTCGACTCACACAAAGATCGAAATTTGGATAGGTTTGCATTTTTCATCGTTAACATCTAGGAAGTCGTGCCTACATTGCTAGACATCGAACCACGACCAATTGGTGTCTTGGGTTAATTGGTGAAATTAATCCAAGACCTAGTTAATTATTATGAATAATTAATTTAGCCTATGGAAAGGACTTATTGCTAGCTTGTTAATGAGCCTAAGGGGTCACACACAATACTTAGTGTAGTGCCTATTGGCTAGTTAATTCTTTGTGAATTAATGAAAAGATTAATTGATTGGAATTAATTAATCAAGAAAAGAAATAAATTAATTAATTAAGTGGTCTTAATTAATAAAAGTCTTATAATTTAATATTGAAATATTAAATTGGGAAAGACTAGTTAATTAATTAGGGGTCTAATTAATTAATATGTGAAAGAGAGAAAATAAATATATGTATTTTAATACATGCATAGGCGTGTATGTGTGTATAGATTTGGTGGAGGATTTTATCTTATTCATCAAGTCTATGTGTGTGTGTATATATATATATATATATTTAATATGTGTATATCTTATTAATATATTTGGTAGGATCTATTCTAATAATTAGGTAACTAATTGATATGGAAAGATCTTACAAATATATTAGGATGGATATTGTAGATATGAAAAGATCTTATTTGATAAGATATATTGATAGAGGGTGTTTGGCTAAACTTATAAGTTCCTCTAAACATCTTATAAGATGTTTTAGAGCTTATGAACTCTATAAATTTGTTTGGTATTTTTTTTAAAAACAGCTTATAAGACCAAAAAATAAGATGTTTGGGTCTTATAAGCTGTTTTTAAAAAAGTAACCCAACCTCACCTTTTTTTTCAAACATCTTATAAGATGTTACATCTTATAAGCTCCTAAAACATCTTATAAGATGTAGGATCTTATAAGATGTTTTGGATAAGCTTAGCCAAACACCCTCATAGTATATTTGATGTATGGAAATATCTTATTAGTTGGAAAGATATTCAATTAATTAAGGAAGATAGTTTGAGAAAGAATGGAAACTAAATAAAATAATATATCATATATGGATATATATCACACACTCAATTTAGGCAATGTGAACACACACACACTAAGTGTGTATGTATATGTAGGGCGTGTATATGACCTATATATATGTGCGCGTGCGTGTTGTTGTTTTATTAATCAATCAATTTTAAGTTTCTCTCAAGAGTTTTTCATAAGATAAAAACAAGAGTTTTAAGTTTCAATTACTTCTCTCCATCTCTTCCACCTCTTTCACAATAAATTATTCCAACTCATGTGTTGAGTACGAAGAACACCAAATATATTCCTACCCATTTCTCATAAGCCAAGATTCGATATTCTCCTTGCTAGCACTAGTGAAGATAATCGAGGTACGAGCTAAGGTGTGGATAAACTTAGAGGCGCAACACTTGGGGCGCTAGGGCAAATCCATTCGGAGAGGTGTAGCAGAGAGTTGCTTAAAAAGATGTTGCTGTTTTTTGGTCTTCAAGAGGTAAACACAAGAAAACTTATCTCTAGAATAGTTTTTGAATCTGATGGTACCATGTCTACCTAGCTCTAATTTAGGAGATGCCACTTCATTTTTTTAAAATTTATACCCAAGGTATTAAATTTACAAAAATTTCGATGGAAATTTTGGGGATATTCAAAATTTTGATTTTGATTTTAAAGAAATCATGGACATTTATAGAAATATTTGAAAATTTACAACGAAACTTTGTGTAATTTTAAATATCATAATTATGTATCTTTTACATAAATAATATTGTATATATAAGGTATGTATAGTGAATTTTGTCAAGTAGTATGATTAAAATTTATGGCGAAAAATATAAAATAAATATGATTTGAGAGTAAAGTAATAACCAAATCTCCTAGGAACTTCATTAAAACAAAATACCACAATTTCAATACAAATCATCATTTAAAACCACATTATTTTAAATTTTGAAATATTTTGAGTTTAACCGAAATTTTGGGATATTTCGAGAAATTTCGGTAGATATTTAACAAAGTAATTTTATTAAGAATTCAAGATTTCGGTCAATATCGAGAAATATCAAAAATATCGGGAAATTTCGACAGATATTCTGCAAAATTGGATCGAAGGTGAGATTTCGCTTCGAGACCCCCGAAAATCCAAAATTTCGGTCGAAATTTCGAGGTATCGGAGGATATTTAAGACCATGTTTACACCTTCCGCTGTGCCCGCATCCCCGGGGGTTCATACCGAGATCCCAACAAGCCAATGGAAAGTCCTTGGTGTAAGGATATCGCAAGATGGGTTGACTGCTAGAATAGTGCCCTGCGAGCCAATACTAGATAGGTTTTTTTTTTTTAACTATTCTTGTAATAAACAATTTCGTTTTACATTATATTAATAAAAGATATTCTCATCTTATATTTATATTGTTATAATTGTATGATGAAATCCTTAGAATTCACACATAGCTATTGGGCTTGATATCTCATTGGATGGATATCATAGAACAAGTCTTTAAGGCTATGATTTTTAAATACCATCCAAGTCATAGAATTATCAAGATAGGACATTGATAATTCGGATAGACTTGCGCCTATGATGCACACTCTTAATTAGAGAATGTCTCGTTTTATAGACATTAGTGTAGTTGACACAAATGCACATATGTGGGCGCTTGTTGAGAGCAAGTTCACTGATTATCCTGACTGAAACTTTCTAAATTGGAATTATTTCTATATATGTAGAATTAGGAGTTTCTTAATCACGATAATGCAAGATTAATTCTTTGACTTGAGTCATCACAGTAATCTTATATATTGACTCACTACGCTTTGACTCATGTGTCAATTCTTATACAAGGACACATATGGACTAGTGATTGGGTATAATGACTCGTATATGGAGGTTGGTGTTGACAACAAAGGATCCATCACTTGTCTAGATGAACAAGTGAATTTTCTATAATATTATAAGTGGTTTGACTGAGTTAGTACTTGGTCAAGGCAAATAAGTAATTAATTAAGAAATGCGTTTCTTGAATTAATTAATCACTAGTCAAACAGACTTGAATTATTAAGATTGAATTTACAAGGATCTCGACCAATAAGATTCCTTGATCCTTAATTCAATTGGGAAATTAGTTGATGGAAGAATCTCACTTGCATGGGATGCGCGATTGGAAAGGTTCACTTTGAATCGCCTACATCTAGGTCATCAAGATAAGTAGCTAGAAACTTTTCTTAGATTTGTGGGTATCTTATATTTAATGGAGATTAAATAATAAGATGGTTAATTAAAAGTGTTTAATTAATCGAGACCATTTAATTGTCCAAATTAAATCATAAAGGTTATGAACCCACTACTAGTATGTTGGTGAAACCTAAAGGGTCACACACAATATTTGGACAAATTCATTTCTTAACTAAGGGACGATAGCACCAACGAGGAATCCTTGCGGAACCGTTTAATTCCATACCAAAGTATGAATCTTCATACATGTATTGCCATACAAGCTATCGGCAATGGAACACGTCGACCTCTTGGGAGAGTTTACATACATGAACAAGTCTTGGCAAGGCCAGTTATATCCCACATCTCATAGCCTCTATGACTTGGAACTTGTTTTAGGATTACGGTCTTTGAGAGCATTCCATAGGTATCCCGACCACTCCCCTAGCCATATGCAATCCATGGGATCTTTATCTATACTAACACTAATTATAACAATAAGGAAGCATTCCGTAATAGTCTAAGTGATAAGACTGACATAGTGTTAATGTTTAAGCCAACAGATGGCTCGCTGAGCATATAACACTTTCATGGCTATCTCGGGTCTTCCCACATATCTGCTGCCTGCCCACTGCATGAGCTATGTCTGATCCATCCGCCAATAATTTTAGTTTTTCAATGGCAACTTGGATCCCCACATACCTGCTTAATGCTCCTACTGCACAAGCAATGTTCGATCCATCCATCAACAAAATCTCGGCCACATGAATCTGCCTACCCGGCTTCGCACCATTCCACCATAACTTTCGGCTCAACGATTAACCCATCTCGGCCCGTTTTTTGCCTTCATGGTTTATATCCATGTGGTTAGACCTCCACAAACCTGCCCCTTGGTCTCTCAACTACATGCATCTGTCCTCTCAGCTTTCGATACTATCACTTTGATCTCTAGCTCGGTGGATTGCTTTTTGGCTCCTTAACTCTGCCTCCCCGATACCTAGCTTGCGCGTTCTTCCGCCCTCTCGACAACGCGAGTCTGCCCATTTGACCTCTGGCTCTACAAATCTGCCGCCCCTCCCAGCACCGCAATTGCTCCCACTGGCTTCCTATCTACCCAACACAAATTTGGCTCTGCTGCTGCGGATCTGCCTATTGCTGGCACCACGATTTTTCAATGTTTTCTGGTTAATGTTCAACGGGATTACTCTTGCTCCCACTGGCTTCCTATCTTCCCACCCGGCAACACAAATTTGGCTCTGCTGCTGCGGATCTGCCTATCTGCTGGCACCACGATTTTTCAACGTTTTCTGGTTAACGTTCAACGGGATTACTCTTTTCCCGTTGGTAATATAACTGATCCTATCTCCTTTTGTCATCTTCTCCGGCTTCACCACGACCTCAATTTGTGCTTTCTGTAACGAAATCGTCGAGCTTGATTACTCTTCCATCTCCTACCATCATTCCCACGATGAAATCCACGTTTAACAAAAAATGCTTCCCCATAGATCTAGATTTAACATGCGCGTTTCCTAAATCTACAATCTATGGCTTCGATACCAGTTGTTAGGAATCAATGCGCATAGCGAATAAAAGTGAATGGAAAAACAAAAAAAATAATGACACAAGATTTACATGGTTCGGCATAACTTGCCTACATCCACGAACCAACACCTAGACTACATCTTTATTTCTCAATAGTGAATCAATCAATTACAAGAAGAGTTCTACTATTTATCATAGTGGAGAAGTCTAAACCCTAACAAATAAGAAAACGATCCTTAACAACTTAGGGAACAATTCCTATCACAATAGGAAACAAAGCCAATCAAAATAGGACTCAAATCTGCCAAAATCCGCCCAAAATCTCTCCAACGTGTGCCCTAAGTCTCGGATTCGCGTACAGTAGCCGTGGCTAAAATACCCCATAGCTGCGGCTACCCTGTTCCAATTCCATCTACACTTGTTTTTACTCTTTTGCGACCTATCTCGTCTTTTATTTGGCTCTATTCTTCGACTCTCAATCCTATTTATGATCCAACTCCACTATATCCCAACAACTTGTACTCCAAAAAGCAACCCATACAAACACATTTCAAATATTATTTCTCAGTACTATAAAAAAACATCTCTGACCTTTGAGAAATGGTATTGATAACATGTCTTTGATCAAATCGGTTCTATCTCTCACCACATGACTTTGCCTCGGTAACAGATAATGCCAATTATGAAATCCTTGAAAAAAGAGGATGAATCGAAATATAGCTGCTACACCAAAACTAGGTGCAAAGAACCAACCAGACTGCCCTAGTGGATAAATCAGGAATACAAAAACAAAAACAGCAATTGGACCAGAGAACGCGATTGCATTATAAGGTCGCAATTGAACAGATCGAGCAAGCTCAAATTGACGTAACATGAAACCTATTAGTCCGAAAGCGCCATGCAGAGCAACAAAAGTCCACAGACTGCCTAATTGACACCAACGAGTAAAATCTCCTTGTGCTTCAGGATTTCTGGTAGTAGATCCATAATCAAAAAAGTGTTTGTGATTGTTCCAGAAGAAATGAAACAAAAGATATGGCAGAGCTAGGACAGTTATTGTATGAGGTCTACCCAATGCTAGATGCAGAGGCTCATAATAGATCGATATGAATATCATGAGCTGTCCCGTAATATTTATCATAAAATTATATCCCTGAGATAAAATGTCCACCAAATCGATCCGTATGGTTTCCTTTTACATTTTTTGTAGGGTTGTCATTTAAATTAAAGGTTGAGCTGATATCAATTTGGATAGCTCATTCAATCTTTTCATAAAGGAAAATACTTAACCTTTTCCCTAAACAACTTTTGCTACTTTGCTATGACAGAGAAAAAGATTTGAATGCACATTTTCGCTTTGTTGAATGCTCATGTGTGAGAGAAAAAAAGATTTAAAGTACAAGAAATCAAGTTTTTTGTAATAAATTAAGCATGTTAACGGGACAACCGGCACTAATTTTTCATTTAAATGTCATGTGTTCGAATCTCATTGAAAACATATAACTTATCACTCTATGTGAATACATTATAGGTTGGTGATGACTAGTTCATAATGCTTGATCCAGTTAGTAATGGTTATTTACCTAGTGACAATCAATCTAAGTTATATGCATCAGCGAGCTTTGGTGGAAAGAACATTATGTGGCGGTTAGGTTTCTTTTATTACAGTAGTCACTACGAACTTCACCCGACTAATATTAAGATGTTAAAAAATGACATGTTTTTTCTTAAATGGTCAAGGGACATTGACAGAATTTGACCATTCAAGCAAGCGGATAATTCGTGAATGTATAGGGAGCAACACTCTCTTGTATTCAGGGACGAACCCAGGATTGTGTATCCAAAGGGGCTAATACGAAAACATAGGGGAAATCTTGAATTCTTTTATTATTTTGAGGGGGCAAAATCTCAAATATCAAAATATTTTTAATTTTTTTTTTTGAAAATTCCCAGGGTAAATTTCCGCCGGTCTCCCTGCAGAGCAAACCTGTCCACATGCAATAGCCCGCAAACCATGTGTGGAGGTAAGCCGCCCTAGGTTACCCATAGGCGACGGGCAAGATAAGTGCAGGGCCCCTCACGGTAGGACGGAAGATTATACCCTCCACCAGCATCACATGAGGTTTCGAACCCACCCCCCACGGCGGGACAGAAGGTAATACCTTCCACCAGCATCATATGGGGTTTGAACCTGGGTGGGTTCTCACAGTCGAAGACCTTGTGACCAACTTGGCCAAAATATTACATGAGTAAAAAAATAGATTTCCAGAAGTTGAGGGGGAAGCTGCCACCACCGCCCCCCTCCCTTGACTCCGTCTCTGCTTGCATCTATAACCATTGAATCGATCCATTGTGGCCATTTTGATGCATTTAGGACCACTGAACTAAGAGATGGTGGATAATAAAAAAACTACATCATTTACAATCCAAAGTTATATGATGCACTCAGAATGTTAGCTTCAGGTGTACCAAATAACAACCCCAACCAAGCAAAATTAGGGAATTTTTTTTTATGGTAGAGGAAGTTCACTCGTCCTAGGGTCTATATCTTTCACACAATAAAGTGTATTGTGTTAAGTTTCCATACACTCTTTTAAAAGAGATAAATACAAAATGGTCAGACCATTTAATAAAGAATTACTTCAAAAATTAGAATATAAAAAAGTAGATTCCTCTTAGCCAAAAAGGTGGCCATAATAGGTGTGTGTGAAAGTCGTTTACTTTGTATTCTACTGACTTCTTTTCATCTCTGAAAAGCTTGTTACTACTGTTCTCTCCTTTTACACTCTCTTTGACACTATCTCCGAGTGGTTCCAACAATTGAAATGATTCATATCTGTGGATTCATGTGTGATTCATATTATAAAAGTGATTCTAATGTAAACAAAAAAAAAAGTGATTCTAACTATATCGTCTCGATAATTTCTAGAAAAAAACACTCATCTTTTGATTTATTTTTTAACTTTATCTTAAAGCAACGATTTCGTTATAGTAATCAACCAAGAGAGTAACTCTGGTTGTAGTTAGTGGACAAAATGTTATAGTAATCAACCAAGAGAGTAACTCTGGTTGTAGTTAGTGGACAAAATGTAACATAGTCGCTCCATATTTCATTATAAATATGATATGGGTTGGATGATGATAATCACCTGCCCAATCAAATCTAATGGTTAAAAGTTAAGTGGTTCTATTGCACTTGAGTACTTGACCCAGTGTAAATTGAGCTTTGAAGTAAGGCATCAATAACAGGAGTTAGTTTAAACAAACATTATCATACTTTGTAGGGAATAATTCTAATCTGCTTTCGATTTGGACATACTTAAGTATATTTCACATAATGAGTGAATCATGTTTGTCATATAATTGATCACTCATTTTGTAAAATATATTGGATGTGATCGAAGCGGGAGTAGACTAAAACTTAATACAAATTAGAACAAGCAATAATTTGATGAACACGAAAAGACCACTACTTGCTACTTTATTTGAATCAACATAAATTTCATAAGTTGTACCACAAGTCTACCAATCATGATTAAAATTTGTCTAAATTATGTGCAGTATAATCCAAAATTTTCAAATAATATTCAGCAATCACCATTTTAATTACACAGATTTATTGAAATTTTTTCTAAACTTTCCAATCAGATTACAAAACATCAAATCCTACGAAAGACCTGTTCTATTTGAATTTTCTTCATCCGCAGAAAACGAATCAAAAATCTGCTGAGATTTCTTGCAATGAGCAATGGCTGCTTCGATCGATCCTTCAATCTCCGTAGCACTGCTGCTCCTCCGAATAAGCTGCATCTCATGAAAACCATTCGAATTAGCCGAAAACGACGACGAAGAAGACGAAGAATTCGACGAGGACGACGATAAGCACGTCGTCGGAGAATGTCGTTTGATCGCACTCGAAAACGATCTTCTCTGCACATTATTATTGTTGTGACTACTATCTTCACTAACAATCACTTCATTATCAATGTTCTTGATAATCGAAGCAATCGTTGGATAATCAGCTCTTCCAATTTGACCTAACTGCTTTTTCTTCGATAAGTACTTATTCGAAATCGAAGTTTGTTCAACAGCTTTCGGATCATTGGATTCGTCTGCACAAGGTGATTTGGTGAAAAGATATTTGAGATAAGCTCTTGAAGCTTTCAGCTTATTAAGCAGCTTCAGCTTATTGATCAGCTTCAGCTTTTTTGACGGCTTTTTCGTTGGGTGATTATTGTTGCTGTTGATGAAGCTGCTTAATTCGGTGGACCATTCGAAGAAGTAATCGTCTGGATTGAGCTCACAGCTGGCTCTGCATGATTCCGATGGCGATGAATCTTGCGGCGTGTTGGCGGTGTTGGTGGAGGGTGCAGTGAATGGCATTGGGTAGTAATTGTGGTATTGTTGGAAGGGTGATTTGGTAATATCAAATGTGGTGGTGGTGGTGCGGAGGAGGTGGAGGGGGAGGAGTTTGCCTTTGTAGAAGAGCTCATCAGCTGTGGTGGTTTCTCTCTCATTGGAGGAGGAGAGAGAATTTTGGAACTCAAATTCTTTGTTTTTTGAAGGTGATGAATATGATGAGATTAATTCCATGTCTATGTACTCTTCTTCTTCATCTCCAAATTTATCATTCTTAGCCATTTTTCATCAATCTAGCACTCTCTCTCTCTATATATATGTATATCTATATCTCTCTCTGTGTGAAGATGCTTATGGGGAGATGAGCATAGTAAAAGGGGAAGAGGAAAGGCAGAGGAGCATCATTTAAAAGAGGGAATGGTTCCAAGTCAGAAAAGCATGAAAGAGATGTCAGGTAATATTTATTTCTTTTATTACGAAAAAATTAATTAAATTCTTTGATATTTGTAGAAAATAAATATGAGTTTAAGATTCAAGGAAGGATAAGATTATGAAGAATTTGGAGCAATAATTTAGGTGTCAACCTCAAAACGTGTGATATGCACATATATGTGGCCATCTACAACACTGTTTATGCCTTAGTTCCAAACAAGGAAAAAACTATTTCTTTCTAATGATTTAGCACCAAATTTTTGGATTTAATTGATTTATGAACAAAACCCACGATATCATTAAGGGTAGATGACATCATGTTTTTCATTGTTGTAGTTCTCAACCACTTTGTCAATCATGTTTTTCATTATTATAGTTCTCAACCATTTTGTCAATTTTTCATACCTCGATATTATTTATAGCAAAAGTATTATCAGTTAACTTGTTTTCATTAGCCTTTATGTGCGAGACCTGTTGATTTAGTAGTATCCATTTTCTATTTTATGTGAGAGGTACTGGGTTTGAATTCAAACTACTACAAAATGTGACTCTCATCTTCTTTATGGAGTTACATAGAGTCTTTATAGTTCAAAATTATAATTTTATACCTGGGTTTGTCAGGATGTATATTATATCCCCTTCTTCTTGAATTTTAAAAAAAAAAACGTGTTTTCATCATCAGCACTGATATAAAGATGGTTGCAATTGGCTTCGGACCTTAGAAGTTAGAGATTTTTAAGAATAATTTTTAACTACTACATGAAAAATAAGATGATATCAACTCTAAACACAAAGGAAAAGATTCCATCACCTAGGAATTCAAATTATAAATTTCTAAAATGGTAGATCTTAATGGTTCTGATTAGGTTTTATAGGCTTTGGATTTTTTTTCACTTGAGTCCAAAAACATCACTTTTTTTAATCAGAATCCACAAATGAATAATGGAGGGCGCATATATATCCCTTCTGCAACATCCACAACTTTCTCTGCAACAAAGATTAACTTAAACCCATTCCTCAAAACCTGGTTTTCTGCACCCTTCACAATTATTATTATTATTATTATTATTAAATGCCAAGAATTGAAATCTCCATAGATATCGTAGTTGACTTGGTCAAAACATGGGCATATATTACCCTCTTTTTTTACAGTTTTTGAGAAATGAAATTAAATGTGTTTTTGACCCTATTGCACCTAACTACTCTTGGGTTCAACATTTTATTGTAAATTGAAAAGTTAAATCCATACAAAGCTCGAGGCTTTTGTTTGAACACTCTTGTAATAATCTCCTTTCATATTCACTATGACTGGCCTATAATGTAGCACTTGCCCCACACAAATGTTACATGGTAACTTGTTTGAAATGTAGCCTTGCATAATTTGTTATTTATGATTGCGGAAAACTAACTCAACGAAAATGACATGATAAGATATATGATGACTGTTAAAAGAAAATTAGTACACGGCACGACTCTACACTTCAATGTAAACATCTATCTATCTATATATATATATATATATCCATATATATATCCATATAAAATCACATAAAAACACAAAAATATGTGTATATGTAATTGTTGGCATATTTGTAGAAGCATTGATTCGAGTATAAAGGGAATTTCATGTATTTGTAGGTTTTAGTATTGCAAAGAAAAGAAAAAGTATAGTAAAGAAATATAAAGAAAAAAAATAAATTGTGTATATAGATTGATGTGGTACTATTTTTCTCAATTAACTTTTAAATATTCTTCATTTTTTGTCTAACTCCTGTACCTTATAAAATATGGCGGAAACCAAAAAGAAAAACGCAGTGACGAAAAAGTATCCAACATGATATTAAAAGTGTTAAACACGGTATTAGTCTTGTCGAAAGGGACGAAGCCACAAATTTTCGTTAGGTGGGGCAAATGCGTGAAAACTTGATATTTTTTTATTTTCGAAGGAGGGACCACCAGTCACCGCCCCCGGCTCCGTCTCTGGTGTCAAAACCTTTTTTTTTTGGTTTACTCTTAATTTATGGACACGAGTGTTGGATGCGTGTCGTGTTCAATACTGTTGAGATGAGCGTATGCATGACGCAAGGTGAGTTTTGGAACGCCAATTCTCTATAGATTGTGATGATGAAGAGAGGATAAAAAACATACTATGGTGAATTCCATTTTACTCCCTCGAATTTTTAGTGAATCAAAAGTCGACTCAACACGAAGATGTACTTCATCATATCATGCAGAACTCTTTATTTTGTTTCAATTGTTAACTTCAAATGAAGCAAAAGTTCTCTATGAAACAGAGAAGATTTATCTGAGTAAGTTTACTTGAAATCTTTAGAGGATCCCTTGGATGCTTTTATATCAGATGGGTCACATGTCACCTGACAAACTTGAAAAAAAAGAAGCTCTTTTCTCTGCTGTGGCCCAATTCTATTCTATTGGCTTCTTATTGTTATATTGAAACTTGACATATATTGGAGCCTTTTGTGGTACAAATAGCCTTTCCAACAATGTAAAAGTTCCAAAAGCAAGAGACCCTTTATGTATTCTGTAAATTAACAGATGAAAAATGATGAACTCTATTCACTGATCCAATTATACATTCAAAATGACATCTCTGGAGAAGAGTGTTTCATTTCTGTACAAAGTTACTTCATACACTCTATTTTTAGTGCATTTACCGCGTCGGGAAGGTAAAAATAAGAACGGGAAAAAACAGCAATCTTTATAACTGCTAACTGATCCATGTTCCGTAATTTCTTGATTAAATTTCAAGCTTTACAATTGTGATTGCTAAATAAGGAAAACGAAAAGTTCGGGCTTAAGGCAACCACATATCAATATCCAACATGACTAGCTCTGTTTATGTGTCTAACTTATTGTAAACGACTTAGGACAATGCAATTAATTCATCTTTAAACTATCATAATCTCGAGATTATGTAGAAATTACCAAGAAATTTAGCTTCTTTTTCCCTTCATCCGTTATGGAATAGAATGCATTTGAATCATAACTATAAACATCAGAGGCGCTTAGCAGACCTTGAAGCTGGCTTAGTAGATTGGTTGATCACTATACACTATGTTTGGGTTCCTTATCGAATTTCTCATCAAATTCCCAGTCAGTGATTCCATCTATGGAATTGCCTCTGCTGTGGTTCTCAAGTTCTAACTCCATTTTCAACTTTGACAATTGAGCCTCAGCATCTGAACTCTGCTTATTACTATTAATTCCAAGAGAGTCGAGATGGTCCAATCGTTTCGAATCTGGTTTTTCTGTGGTTGTTTGGTTTCGAATCAAAGGGAGAGTAATTATGGGATTAAAAGGCAGTGACACTCCTCTTTGTGCCTCGTTTCCCGAGGTTGATTCGGGATTAGACTCCATTTTCTCTTTTGCGGGATGTCTGGGAGAGAGAAAGGGAATATTTCTTGGAGTTCTTGTCTTTGATGGTGTCTCTTCTCTTAAAATTGGAGTCTCAAATTCTATAGATGGTCTTTCAATGGATTCAAATTCCTCTTTCATCATTGCAAGTGCATCTGATAATTCCTTCACTCTTCCATCACTTTTCCTGGTTAGAAAGGAGTCATATTTTTCATTCCCGGGGCGTTTAATAGGTGTTATTCTTGGGAGGTATAGAGACTTCAGGTCGCGGAACAATCACAATTGTTAGTGTGTGTGATGGGCCCATTGTAATTGTCTCGGGACGTGAAATCCTAATACCTTGTAAGAATAAATGAAAGACATAATCTTCCCAAATAGATGTTATTTTTGGCAGGTATAGGGACTCCAGGTCGCGCAACAATCACAATTGTTAGTGTATGGTGGGGCCGTTGTAATTATCCCGGGACGTGAAATCCTAATACATTGTAAGAATAGTGTGCATTAAATATAAATGAAAAGGCATAATTTACCTTGAATCTTTGTTTTGATGAGTATCAAATTGTTCCTTAATGCTTTCAGCTACGCTAAATGTGGTTATGAGCTGCAAGGTAAACAGCCACCAGCAAGTAGGACAATAGAAGGAAATGAGTCATGTTCTAGCGGTTTAACTAAAATATATGATATGGGTGTTAGAAGGATTAAAAGATGGGATAGTTTAGACCTTGGTCTCTAAAGTCTTGTACTGTTCTTCGAGACTTCTCCTCGAAGTAACTGCATCGAACTTTTCCTTCGTGGAAGCTGTCCCATCTAACCTGGCAAAAACGGATATTAGATATGTGCTTTGCTTGAAATTATCATTTCAAAATAATTAAGAAATACCGTTTCATATTCTCCACAAGCTCTCGAATTGAAGAAATTAAAGGCCCAAACTCCTCCTGGTTGATCATGACACAAATTTATGTAAGGAGGTTAAAAAAAATTTTGACCTTTGATCAGCCAAATGTATAAATTTTACAGCTATGTTAGCTCTGTTAAATACCTTGTATGAAGCTAAAAGGGTTATAGCCAAATCCCCAAAGTACTCCTCATTGCTCTCCAACTCATCACTTGCATGTAGAAAAGTTGAAAATAGTTGTAAAAATGTTGAGACCAATAATTTATATTGTATCAAATGAAACAAGACAAGACAGATTGTTCAATCTTCGCTTAAACTTCAGGGAAATTAAAGTACCAGCATAGAAACAAGAGAACTTACTCGACCAACTTATCCCTTTGTGCAGCATACGAGCACTGGAAGATCCAGGTATTTTCGAGAAAATTGACAAATGTGTTGCAAACTTCTGCTTCTGCTCTATATGTAGCAATAGATTTTGACAGTTCATCCTCCTGAATAGAATCACTGGTTTAGAAATTAGAGCATTTCCAAATAAGCTTTAGCCTTCGAATTATCCTAGTTTGCAAAAGGCTATCTTACCTTCAACTTGAAATGTTGAATAATTTCATTACTAGCTTCATCAAACTGATCTCTTTCTTCCCTGGCATTGTGAAGACGGGCATGTGTAGAAGTCAAGGCAATAGTAACCTAAATACAGACTCATTAGATATAACAATATGGCTAAAGACCCATAGACATCAGATTGTCACTCAAGATGGAATCCGCGGACAAGTATGATTGAAATGGATAGCATAATCTTACCCTCTAAGCTTTAGTTTCCAAAGTTGCATTTTTTAAAAAAAAATTCTTTGAGGGATCAAAAAAGACAGAGTAACTGGAACGCCTCATACCCACCCTTTCCAATTTTAGTGCACTTTTTTCTGAAAGATATTGGTTGGTATTTCACATAATTTCACTAGATTTTGTACCAACAATATTTAGCTGAAAGTTGGAGCCCACATCCAAAAACTCTAACCAGGAGAAAAAAAGTGAATTTAGGTACCTTTTTCAGCTCTGCTTCAAGCTCAACTTTTCGCTTTTCAAGACATTCGATTTCAGCAACCAGTTCCTGAGAAAGGCCATTTTAGATAACCATGTCACATATCGGGCCATGGGATAAAAAGTTTGTATGCATTCATAACATCTTTAAATCACAATTTTCCTGAGTTTAGGAAGATAACAGATATAAGCATATCTTTTTATTAGGGACATATAAGAAGTGCATCTTAATCTATTCTATATCAGCTTCACAAGAAATTGTTTGCTTAAACAACTGTAGAATTTTTTTACAGCATGTTTAATTCTTTCACATATTGAAGCAATTGGGGGCGGGAGGACGAATATTTAGTGAAACCACAAAGTACAGGTACAACATATTCGAGAGTATAAAAGGCATAGATTTTCCATTAGTGGTGTCAGATTGTTGAGAAAAATTTCTACCTTTTCCAGTAGGCTAACTTCACTTGTTTTGGCTACACGAAATTTAAGAGCTTCTTCTTTTTGTGTTCTGCTTGAGAATGAACATAAAAACACATGAGAGAAACACGTAGCATTTTTGTAGAGATTTACGCGTGTAGAGGTTAGTATATTTCCATTCGAGCAGAAACATCAAAATTTCTATCAGGACAGTTGTGGAATTGTAATAACTTTTGTTAGATGATGATGATATAAATCTGCAGAAAGAAAAAATGATGACTCATTCAGGTCTCTCAATGCCAATTTTTAAGTGCTCGTGGTCTTGGTCACTAAGAACCTAGAGCATTTAGTTTCTCTGTATTTTGGACGGGGAAGAAGGAGATCACACATGTAAGAAATACAGTAACAACTACAAACTTGTTCTCTGAAATGCGCTTTTCGGCTTTTGACGCGGAGCTAGCAAGAGATTCTGATAATATCTTCAGCTTATCAACCTGCACAATGACCAAAGGCGTACTGAAGATGAGAATAACATGAGGTGAGCAAACTATTAGCAGATCTAAGCTCTGTGCAGTTCGCATAATTATATGAACTGCAACTCAAGATCAGAGGATCAAATGATTGGTATATCATCAAAATAGAATTATTGTCTCTTCCAAACCAATTGATAAATCGGAGTTCAGATATTCTCTAAATACACTGTCTCAGAGATTACTGAATGTTTCTTCACACTCAATGTAATTCCAGTTGATAATTTAATTGACTAGACACTTTCTTCCAAGAAATGCAATATCATCATGATGACTACCTTGTTATTGTGTGCTGTCGGAGAATCCCCAGTCTTGATGAGTTTCTTACGCAATAGAAGCTTCTCCAATCTGGAACAAAGTCTAATACAGTCAAGTGTTTGGTTCGGATCCTGCAAGAATAGTTATAAGATGTCTTCAGCAAGTAAGTTGATCTGATTTTGTATTTTCTCAGCAGCTGTGTCGCACAAATAATATGAACAAAATCAGAGAGTAATAAGTTAATGACATAAGCTATTATTAGGCCAAAGATGAGCCAGAGTTCCATCAGTTACAGCTCCCATATGGGCCATATTCGGTTGACTCAAAGCTTAAATTTTAACACTAAAGAGGATTTTTATTAGTGTGTGAGTTGATTGACCTGGAATAAAAACTCATTTTGACATAGTAGAATGCTTGATCTCTGTGACACTAAGCATATGTCACCACAATCTTCACGGTAATCACAAAAAGATGAAGTAATTTTTGCTAATGTTATATATTTTCAGTGACAATTAGTCACTGAAGTTCAGACCCCAAATAGACATTGGATGCTAACATTACTACAAAAGACAATCAGAGGCAAATTCGTTTTTCTAACACAGTCTGACATTAAACCAGGATGAATGTCACCAAGTTTACATTTGCAGCACATGATGTTCTAAAACGCATATTCAACAAATGGAATTATCAAATAAATGGCTTGTGGTGAAGGCTATGCTGCTGCATGAGGAAATTAGCCTAAATATGAATTCTTATAGACAACTTAAACCACTACATTGGGGTATTGGGGTTCTTGAACTTATCACTCGACTTATCTGCAAAACCATATCGGAGTGCAGATCGAAGTTAATAACGAACAACTGGAAATCACCTCACCTCTGTTGGAACCGGAGATGCCATTTCAGATAATTCCTTTCTGCCTTCACTTAGAGGCAGCTTGTTTTTCATGTCAACCGCAGATGGTGTTTCAGGGAATTCCTTGCTGCTTTCACTTATCGGCAGCTTGTTTTTCATTTCATCTAGTTTTTTATGTATACTTGAGACTTCAGAATCTATTCTGAGAGCAAACGAAAACACAGAAAAGAAAAAAATAACTATAATGGTAATTTTTAGTGAAAGAGCAAGAGTCTAAACATACAATGGATACTTTTAGTGAAAGACCAACAGTCTAAACAAAAGTCTAATAAACGAAAGAAATAATGCTAGTCGATCCAGTAGAATCATTTATTTGTTCAAGCTCTTCTTTGCTCACAAAGACTAGGCTCTTATGATGGATCATTTTATTTTTTTCCTCCGTGCAACTTGAAACCCTCTGTGGCTTGCTTTGTGGGGTCATAAGTGCAGTAAACCAATTTGGGGTCCGTGGACTATACCTCCATCCAGTCATACAGCATTTCTCTATAATGAAAAAGAAACCCAAACCATAAATCACGAAGATATACCCTTAACCACCTTAGTATCTCCGCGTTTACTTTTAGTCCGGCTATAGCATCTTGTGCACATTGCAGTAGTTCTTCCCTCTTTGCCTGCAGTTAGAAAATGAATGCAATTAAATCTTTAAAAAGAATTTTTACTTCTTCGTCAATTCCTCTAATTAATCACATGAACACCACCACCAAAATCATGTAGTTTATACTGTACCAGTACTTCCTCATCATAGGTTGAGAAGGTTCTTGCCAAATCTTTTACACTATTCAATGTCACATTATAAGCTTCTTTTCCACCCATGAGACAGAGCCTGGATAAGGCAGGAGAAGAAAAAAATGAAAAGAAGTTTCATAATCTTCAATACTGATTGGTAATATATGTCCTACCACTAGACTAGACTTAAGGTACTCAATAAAAATAATTTAAGCAAATGAGGCAAGTAAGAATCACCGAAATATCTCCAGAAGCAAAGAAAGTTCCTCTTCATTAGGTTCTTCGAGAATCTGGGCCAGACAAAAGAGTCAGCTTGGTTAATCTCCAGCTATCACAAAGAAAAAGAGGCAACTTAACAATACAATATGCAACTACAAAATGAAACATAATTATGACGAAATCATGAATACTCATGTCAAATATAGTAATAATTAAATACTATTTCATGTAACTATACAGAGCAAAAGGATATATCGATTACTTCGGCGAAGCGCCATATAAATGGGAATAGGGAAACAAGTAAATAAAAAGCAGCAGAGAATATTTGTCCTTGGTTATAAACAATTTAGAATCTGGAGAAAATGTTTATAAGAAGATGTAGAGTACCAAAAGAAAGAGGATTGGTTGGCATTTCCCAGAGAACATACAAAGAGGGCGATTAAAAACTGTTACGCTTACCATAGACAGTGTAATGCCCTCGAGCGCTTGACTACGGAGGAACACATCATGGAAATTCATTGGTTCCCCTCCAACATCAGGATCATAATACATAGCCTGGGCATTGTAACAAATAAATACGGATAAGCGAGTAGTGCTATCGTACATCAAGAAACTGGATTTTCCTTGATGACAAACTTGACAATCCTTAGGCAAATCATATGGCAATGTTATGTGACTGATGAGTGTATAAATATAGTTTGATTGAAGAGAACAAATATATTGTGCTAGCTAGTCAAATACGCCTATAGAGTGGACAATTCAAGCTGGAGTTGACAAATTAAGAGTTAAAAATTTCCAAGATTATGGAACGATGCAGCAGTGGGCAAATATTTGAGTTTTGGAACCTGTATTTATCAGCGGGGACCTATTTATATTTCGCAGGCAATTGAGGAATTTGGTCTTTTTGCTAAAAGAATCTGGATAAAGCAGAAAATTGAAATTTTGCAGGCAGCCGTGTGCCCAAGAAGATGGCTGAGGTGTACCGTACTAGTACAAGGTTTCTCATGCTTCGAAACATTACAGGACAAAAATGAGTACATAAAAGCAGCTGTGTCAAGTGGCTTTTCGGTCAAAAGGTTAGCTCAAAAAGGAGCAAAAGGTGAGGCCTTGCTAAAACACATACCACTGTTGGTTTTGTAGGAGAATCATGTAATTCTGTAGACATGTCGAGATGTTCAGTGTTGACAGCTTCATTCAGTCTATCTATCTCTTTCAAGGCAACTAGCCATCTTCTTAGCAACTGAACTCTCTCTACCCCCCTACATGAAACAGAAACTTCCTCTAGTCGTTTTACTGCAAGCTTATAGCTTTGAAAATTCCGAGCTCCCTACAGTACCAAAATTTTTGAAGAAAATAACTTTAACCCTACTTTAAATTATTCATGTAGAAGCAAAGCGAGAAGTAATAGCTTCTGAATCCAGAAAAAGAAACAAATGAGTATACAGAAGTCATATGATTGGAATGAAAAAAAGATAAAAGGCAAAACGAAATGCAAAATAATGCACAAAGTCACGGACTCACTATCCACCGCAAGATTTTCAAATTCAACCAGATCATGGTTTAACAAATGACTACAAAAAGATGCATTGCAATATCCAAACATATTGTTCTTCATATTCTTGTTCCAGGGATTTGACACTATAAATTCAACATGGATAATCTCTAACTCATTAGTTCCAGCACATGCATAAGGTCAGTGTGTTGTTGATTTCTCTCTTTTATCATTAAAACAAAAGTTAAATGTGACTCCTAGTGACATGATGAACAACATTGTAGACTTCCAGGAAAAATGCATTAATCCACACGCAGAACCCTTACCACGACACATTTCATAACGACTATTACTCTCTTCAACCCATAGTCAGTCCTTCTGAGACATGTAAATGTTAATGTTTTAGGTACTCAATGTATATCTTAGTTTAATACTGCTAAGTATAGATCCATAAGTTAGAGTGACAATGCCTATTCAAACTTAACTCTCTGTGTCCGTTAACTCTCAGTCTTAATGTCATAGTATTTTAAAATAAACCGACTCACAATACAGCACATTTTCCTAAATTGTGATCTTTTCCATCACATAAATCAAACGTACAGGTAAAAGTATTCTTTTTACGTGTCGGAGCAAACCGATCCTCCAGATAAAGCTTCTCCAAAAAAACAACAGGGACAGGCGGACAGCAAATTCATCGAATACCACATAATTTTTTCAATCAGCATATCTAATTAACAACACAAACAGTGAAATAGATCCCTTAATAGGCATGAAATCTTCCCAGTACACTAACTAGCGATCATTGAGGAGATAACAGATGGAAGTATTTGAGTTATTTCATTATCCAAGCTTCGTTCTTCTCGCCTTGATTTCGTTCATTTCGTGTATAAAGAGACTAATCACGTATTATATCTAGCCGCATTTATCATAAGCTTAAAAAAGAATAAAGGACTGATCCTCGTATAGGAGACTGGAGAAGCAGAGAGATTAGCGAATATTACAATGCGATCTTGAAACAGCTTAGCGCCGCCAACTACGGCTTGGCCAGCTGAATTGACGACGGTGTCGGCATAGCTGCGGACGGCGCGAGTAAGGTTGCTGTTGCCGCCAGCTTCCACTGCTTTGTTCACCGCCGACCGAATCCACGACATTGTACAAAATGAAAAATGCTGTTTCGATCGGAGACGATTGAATGATTGCGCAAATAAGAGAGAGAGAGAGAGAGAGAGAGAGAGAGAGAGAGAAGAAGGAGATGAAGAAGAAGAAGAATGAGGAGATGAGCGTTATATAAAGTTCAAGTCTCGATCCATTTGTTTCGCGCCTCTCGGTTATCTATTTTGCCATAAATACCCTCGGCAGTTTACCACACGCGCTTGTCACGCTCCTTTCTTACCTATTTTTTTTTTAATCAACCAAGAGAATTTTAAATAAATAATACAAAAATAAATCCAAATTAAGAAAATAATACACAAAAAATTGGACATCAGGAAATAATACATTCCGCGCTGATGTGGCGCGGAATCAAGCTGATTTCGCGCCACGTCAGCGCGGAATCAATAAAAAAACTTTTTTTTTTTAAATTTTCGGCCATTCCGCGCTTACGTGGCGCGGAATGGCCGAATTTTTTTTTTTTAATATTAAATGGCATTCCGCGCCACGTAAGCGCGGAATGGCAGGCCTCTTTTTCTCTTTCCACCTTTTCTCTTTCCCCTTTTTTTCCGACTCATTTTTCTTCATTTTTCGTGCGTTTTCGGGTTTCGACTTGAACATAAAAAATGTAGACTTGAGCATAAACTACTTTTTAGAACAAGAATTGGGTCGTTTCGATGCTCGAGTAAAGAAATATGGCAAGACGAAAAAAAATAATACCAGTTTTTTTAATGAATCATTATTTTTTTTCCGACTCATTTTTCTCCATTTTTCGTGCGTTTTCGGGTTTCGACTTGAACATAAAAAATGTAGACTTGAGCATAAACTACTTTTTGAAACAAAAAATTGGGTCGTTTCGATGCTCGAGTAAAGAAATATGGCAAGACGAAAAAAAAATACCAGTTTTTTTTAATGAATAATGACTTTTTATTTTTTTCCGACTCATTTTTCTTCATTTTTCGTGCGTTTTCGGGTTTCGACTTGAACATAAAAAATGTAAACTTGAGCATAAACTACTTTTTGAAACAAGAATTGGGTCGTTTCGATGCTCGAGTAAAGAAATATGGCAAGACGAAAAAAAATAATACCAGTTTTTTTAATGAATCATTATTTTTTTTCCGACTCATTTTTCTCCATTTTTCGTGCGTTTTCGGGTTTCGACTTGAATATAAAAAATGTAGAATTGAGCATAAAATACTTTTTAAAACAAGAATTGGGTCGTTTCGATGCTCGAGTAAAGAAATATGGCAAGACGAAAAAAAATAATACCAATTTTTTTTAATGAATAATGACTTTTTATTTTTTTCGGACTCATTTTTCTCCATTTTTCATGCGTTTTCGGGTTTCGACTTGAACATAAGAAATGTAGAATTGAGCATAAAATACTTTTTGAAACAAAAATTGGGTCATTTCGATGCTCGAGTAAAGAAATATGGCAAGAGTCTTGAGAAAATCAATCCAAGATTGGAGAAGAGCGAGGATTGCTATCAAGACCCATATTTCTTTACTCGAGCATCGAAACGACCCAATTCTTGTTTCAAAAAGTATTTTATGCTCAAGTCTACATTTTTTATGTTCAAGTCGAAACCTGAAAACGCACGAAAAATGGAGAAAAATGAGTCGGAAAAAAATAAAAAGTCATTATTCATTAAAAAAAACTGGTATTTTTTTTTCGTCTTGCCATATTTCTTTACTCGAGCATCGAAACGACCCAATTTTTGTTTCAAAAAGTAGTTTATGCTCAAGTCTACATTTTTTATGTTCAAGTCGAAACCCGAAAACGCACGAAAAATGGAGAAAAATGAGTCGGAAAAAAAATAATGATTCATTAAAAAAACTGGTATTATTTTTTTTCGTCTTGCCATATTTCTTTACTCGAGCATCGAAACGACCCAATTCTTGTTTCAAAAAGTAGTTTATACTCAAGTCTACATTTTTTATGTTCAAATCGAAACCCGAAAACACATGAAAAATGAAGAAAAATGAGTCGGAAAAAAAGGGGAAAGAGAAAAGTTGGAAAGAAAAAAAGAGGCCTGCCATTCCGCGCCACATCAGCGCGGAATGGCAGCATTCCGCGCTTACGTGGCGCGGAATGCCATTTAATATTAAAAAAAAAAAATTCGGCCATTCCGCGCCACGTAAGCGCGGAATGGCCGAAAATTTTTTAAAAAAAAATATATTGATTCCGCGCTGACGTGGCGCGGAATCAGCTTATTAATATAATACCAGTTTTTTTAATGAATCATTATTTTTTTTCCGACTCATTTTTCTCCATTTTTCGTGCGTTTTCGGGTTTCGACTTGAACATAAAAAATGTAGACTTTAGCATAAACTACTTTTTGAAACAAAAATTGGGTCGTTTCGATGCTCGAGTAAAGAAATATGGCAAGACGAAAAAAAAAATACCAGTTTTTTTTAATGAATAATGACTTTTTATTTTTTTCCGACTCATTTTTCTTCATTTTTCGTGCGTTTTCAGGTTTCGACTTGAACATAAAAAATGTAGACTTGAGCATAAAATACTTTTTGAAACAAGAATTGGGTCGTTTCGATGCTCGAGTAAAGAAATATGGCAAGACGAAAAAAAATAATACCAGTTTAATGAATAATATTTCCTGATGTTTAATTTTTTGTGTATTATTTTCTTAATTTGGATTTATTTTTGTATTATTTATTTAAAATTCTCAATCAACGAAAGCAAGGAGCTTTGTTGAGTTGTTGGAAATTCTAGTCCAGATTCGATTATGATTGATCATAAATTAAGTGAATTACTCATTATATGATTAGTCATAAATTAAGTGAATTACTCGCTATATGATTAGTCATAAATTAAGTGAATTACTTTTATGTTTAGAATATGAACAAGGGAAATTCAAGCCTAAATTCGGCTTTGCCAAACCCATGTGTATTTTTTAAAATAATTTACCAATTATATGACAAGTGTAATACAATTTCCTTGTGAAATACACTTGGGTGCGACCAAATCGGGTCCGGGCTAAAATTTTCCTATGGGACAAAACCCATATATTACTTATATTTCTTCAAAACATTGTTTGGATTACATTTGGACATTTATTAGCTTATAGCATTCTTGCTACATTGTTTTTGAGGATGTTGGGCAAAAACTCGAGAATTTTAAATAAATAATACAAAAATAAATCCAAATTAAGAAAATAATACACAAAAAATTAAACATCAGGAAATAATACATTCCGCGCTGACGTGGCGCGGAATCAAGCTGATTCCGCGCCACGTCAGCGCGGAATCAATATTTTTTTTTTTTTTTAAATTTTCGGCCATTCCGCGCTTACGTGGCGCGGAATGGCCTAATTTTTTTTTTTTTTAATATTAAATGGCATTCCGCGCCACGTAAGCGCGGAATGCTGCCATTCCGCGCTGATGTGGCGCGGAATGGCAGGCCTCTTTTTCTCTTTTCAGCTTTTCTCTTTCCCCTTTTTTTCCGACTCATTTTTCTCCATTTTTCGTGCGTTTTCGGGTTTCGACTTGAACATAAAAAATGTAGACTTGAGCATAAACTACTTTTTGAAACAAGAATTGGGTCGTTTCGATGCTCGAGTAACGAAATATGGCAAGACGAAAAAAAATAATACCAGTTTTTTTAATGAATCATTATTTTTTTTCCGACTCATTTTTCTCCATTTTTCGTGCGTTTTCGGGTTTCGACTTGAACATAAAAAATGTAGACTTGAGCATAAACTACTTTTTGAAACAAAAATTGGGTCGTTTCGATGCTCGAGTAAAGAAATATGGCAAGACGAAAAAAAAAATACCAGTTTTTTTTAATGAATAATGACTTTTTATTTTTTTCCGACTCATTTTTCTCCATTTTTCGTGCGTTTTCAGGTTTCGACTTGAACATAAAAAATGTAGACTTGAGCATAAACTACTTTTTGAAACAAGAATTGGGTCGTTTCGATGCTCGAGTAAAGAAATATGGGTCTTGATAGCAATCCTCGCTCTTCTCCAATCTTGGATTGATTTTCTCAAGACTCTTGCCATATTTCTTTACTCGAGCATCGAAATGACCCAATTTTTGTTTCAAAAAGTAGTTTATGCTCAAGTCTACATTTCTTATGTTCAAGTCGAAACCCGAAAACGCACGAAAAATGGAGAAAAATGAGTCGGAAAAAAATAAAAAGTCATTATTCATTAAAAAAAACTGGTATTATTTTTTTCGTCTTGCCATATTTCTTTACTCGAGCATCGAAACGACCCAATTCTTGTTTCAAAAAGTAGTTTATGCTCAAGTCTACATTTTTTATGTTCAAGTCGAAACCCGAAAACGCACGAAAAATGAGTCGGAAAAAAATAAAAAGTCATTATTCATTAAAAAAAAACTGGTATTATTTTTTTTCGTCTTGCCATATTTCTTTACTCGAGCATCGAAACGACCCAATTCTTGTTTCAAAAAGTAGTTTATGCTCAATTCTACATTTTTTATGTTCAAGTCGAAACCCGAAAACGCACGAAAAATGGAGAAAAATGAGTCGGAAAAAAATAAAAAGTCATTATTCATTAAAAAAAACTGGTATTATTTTTTTCGTCTTGCCATATTTCTTTACTCGAGCATCGAAACGACCCAATTTTTGTTTCAAAAAGTAGTTTATGCTCAAGTATACATTTTTATATTCAAGTCGAAACCCGAAAACGCACGAAAAATGGAGAAAAATGAGTCGGAAAAAAAATAATGATTCATTAAAAAAACTGGTATTATTTTTTTTCGTCTTGCCATATTTCTTTACTCGAGCATCGAAACGACCCAATTCTTATTTCAAAAAGTAGTTTATGCTCAAGTCTACATTTTTTATGTTCAAGTCGAAACCCGAAAACGCACGAAAAATGAAGAAAAATGAGTCGGAAAAAAATAAAAAGTCATTATTCATTAAAAAAAACTGGTATTTTTTTTTTCGTCTTGCCATATTTCTTTACTCGAGCATCGAAACGACCCAATTTTTGTTTCAAAAGTATTTTATGCTCAAGTCTACATTTTTTATGTTCAAGTCGAAACCCGAAAACGCACGAAAAATGGAGAGAAAAATGAGTCGGAAAAAAAATAATGATTCATTAAAAAAACTGGTATTATTTTTTTCGTCTTGCCATATTTCTTTACTCGAGCATCGAAACGACCCAATTCTTGTTTTAAAAAGTAGTTTATGCTCAAGTCTACATTTTTTATGTTCAAGTCGAAACCCGAAAACGCACGAAAAATGGAGAAAAATGAGTCGGAAAAAAAGGGGAAAGAGAAAAGCTGGAAAGAGAAAAAGAGGCCTGCCATTCCGCGCCCCATCAGCGCGGAATGGCAGCATTCCGCGCTTACGTGGCGCGGAATGCCATTTAATATTAAAAAAAAAAAATCGGCCATTCCGCGCCACGTAAGCGCGGAATGGCCGAAAATTTAAAAAAAAAAAAAAATTTTATTGATTCCGCGCTGACGTGGCGCGGAATCAGCCTGATTCCGCGCCACATCAGCGCGGAATGTATTATTTCCTGATGTCCAATTTTTTGTGTATTATTTTCTTAATTTGGATTTATTTTTGTATTATTTATTTAAAATTCTCGCAAAAACTCCTAATTATTTGTTACACTTATAAGCTTATATACCAAGCTTAGTCAACATATTAGCGGGCTAGTTTACTTCCCGGTAATAAAAAACCGTGTTAAACACGAGCTAGTTCAGTTCATACCAATCTTTCCTCCTTCTATTTTGTAGTAATTCACAAATTGATTTATTTAAACACTCAAAATAGTGAAAAAAGGGTTTTTTCACACCAATGGTATTACTTGAAGGGTGTGTTGAACGAACCTTACACCAAATCTATCCAATAATTCAAACCTCAATCTTACTAACTCTAATGAAGAACAGCAATTTTGAAATTTTACAAATAAGATAGATGGAAAAGTTAATTAGGAAAATAATAAGTTTATGCTTAAAATGATGGGCTTTACATCCACTCTTAACATAAGTAACAACATATTGTATGCAGATACACAAGCACCTATAATGAGATAAATTCTCGAATAATTCAAAATTATAAAGGATATATTTATTCGTAAAGATCTATATAAACCGGAGTGGCATACAACATTATTGCTTTTATTTTTACAGAAATGAGTTTCTTACACTAGTCAATGAGTGTACTAAAAGACATGATTTTGCTAAAAAAAAAAAAAGAAGAAGAAAAAGAAAAAGAATATGATGAACAGAAAAATACTGGTGGGAAAAATTTGTCCAGCATCTCAGGCCAACCACTACAAGTCATCAACATCAGGCAATGGCACTTTCCAGTAATTCCAGGAGTTGTAATCTTCCTGCACGGGACAAAAAAAGGGTACAAAGGAGGTGTATTACAACTGGGAAAACCCGACTGATAAAACAAAAATAAAGATATGTCGAAAGACGTTTTTATTCTATTTGTTTTTCTTTTGCGAAAGTTACCTGCTCAACCATAGATGTTGGCGAGAACATGTTGTTCACTAGTGTGTGTAATGAAGTGTACGACTTCACATCGATACGATGATTAATGACCACCTCCCCCTGCAAGGATATGAATATAACTAATTGGAGCTAAACAAATATGAAGATACATTGCAGTTCCAATCTTCTTCTCCAAATAGTGTTTCATCACATGTTCCATTTACTTATATGCATGCCACTTATACATCTTTCATTTAATATACAAGTGATAATGATTTTATACACTTGACATGCATATAAGTAACTGAAATTGGAAATAAAACACAATTTTAGAATAGAGGATTCCGTGTGGTAAATTTGAGGCATGGATTGGTCTCATGCTTCTGGGCTGAAAATATGTGAACAATAACTACCTTAGGGTTAATGATAAAGATCTTCCCCTTTGGAATCCCAATTTTACGGTAACTGAGCTCATCAGTGTCTCTGTTTCCAAATCCCGCGTAGAAAGGATTATAATCAGAAGGAAATAGTGCCTTGATATCCTGCAAAGAGGTACTTATATTATATGTATTAACATTATAAATATAAGAATAATATATGGGCGGTCACGATTCACCTATATTATTACTATTTTTTTTTTTTTTACCTCTAAACAGGCAATTTTGAATTCGTGAGGAGCTCTTCTTATAACTGCGCATCAATGAAACATTTCCATAAGTACACGCAAAGATATATCTTGCAAGTGTATTTTTATAGTGAACCAGGCTGAACAGAGACGAAAAAAAGTTTTTTGGTGGAACAATAACTAAACTACGTTGGTTTTGATTCACAATTTATAAATAAGTAAGCAAAAACATTACAAAGGAAATAAAATTATTGGATCAAAGATATCCAAGACAAGCATCAAACAAAATTCTAACTGATATTTCCAGTAAAAGGATCTCACCTTCTCGGTACAGTGAAGGAAATAAGCCATCAGGGGAGATAACAACAGGTCCACTGGGTATGCTTTTGCCATCCTGCAAGCGTTTTTAACATATTTCAATCAATGAAATCCAGTTCTCCATAGAAAAGTGCCAAGAAAGTGCAAAATCAACCAAACACAATAGCATAATAGCATAATCCTGCAGGCCACGGTCTCAGGGGCATGGCATATAAAATTGCTCAGTGAAACAACAACAGAACATCTTTATGTCGAAGTGATTCAAAATACACCAGATATTATATTTGCAACCCTCTCATTATCAATCATAAAAAATCTCTTGGCTGCTTAAAATGTGATACAAAAACATTTTAATCGTCAAACCAAAATAACATTGTTTGTCTTAAAAATGTAATATTACTCAATGCTAGAGTAGTGTATACCTGCTTGAGATTGAATAGAAAACTTTTGGTCAAGTATGCTTGAACAATTGCACGTGCACTCAGATATAAAAGCTGGTATCCGTTCTCCTGTAGCAGAAAACCCAGCATATCATTACACAAGTTTAAAAAAATTCTGGAAACAATCACCAAAACTTCATAATCATAACATCGGGGAAAGCAAACAGCAATTACTCGGTAAAAACAACTACAAAATTGTAAATTATAACGAGACAGTATTTGATGTGAAAGGCCAACAATTTGAAGATTGACTCCAAATATTCTCAAGAAACCCGAAGATTTGAATTTAATGTTCACTTTCTAGCAGTCCATTCATCCACTAATTTGGTTGTACGCTTTTAGAATTCTTAAAAAAATCAGAAATGAAGAATCAACTTCTACTTTTCAATGAATAAGTGCATTGACACATAATATGGGGTATGAAATTCCACGCACCCTACCCGCAAAAAGTATATCCCTAGCTTTCCTACTCACCCTCTTTTCTCTATTAGCGCCTCAATAACGAGATTGTGCCATGGGGTACATACCCTGGATTTATTCTTACCTTGAATACACGGAAATAAGGAAAATCTTTTATTGTCTTACTTTCTTCTCCTATAATTTTAACTACCTATTTTTAGCATATGGTAGCGAGATCACGGAAAAAATAATACAGCGATTTGATTCTTCTAACCATTTCAGCATGCAGTCCTAAGATCGACTTTAATACCAAATCTAAAGTATCTCTCGACAATTCTATTGCCACTATTCACAAGAAGTTGGTATGCACAAGCCTTATATAATAACAAATTGACAATAATACCAGAATAACTGCCAGTGTCTCTTAGAAACTCAAGAGTTTTATACACCTAACCTCATGAACTAGTTAAAAGACTTTATAGGATCATATGGAACAAAATAGGATTGTATGAGTTGTACCAACACATGATATTTTCTATTTTAGATCCACCACATACCCTTGTGCATGTGTAAAGTGCTTGGCCCTTTGTAAGCTTATTTGGTCTTGGTAGCAGCTATTAACAAGTTTGCTAACATGGCACTCTGACATTTCTCAATTAAAGAAACTTCATTCCATTATTTCTTTCAGATGGGATATGGTGCTTACAGTTTTGGTCTTTTAGTTGCAAAATTAAGAAAGTCATGATATTTTGGAACCGGGTCCAAATCAAACCTCCTGAAGCTAAATATGAAATTCCTTATCTCCTCAGAATCAATGCATGCAGGTTTACAAATATGTCTTCATGCTTCAGGTCCTTTCAGAAATCAACTATAAAATTTACCACCTTTTGGTTTGGCATGAATCAAAGGCCAACCAAACAATAAAGCATTTTATGGCTTTAGGATCCCGAAACAGAACATTTGAAGATATTACCTTTATTGCAGACAATAGACGAGCTATCCCAGTATGTGTCCAGTCTTTCCCAACCAAAGGCATAAACTGACCAAGAACATCAGACCTGGAAACAAGCATAACTATCTGTAAGTCAACAGTCATAATATGTCGCTTTTGTTGCCTTTGTTTTATTATTATCTGATCTTCTTAAAAGGATGACCAAGAATCAAATAGTATCATATTCAACCAATAACTGTATTTTAGCCAAATGTCCAACTTCATTTTAAAAATTTGTCATTGATGGCTATGCCATACTCCCAAATAGGAAATCTTATACTAGTTTCAAATTGTGAACCACTTGCTAAAATCCTACTTCAGCAATCCTACTTTACGAGAAATGGCTAAATGCACATACAATATTGTTTAGGGGCAAAAAAGAATAACCCTCACTTGGTGATTGTCCCATCGACATCAGAAATAACGATTCGCGTATTCCACCTCCACAAGTATATATGAGCTTCAACCTATTTCCAATAGAGTGCGAGTCAATGACAACAAGGGGGTTTTCCACTCCGAATAACTATCTAGTCCAAGAAAAAGTATTTCTGCCAGGGAAGAAATTACTGACCTTTTGTGATCCAAGAACTCTAGTAGAGAAAACAAAATTCACCGTGTTTTGTCCCTCTTTGAGATTCAAAGACGCTATTTGATCAGTGGTGAGGACATTAGTTCTTATAATTTGCTTAC
This sequence comes from Buddleja alternifolia, assembly GCA_019426215.1. NCBI lineage: Eukaryota > Viridiplantae > Streptophyta > Magnoliopsida > Lamiales > Scrophulariaceae > Buddleja > Buddleja alternifolia. The sequence continues at coordinate 34,281,531 of CM033398.1, forward strand.
GAGGAGAGTCTATGGCTGGACGGGCTGTGAGATTTGTAACCACTGGTTGGCGCTGTGGAACAGATACAGAATCAACAAAAACTTCCTCGTTTGCTGAGTTGCCCCTCCTAAATTGGATAGGCCAGAGTCCCCACCTGCTAAGAGGAGTCGAATTTGTTCCAGAACCACCTTCCTTCTCTTGTGGTGTCTCCTGTTCCACAGGGATTTCATCATGCGGGTTAATGGGCAAATCCAAACCACCATCGGCCATACCATGAAGAATATCCCCAGCTTTATCCAATGGTAAGTACTTCCCATGTAATCTAACAATTAAGTTTTCATTCTTCGCCATTGATGTAGAAAAAAGTTTAAATTCCTCCGGTGATATGCGGTTGGCTTCAAAAGCATCTTCTGCAGCACTCAAACCCATTCCAGCATAAAGCAAGTCCCCGCAGAGAGATATCTCCAGCTCTATCCATAAATAATAAATGTGAAATAATGTTAGATGCAGTTTGAAAATCAAATAAACAAAGGAGTGGATCCAAATTTAATGTTACAGCCAAATGGCATGGTTTACTTGTAAATGAACCTGATTTCATATCTTCAATTGGAGCTTCAACATGTTCGCTTTTACTGTGTTCATCTTCGGATGTAGGTATTTCCTCATCACTTTGCATTTTTCTGACTGCAAGATCTACATCTATTTGTTTCTGCGATTCCTCATCATTGCTAACAACTTGAACAGGCACGCTATCAAGACCGTCATGATCCATATTAAGAGTATTTCTTTCATGGGTTGCAGCTTCAACCTGTAAATCTGGCAAAGAGACTGTATCGTCATTTCTCAATATTTCATGACACCCCTCATCGTTTCCATCATTAGTCAAGGGCTTTCGAGACTGACTTTGTGGCTCTTCATTAGCCTCAAGAATCTCAATTGAAGAAGCATTTGTAGACTGCAGAGCCAATTCTGAGAGTGCCAAGCAGCTTTGGAAAACCTCATCCCTCTTTAAAGTACTAGATGTACTTTCAGAATTACTTTCAATGGATCGCTCTTCGTCCTTAGTAGATGAGTCATGAGTTTCTTGCACATACAGACGCTCAGCATCTCCTTCACAAGGTTGTAAACGGTGTTCAGAAGACATAGTTTCACTGTTTGCCTCACATAAGTTTTCAGTATTAACTTTATCCACAGAGGCTTCTCCTCCGTTACGCTCTTCAGTCCCTCCACTGGGGCTTAGTTGCACATTTTCACCATTCCTCTCAGCTGATGATTTAGGTGCCGTCAGTATATTCCCATCCACACTTACCAAAATTACTTCTGAATTTGAATTCTGAGATTCTAATGCATGCTCCGCACTATCCAAAATGTCATACCTACCAGAACCATATTCCAGAAACTCAAGTGAACCTTCTTGTTCATCTTGAAACTCATAGAATATATGCCCATCAGACTCAACTCTCTCTAACCGGTCCATACCAAGAGTAAAACGTTCATCCCTCACCTCTACTTCACTACCGTTAAAATCATTAACCTCTGGTCCATAAAAGTCATTTTCATTTAAGCTACTGTCGAAGTCACTGTAGTTAGTACTGTTATCATCTTTTCTACCTTCAACAATGTCCGAGTCCTTTAACTCCTCACTATCATCCTTACCAGGATCAACTTCTCTAACAAAGTAAGCTTCCCCGGAATTATCAAGATACATATTAAAATTGGCTTCAACTCCATTAACTTCTATTTGCACAACTTTCTCGGCCCCTTTGAGAACACCCTGAAATTTCCCAAACCGTACATACCAAGGCGTACTCCTATAGGTTCCATCTTGCTGCTTAACAACAATTATGTCGACAGCCCCACCAAATGGATGAAATGGTGTGGCAACAGAGGTCATAAAGCTGCTAAATCTACCAACCACATTCATCTCTTTTATTTACAAGAACTCACCCCCAAAATCCAAAAATTCCAATAATTGCAGAAACTAACAAGGAACTCTTTTAATCCACAATCAACATCAGAAAGTAGAATTATCAAGTATTTTGACTTCTTACAATTCGATATATCTGCATGCAATATGATCACCAGCATAAGTAAATCATCATGCATATACTTCTCTAACAATTACTTCAAATACAATTTGGGTCAACTAACACCCCCCCCCCCCCCCAACGAGAACGTGATTTTTACACTATATATATATATATATAAACCGGATGGAAAATCAACGCAACAAGACAAACAATAATCAAATATTCATGACAAAACTTACCTGTCCACGAATTCGCCAATTTCCCAGATCAAATTCGCGTCCCAAAGATCGCTTGATCAACCGATATATACATATATATATGATATATCTGCAGCTCAAGAAACTGAATGCAAATCTTTAATATCTCCCGCTAAATGATCGGTAATTGGGATGAATTTCAATTCTCTTGAATTTTCTTCTTCTTCTGTTGTTTGGCGCTGCACTTTGTAGAAATGACATCAAAGTGACGTTTTTCTTATGCTTTAATTAATTTTCTGGGACAGCTTCGAAATTTGGACTGTAAAAGAAAGGAATTTAATTTTCGGATAACAAACAGAGTCATAAATTCCCAATTTCGCAAGCAATAAATAGGTAATGCTAGAACACACAAGTTTTTCTTTCGTAATGACCCCTATATTTCAACGATATTGTATAGTTACCCCATTATAGGTATCTAGATTGGCATAACGGCATGGGCCTTTTTGCTATTAAGAATATGCGATATTCATTGACTTGTGAGAATTTTCTTTATAATTTTTGAGAAAATTACTAAAAGCATACGCATAATTAAAAACTAAAACAGTTCTAAAAGTATAGCTCTAAAATCCCTAAACTTTAAAACCCAATTTAATTGTGTAGCCTTTTATAATCCCAAAAAATATAACTTAAAAGTATTAATTTTAAATATCTCATATTTCAATTAATGTGAAATTTCACGAAAAGATATGTTATATTTTTTATTATGCTAACTTATTTTGTTACACCATTTTCTTATTTTTATGGTAATCTTTAATAGAAACAAAATAGTACTTTTTTCATACTGTATGTAGTATAAATTCATATTTGGGATTAAGGATTTATGGTGATAATATGAGTGTTCCTTATTTTCCAATTGAAACCAGCTTCAAGAAAGACTAAACGAATATTATGTTGTGGTATTTTTTAACTTTGAACTTTTATTAAATTATACCATTATTTTTATGAAATAGTCATAAATTATAGTTTTTTTTTTTTTTTACAAATATTACTATTAAGCACAAAATGTGGTGGTATATAAGAGGTGCATATACTTTCTTCTTCTTTTTGTAATATTATTTTTTCAAATAGAATATATCACTTTAAAATAGCTCCTTTTTTGATTTTATTATGAAAAAACATACTTGAAGTACAAATAGAATGTTAGCTATATAAAGATTTGTTCGATTCTTACTTTTGTATTTGTCTTCTTTTAAAATAAAAAAATAGAATTATAAAAGGGAAAAATTGCATTGACCTCCCCCGAACTATAGGTATTTGACATCCACACACCGTCACCTTTGATATATTGGCAAGGACCTCCCCTCTTTCAATTTTTTCCTAAACTTTATAAGTTAAAGACTCCATCAAAATAAAAAGACTATTATACCTTTCACATCTTAGCTAAAAAGGTTTAATTGAATAAAAAATTGTCAAAATATTATCAAATTACTTTGTAATAAAATATTTAAAATGAATTTATTTTTACAAATACCTCTTAAATCCCTAAACCTTAAATTATATATTTAAAAAGTATCTTTTCTAATTGCATGAATAGTTTATCATGGACAAATATTTTCTGTTTTAATTGTGCTATTTTTATCTGTTACATCATTTTTTTATTTGTATATCAATATCGAATAAATTTGTCAAGTACATTTTTTATGTTGTATTTAGTATAATTTCATATTCGGAATTGAGGATTTATGGTGATAATTAGGTTTTTCATTTCATTCAGTTAAGTGAAATTCATTAATATATATATAGAGAATATATATATATATATATATATATATATATATATATGTTTGCTACTTGTTGAGTTATAATTTTTCATTAGTTTGTAGTTTATTTATACAGTAGTCATAAGTAAATTTTTAATTGTACGTTTTTAAAATTTCAACTTATGAATAAAAGTGTCCAATATTTTTTTAAATTAAGTTATGGTTTAAGAGATTTAAATATATATATATATATATTTAATATTGGATGATTATGTTTTGTTTTTAAGTACAATGTCATTTAATGATACTTTGTAAAAAAAAATCCAACAAATTATTAAGTCTCATTCAACATTTTTAGCTCTAACAATAAAGGGCATTTTAGTATTTCACTAATAAATTTAATTGAAAAGTTGAAGGAAGGGAGGTCAATGTCAATATTCCAAAAGTGAGGGGTGTGGATGCTAATTATCCATAGTTCAGAGGAGGTTGATATGCAATTATCCCAATTATATAGATTTATGAAAAATATTTGAATTGTATTAACATACTTAACTAATAAAATTTATACATCATAAAGGGAATTCACGGCTAATCAAGAGGATATTTTTTTAGGAGTTTTGAGTTATATTTCTAGAATTTTTAATTGTGGATGCCTCATTCTTTGTCTTTTTACTTATTAAGTCATTTTTTGAAGTGCAAATAATCTCAAAGTCATTTTTTCTCGTGCAAAACTGCAAATAATCTCAAATAATAAGCAAAATGGAGTGTAAGTCAAAAAAGAAATTAAATTAAAAAAGTAATTGAAAACAACAACTAAAATAAGTTTTTGCAGTAGTAGAAAATAAATAGATTTGAAATTTAAAAATTATTGGGGAATGTATTTTTCGACTTAATAATGATACTAAAATGGTAATTTCCAATTTCCATGATTTTCATGGTAGGAAAACTAAAGGACTACATTTCTCTTAATTTTGTTTTTCTTTTCTTTAAAACAAGAATATAGAATCCAAATAGATAGGCTGTGTTTGGTCATATTTTCAAGTTCATTTTTAGGATTTTTTTTGGGAATATAAATTATCGATATTCGTGTGAGAATGTTAAATTTTGTGTTATGTCTGATTGTATTTTTAAAATAGTTGGAAATAGTGTTGATGTGATATAAAAATGATATTTTATTGAGATTTAATGTAGGAAATGATTTAGTTAGTTATACATTAAGAGAGAGAATAAATTTAAGGGTTAAATACAAATGCCCCCTGAACTATCCTTAACGTCGCATATACCCCCCTTTTAAAGTTGGTAGGGGGGATATAAATGCGACAGTAAAAATAGGATTCAAAGGGGCTTATCACGTTTGGCTATTTTGTTTGTTAAAAACTAAATGAAGAAGATGATGAAAAATAAAGTTCTTCTTCCTTAACGTAAGCTCCCTAGTGAAGAGAGATTTCGAGTCTTTGATGATTCTTGATGAGACCCAAGTTGTTGATCCAACCCCGGATACCCACTGTTTAATCTTTAGCTAGGTGGTTTATGGAATAGTGTATGGGATTAAGGTTTGTACCAAAATCTTGATGAATAATCAAGGCTTGTTTTTCTAGCCAAAAATAAAAGTGGTATATATAGGACTGGTTCTTGCAGACGTAGAAAAAAAAAAATTTCTAAAAGAACCTATTTTTATGGTATCAGTTAATTCACTTTTTCATGTAGGTCAGGTCCTTAGGTCTTAATTAATTAATCTAATTCTCAACTACTTTGAATTAAATTTCCTTACAAGTTGTGATTTGTGTGTGACCCTTTAGGTTCACCAACATACTAGTAATGGGTATAATTTTGATTTATTTGGACAATTAAATTGTCTCGATTAATTAAACTAATTTTTAATTAACCATCTTATTATTTAATCTCCATTAAATATAAGCTATGTTTCTAGCTACTTATCTTGAAGACCTGGTAGGCGATTCCCTTTCCAATCGCGCATTATGCAAGTGAATTCTTCCATCGGGATCCCGAGATCCTTTGAGTCTAGGATCAAGAAACTATCCCCTTGCCTTGGCGGACTGACTAGTCAAACCACTTAAAATTAAGAAAAAAGACAAGTGATGAATGTTGTCAATCCATATACGAGTCAAACCCAATCACCAGAGTGTCCTTGTAAAAGAACTGGCACAGGAGTAAAGTGTAAGTCAATTGATTAATGACTCAAATGGGTTTGAATGAAATGGAAGTTTCAGTTTATCAGTGAACTTGTTCTCAAAAGCAATGTGCATTTGTGTCAACTAACTACAACTCTCTAATTAAAGTGTGCATATGGCCAAACCGACAATGCCAGAAATTTTCACTTGGATTTTTAGAGGAGAAACTTGTTTTATTAATTGACAAGCCCCAAGCTATGTATGAATTCTAGGGACTTCAAAAAAAATGTCATTAAGTTGTTTATTACAAGAATAGATAAAGAAAGCCTATCTAGGATTGGCTCGCAGGACACTATTCTAACAATCCAAACACAACCTTGCAATATTAAGCACTATATTAACTTAACCGATGAACCTTCAGAATTTATCTTAGCAAACTTAGATCATTGCTTAATTTAGAATTATTATAATTATTTAAATATTCTTTAATTAAATCTTATCAACTGACAAATCTTTTAAATCTTGGAGTCTAAACTACGAAGATTTGCTTTTCTACATATTCAGTTATAAGTTATTTAATTGTATCAACAACAAATCATTTAAATTATTTGCATTTTCTTACAAATCATATAAGTTCCCAAGTTTATTTGGTGCTTAAATATTGTAAGGTTGTGTTTGGATTAAAGTATTTGGAATAGCTTAAAAATTTCCATGAGGGACTAGTTTGGTACCTTTTAAAGTTTAAGGGGGTATATGTGACAGTAAAAATAGTTCAAGGGGGCATTTTGTATTTATCCCTAAATTTAATAGTGATGATAAATAGTCCCAAGGCTTGTTAGCCTAATGGTATCTGAGACAGCAAAAAAAAAAAAAACCTAATGGTATCAGCTTGCACTTTCATGTGGGAGGTCCTAGGTTCAATTCTACTCTGTCACAAGTTGTGATTTTTTCCTTTTTATTTAAATTTTTATAGGGCTATGTGTGGCCCACGATTAAAAACTATCGGCCCAATCTCAGGGTAATAACCAAAAAATGAAAAAACAACTCAAAAAATTGCTTTTCACTTTTTAGAGGAGAAAATTGACAAAAGCAGGTGTAAAAAAAATGTCAAAGTTGAATCTTTTTATCTAAGGAAAGCTTAGCAGATTTGCAATTTAGAGCTACGGAGTCTGACTACCACCATCAATTGCCTCCGCCCTTGTCTATATTTGATTTAGCACGAGGATCAAGTTGCCTACGTATTTAGTCAACTAGAATTAAGTCAAATCATAGTTTGATTTAATTAATTGATTTTAATCTAGTAATAACTTTTGCTTCAATATTAATACGAGGTGGGATATCAAGGGTTATACAAGTTAAATCCAAAGAGTTAATTATGTAATGAATGTATGTCCCTTGATAAATGAGTCAATGAAAATATTTATAGGGATAACCTTGTCCTAACCATGATTGTGACAATTTGATTATTAGGATTATGCCACGCATCATACCATGATCGGTCTGAATCATCCGGGTTGTATGATCGGGCCGTAAGGTCAACCTAAACCGACTTTTTTGAAGAGCGTGGATCCTTGTCCATTTTGGTCCTTTTGCTATTTTTTCAATTTGTAAGGGTGTTTTGGTCTTTATCCAGATATGGTTGAATTTTGACCAATCAACACCAATATGCATTTGTCACACAAGTTTTAATAAAGTCTTGGAGCTCTTTTTCACACTATAAATAGGTAAAGACTTAATGCTACTAAACCAGTCTCTTTATGTACGAGCAAGCTCGATAGGTTGAATCCTTGACAGTTTAAATTTCATATCAAGTTGAATGGTCGAATCCATAATTTGGAGATCAACGAGTATGTTCTTTGTCAACGATGACACACACTGTTTGGAACGAAAAAATGTCATCTCGTAAAGTCTTATGAAAGTTTATAAGTACTTGTAGTCAAGCTAAATTCAAACATTTTCCTATCCAAAAGAATCACACTAAATTTGAATTTTGAAATTTAATTTTAGTTGGTAATTTTCCTTTTCTAATGTTTCTACTTTCTAGCATGTAATAATATATCGACACAAGTTTAAAATGATTATTGCTAGCATGTCAATTTAATAAGATAACTCTTAGTATTTACTTTATTTCTATTTTCTCAAGTAATTTTTGTTGGCGTCCGGTTAAACATGCGCAGCGGAAGAACGTGATCCCAAACGCCACCTTAGACATCGATTATGTGTTTTGATGTTTTATTTTCGGATTCCATCATTAATCCAATTACTGAAAGTAAATACAAACTATACCTTGGTTTATGAACAAAAAACCCTTATTTTCTTTGAACGACGAATCCTCCAAGATCCCTCATTTCTAGATTGACACGCCAAGCAGTCAGAAACTCTTCTCTACTCCTCCTTGATGGAAACTAATAAGTAGTGGTGGGTAGAACCCTCCTTCTCTTTGTATGATATGAGAGACAGATAACTCTTCGAGCTCGAGCCGAGCCTAACAAGCCGAGCTTTTCTGTTGAGTTGAGCTCAAGCCCAACTAGCCTGAATAAATTTTTTTAAATTTTTTTTAATATATATATATAATGTTTTATTTATTTTTTAATATATACATACATATAATATAATATCTTATAACATTATATATGTATTAATTATCAAATATTAAATATTTATGATGATTATATTTAATTATATATAAATATATTAATACAAAATTAATACTATATATATAGGGTCAATTACACCCAACCCCCCTGTGATATTCGTTATTATCACTCCACCCCCTGTGTTAAAAAAATTATCAACTTACCCCCCGATGAATAAATTAAAGAAGCAATTTAACTCCCTACGCGCTTCACTCGCGTGTCATGAGAGTGGTGATCGGATTTTCATTAGTTAAAGACAATTTTACCCTTGAATTGCTAACCATTGGATCTGATCTTCTAAATATCAACAGGATTAATTTCTCATAATTTATTAAATTCAATTTATTACAACCATATATCTTTATAGAGATCAATGGTTGATAATAAACATCTTATTTTTATAATAAATATATATTTTTAAAATTATAAAAGATATCTAAAAATATATATTAATAAAATATTTATATATATATATATATAAGTATGTATACAGATATATATATCTCTATCACCACCGCTTCCCCGCCGAAGACGACGAGCCGCCGACACCGATATGAATCTTCAAATTGCAGATTTGAAGTTTTTAAATCTGCAAATTTTGCAGATTTGAGTTCAAATCTGTTCAAATCTGCATTTGCAGATTTGAAGTCTGTATATTTGAAGCTTCAAATCTGTTATATATGTATATATATATATATATATTATGATGATGATAATGATTATATATATATTTATATATTATGATGATGGTGGTGGTGGTGGTGGTGGTGGCGGCGGCGGTTGGTGGTGATGATTGATGATGATTATATATATATATATATTATTATTATGATGATGATTATATATATATATATATATGGTCAAAATCTAATACATACCCTATATTAGATAAGATATAAGACCCAATCTACACCATTGGATCTATTAAACCCAACAGTGCAAAAAGAAATAAAAAACAGATGGGGAAATTGATTCCAATTGGATCAGGGGTATAATAGTCAAATGATGTCATTTTTCAAAGCCCAAAAACCCAAATCTCATAAATTTTTCATCGTCTTGTCTCTCTCAAATGAGAGACTCCCACTTCTTCTCTGATCTTTCACTGCTTCTCCCTAACTAGCTAGAAAACTAATAAATTAAGAAAAAAAAATAAAGAAAGGCGCGTGGAGGGTGAAACGAAGAAAGAATTGTGAAAGGGGACTTTGAAGGGAGGCAAAGCTAAGCAAAGCAGACAATTCGTCTGCATCTTCTCCTCTCCTCTCCCCTCTCTCTCTCTTTTCTCTCTCTCTCTCTCTCTCTCTAACTATAGGGCCCTTCTGGTAAGTTAAGTTTGGTACACTCACTTACTATAGCAACCATTTCATTTCAAGTTTTTTGATTATCTATCTATACATTTATGATACATCTAATTCTCACTAAAATTTATAGAGTATATTATAACTCATTATACAATATATGTTTATAACATATTAAAAATATTCAATTATACCGTATCTTGTAAGCCATTATATGGTATGTTATAACACATTATACGGTATATTACAACTCGTTATACAGTATGTATTTATAACATATTAAAAATATTCAATTATACAATATTTTATAAGGCATTATACAGTATGTTATGATACATTATACAATATATTATAACTCATTATACAGTATGTGTTTATAACTTATTAAAAATATTCAATTATACAGTATCTTATAAGCCATTATACAGTATGTTATAAACACATTATACAATATATTATAACTCATTATACAGTCGTCGTTGATATTTGAAATGTTAACTTTCGAATTTCAATACACGTACAGAGAACTCTTTGAAATTAGCTTTATTGGTTAATTAATGAGCAGGCACCCATAAATATTTCAAAAATGGGAACGTAGAGAATTAAGAGTCACTAGAACAATTGGGTGAAGAATGATTGGATTAATTAGTGACGTTATGTGTTTATAACATATTAAAAATATTCAATTATACAGTATTTTATAAGCCATTATATAGTATGTTATAACACATTATACGGTATATTACAACTCGTTATACAGTAAGCCAAAAATTCTTTCGATTACTAACAGAAAATCCTACCCAATCAAATCTCTACAAATTACTCAGTCTACCCATAAAATTCGGAATTGAACTAACAGAAATAATTAAAATTAAACTAACAGAAAAAAGAAAAGAAAAAAAAGAAGATTTAGTCCAAATAAGATGCGCTAATTTTTAACATAGGCGGCGATGCGGTGGCTGCAGTGCTGCACTCCATGTGCTCGAGAAAAAAAAAAGTCAAATTCTTCAGATTAACCTTCGACGATTCGGGTTCAATTTTGGGCAAAGACCTACATCTGGCATTGGTGTGACTCGCTGTGATGATGAATGAATTAATTTGATTACTTCCCTTTGTGTGTTTATAAATATACCAAGTACTAAAATGCCTCTGTCATCATTAAAAAACATAAAAAAACTAAAAAATGGAATTAAATCCGGACCTTGGGATCAAATGGTATAAATGATGTAGATTGAGTCTTATATCTTACCTGATGTAATGGGATGTATTTGATCCATACCCTATATATATATATATATATTATGATGATGATGATGATGATGGTGGTGGTGGTGGTGGTGGGGGTTGCAGCGGCGGTGGTGGTGGTGGTTGTTGGTGGTGGTGGATGATGATGATGATGATTTGCAGATTTGAAGGAAGGAATCTTCAAATCTGCAAAATTGCAGATTTGAAAATTTTTGCAGATTTGAAGATTCATGTATATATATATTTATATATAAATATATATTATTAGTATAATATGATGATGATGATGGTGGTTGCGGTTGCGGTGGCGGCAACGGTGGTGGTGGTTGCGGCGGCAGTGGTGGTGGTTGCGGCGGCAGTGGTGGTGGTTGGTTTTGGGTGTACTAGTGGTGGTTGCAAAGGCAGCGGCAGCGGCTTCGAAGTGTGGCGTTGGAGGAGCAAGAAGTTGGAAGGTGGATATGATGTAAGATGATGTTGAAGATGGTGGAATTGTATTAGGGTTAGGTTTTGGTGTTGGGGAAGAAGATGAAGGAAAAAAAATAGAAAATAGTTAAAATATTAAATTAATAAAATAAAAAATAAAAGCTATATTGTGTAAATATCTAAAAAGGATAAGGGTATTATAGTCTTTTAATAAAATTTTAAGCAAAAATACCAGAGGGAGACAGTAAACATATTTTAAAAATTATAAGGAGGTTTCTAGTTAATTTTTTTTATCACAGGGGGTGGAGTGATAATAACAAATATCACAGGAGGGTTGGGTGTAATTTACCCTATATATATATATATTTTAATTAAAGAATTTTTTTTTTAGTTTTTTCTGAGCTCGAGCTCGAGCTCATTTTTTTCAAACTCGTCGAGCTCGAGCCAGATATTTGGCAAGGCTCGACTTGAGCTCGGCTCGTGGGCATCCCTAGGTAAAAGTAATACTTAATGAGATGCGATCACACTGAAGCTCATGAACTTAATATGTATAAGATATGGTAGCATTAAATATGAATGAAATATAGAAAAATGTGTGACGAAATATGAAAAACATGGTTTTATACCAGTTATATAAAGTTTTTTTTTTCCATTCTATGAAATAATGGCAACAACCAATTCACATGTCCAAAATTTCATACCTAGATGTTCTAACAATGTTCTCACCATTTATGATGATTTATATTTGTCCTTGGGTTTTCTCAGATGCGATCACTAAATCAATAGGCTACGACGAAGAAAAAGAAGGTCTAACAATTAATGTGTCACTGTGTAAATATCAAAATGTAATATACAATTCAAAAATATCAAAAAATATATTCTTTTGAATTGACCAATACTTCCGTCTTTTCACTTTCATCTTTTAGGACATTATTGGAACTCTAAGAAAAAAATAAACATCCAAATTTAAAAACCTTAAATCTAACAAGAAGTGTTTTTTATTTCTTTTTGGGAAATAAGATTGTGTGGATGATCAGTTAAGGGGTTCAAATGAAGATGTTCAATACTTTTGAGGTAAATAAGAATTAGTCACAACTCCGAGGACCTCACTGTTATTTTCCTTAAATTCTATTCTCTCTTCTTATTCTGGCCAGCGGTCACTCTTTCAAGTTTCAACCATTTCTGCCTCGATCCAATCGTACCAGATCTAGGGGGCATTTTCGGAATAAAAAGAAAAACCGTAATCGTAAAAATCACTACACCGGCCACCTCTTTATATAATTATTCTGTATCTATCTCCGTGCCCCCATATCCTCCGCCGCATCGCCGCCGCATTCAGCCCTCTCCGTTGTTCCTCCGCCACCTGATTAAGATGGCGAAACTACTGTTTCTCCTCCCCCTCCTTTGCCTCCTCTCCCTCACCTCCGCCGAGATAAAAAATCTCAAAATCACCTCCGATTCTCGGCCGATGATCCTATTCGAACGGTTCGGATTCACTCACACCGGACAAGCCACCATCGCCGTCTCCTCCGTATCGGTGATCTCCTCTGTAGGCTCGCCGGAGCCTTCACGATTAGGTTTCTTCCTCCTCTCCGAAGAATCCCTAATTCAAGTCCTCCTCGAACTCCAATCAAACCCTAACTTCTGCGTCCTTGATTCCAAGTACATTCATCTCCTCTTCACTTTCCGAGATCTCTCTCCGCCGCCGCACTCCTCGTTCAATCACTCCTATCCGGTCACTTCTCCGAATGAGTATTCACTATTTTTCGCTAATTGTGCTCCCGAATCTACAGTTTCCATGGATGTACGGACCGAGCTTTATAATTTAGATGGCCGTGGAAGGGTGAAGGACTTCTTATCTGCTGGTTTAACTCAGCTTCCGTCGTTGTATTTCTGTTTTTCTGTTCTTTACTTCGCTTTTTTCGCGCTCTGGATCTATGTTGGTTTGAAGAATAAGACGTCTGTGCATAAGATTCATTTACTTATGGGGGTTCTGGTTATTGTGAAGGCATTGAATTTGCTTTTCGCGGCGGAGGACAAACATTATGTGAAGGTTACGGGGACGCCTCATGGATGGGATGTGTTGTTTTACCTTTTTCAGTTTATTAGGGTTGTGTTGTTGTTTACGGTGATTATTTTGATTGGTACTGGATGGTCGTTTCTGAAGCCGTTTTTGCAGGAGAAGGAGAAGAAGGTGTTGATGATTGTGATTCCGTTGCAGGTTTTGGCGAATGTGGCTTCCATTGTGATTGGCGAAACGGGCCCGTTTATTAAGGATTGGGTAACTTGGAATCAGGTTTTCCTTTTGGTGGATATTATTTGTTGTTGTGCAATTATTTTTCCAATTGTGTGGTCTATTAGGTCACTGAGGGAGACGTCGAAGACTGATGGGAAGGCTGCAAGGAATCTGTCGAAGTTGACCCTCTTTAGGCAGTTTTACATTGTTGTTATTGGGTACTTGTACTTCACAAGAATTGTCGTGTTTGCGCTCAGGACCATTGCTGCTTATAAGTACCAGTGGGTGGCTAATGCAGCTGAGGAGATCGCAAGTCTTGCTTTTTATGTTGTGATCTTTTACATGTTTAGGCCGGTTGAGAAGAATGAGTATTTTGTACTTGATGAGGAGGATGAAGAGGCAGCAGAGATGGCTCTCCGGGATGAAGAATTCGAGCTTTGAAGTTGGATGTCCAAATGCTACTCCCTTTTGTCTTCATACCAGCCTCACATTTACAGATTGTGAGTTATAGCTTATATATAGATAAATTAGCTACAAAGTTCTGATGTGTGCCTGTTTCACTCCTTTCTTTCTTTTACATGCTCCTGGAAACGATGACATGTTTCTGATAGTGGCTTTGACCTTTGGAAAATGGAAATTTAGTCGTTTCACAAACATCACCGTTCTTTCTCTTTAGTCTCTGTATTTAGGTGTAGTTCCCTATTACTTGTCATTAAAATTTTCATTACAATGGATTGTTGAATCTCTTTGTTTAATGCATTGTTTGTTAAGCTGGCAATGGTGGGTTTGTCTTATTGAGCTTTCTTGTTTGCCATTCAAGCCATGTTTACTGTCGATGGATATGTTTTCATACGCACACTTTTCATGTTAGCTTGTTTATTGAAGAAATCCTCCTTCGAAAACTAAATATAAGTCATTTTGCGACGTCATTGTGTGAGTTCACTGAGTTGGTAAGCATACTATGCAGCCTGCTATCGGTAAAACAAGTGTGAACTTTGTCGTTTGTCCTCTTGCATGCTTTTGATTTAATTTTGCTCGCTATGCATTGAATAGACTGGTGTGTGCATACTTGCATATGTAAGCTCTTACTGTCTTACGTCGTATATCTTACCTTTACTAAAGGCGCAATGATGTGATGTCTTTATGAATTGAAATTTTTTCTGGCTTGGTTTATCATAAGATGGCGTTTATAATCGAAGTTAATTAAATGAGCTTCTTATTTGTGAAATTACTAGTGGTCTATACTAATAATGAAGATCCTTTGTAATTTTTGAGGCACCAAAAACCTAGTGCTAGTCATTGATGAAACTAAGTGATTTTTCATCAGTTAGCTCATGAATATAGTTGGTCAATAACTGAAATTATGCATGATGCCCGCCTGAAATTTTAAGATTTCTGTGTATCATTTTTAGAAGCAGATATCAGATACAAAATGTGGTTTGTTGTACATGATCTGCTGCGCTTGCATCCACTTATCAAAGATTAATATTTGCGGTTTCACTTTGTATTATAATTTTGTCAATACAATTGCAATTGCATCTCGGTTATTAAGTATATGATGCAGTATAGTTCACTTGAGCATGATTGGTGACTCTGTATGTTGATGAATGAGCAAATGATTGTAGACCTGTCTCAATTTTCTGATTTACAGTTTTCACTATTGCCATGATCTGCCATGTTAATGTTCTCGATTTGAGGACAAAAATGAAATAAAATTTATGAATGTAATGGGAGGCAACCTTAAGTTTCATGTGAACTTTTCAAATATATTATGTTTTCGTGTTCTCTGTAAACCTAGGGTGCGTTTGCCCAACAGTTGGAAAGTTAAAACCTGTGTTTGGAATTTAAACGCTATTTCGATGACTGTTTGGCCCATTTCTGTAATTTTGCTTGGACATTTTTGCGTTACACAATCACCAAAAGCTGAAGAATCAATTATGCAAAAGCAAAGCTAAACTCACTATTTGTGTATTTTCAGCAAATGTTGTTGGGAAACAATTATGGTAGATCAAATTTAATGGTCCTAGTATTTATATCTCTCATTATCGATAAATTTATATAAAAGAGATAAACACATAATCACGCTCCGATTATTGATCTCGGTTTGGTAGATTTGCTTTTTGATTAACATACTAAAAATTTGCTTTTGAATTGTAATTATTTCTTAGAGAAAATTACATGGTCACTTCCTCATTTTTAGTGTAAAATTACTAAAAACTTCCTAATTTTTTTGAAATTACATAAAATTCCTTTCGTATTAAGATATTTTAACAATTATACCCCCTGTATAATTAAAAATTCTTTTAAACTTTACAAATAGACCCCTTGAAGGGGTTCCATTGTAATCTACCAAAAGTTAGATGAGATTTTGGTAATTAATTTTAAAGTGAGGTGATGTGCATGTAATTCACCCTTATTTCTTAGCGTAGTTTATACTTTCTTAACAAAAAATAAAAATAAAGGAAAATAAAATAACCCCAACCCCCCGCCCCCCCCCAAAAAAAATAAAAAAATAATAAAATAAAATAATAATAATAATAATAATAATAATGTGTAATTACCCAACATCTTCTTTGTGTATTCGAAATTACATAAAGATTCCTTTAAGTAAGGCATTTTTATAATTATCTCTCTTGTATCTGAAAATTCTTACCATTTAATACCTAAAATCTTACGATTAGGCCCCATAGGGGGTGTTGGTAATTTGAAATATGAGTGTTTTTTGATTAATTACACGTGAGCTAAATTTCAAATTTTCATATCAAAGAAAAATTAAAGTCACATGGACAATGTTTTCTCCCAAGAGAAAAGTTCAACTCTATTTGTATCTTTTTCATTTAACAGAAAGGACTGCATAAGAGCATTTTTAACACATAAATTGACATACTAAAGTAGAGGGGAAGAATAAAACGTTTTCAACACATAAATTAAAATGCTAAATATAGGAAAAACATAAAAAGAATCAGCTAAATTTAGGCCAAAAAAAAAAGGAAAAATCAAAAAGGAACATCCTTTTGATGTTTTCTAACAAATCTTTCTTTTTTCTGGAAATTTGATTTGTGGGGAATCTTAATCAAGGGTCCAAGTTAAGATTCTCAAGACTTCGGAGGTCAATAAGAATTAAATCACAACTCCAAGGACCTCACTGTTATTTCCCTAAAATTCCATCCTCATATATTCTGGTCAGCCAACACACTTTCAACATTTCTGCCCGATCTAGGGGCATTTTCGGAATTAAAAAAAAGCGTAATCGTAAAATTCACTCCACCGGCCACCTATTTATTACTGTCTCTCCTCTCATTTCCTCCGCCTATCCCCCGCCGCATCGCCGCCGCATTCAGCCCTCTCCGTTGTTCCGCCGCCACCTGAATAAGATGGCGAAATTACTCTTTCTCCTCCCCCTCCTTTGCCTCCTCTCCCTTACCTCCGCCGAGATAAAAAACCTCAAAATCACCTCCGATTCTCGGCCGATGATCCTATTCGAACGGTTCGGATTCACTCACACCGGTCAAGCCACCATCGCCGTCTCCTCCGTGTCGGTGATCTCCTCCGTAAGCTCGCCGGAGCCTTCACGATTAGGTTTCTTCCTCCTCTCCGAAGAATCCCTAATTCAAGTCCTCCTCGAACTCCAATCAAACCCTAATTTCTGCGTCCTCGACTCCAAGTACATTAATCTCCTATTCACTTTCCGCGATCTCTCCCCGCCGCCGGATTCCTCATTCAATCACTCTTATCCGGTCACTTCTCCGAATGAGTATTCGCTATTTTTCGCCAATTGTGCCCCCGAATCTACTGTTTCCATGACTGTACGGACCGAGCTTTATAATCTCGACGGCCGTGGAAAAGTGAAGGACTTCTTGTCTGCTGGGTTAACTCAGCTCCCGTCGTTGTATTTCTGGTTTTCTGTTCTTTACTTCGCATTTTTCGCGTTCTGGATTTACGTCTGTTTGAAAAATAAGATGTCTGTGCATAAGATTCATTTACTTATGGGGGTTCTGGTTATTGTGAAGGCATTGAATTTGCTTTTCGCGGCGGAGGACAAGCATTATGTGAAGGTTACGGGGACGCCTCATGGATGGGATGTGTTGTTTTACCTTTTTCAGTTTATTAGGGTTGTGTTGTTGTTTACGGTGATTGTGTTGATTGGTACCGGGTGGTCGTTTTTGAAGCCATTTTTGCAGGAGAAGGAGAAGAAGGTGTTGATGATTGTGATTCCGTTGCAGGTTTTGGCGAATGCGGCTTCTATTGTGATTGGCGAAACGGGTCCCTTTATTAAGGATTGGGTAACATGGAATCAAGTTTTCCTTTTGGTGGATATTATTTGTTGTTGTGCAATTATTTTCCCGATTGTGTGGTCTATAAGGTCGCTGAGGGAGACGTCGAAGACTGATGGGAAGGCTGCCAGGAATCTGTCGAAGTTGACTCTTTTTAGGCAGTTTTACATTGTTGTTATTGGTTACTTGTACTTCACGAGAATTGTGGTGTTCGCGCTCAGGACTATTGCTGCTTATAAGTACCAGTGGGTGGCTAATGCAGCTGAGGAGATTGTGAGTCTTGCCTTTTATGCTGTGATCTTTTACATGTTTAGGCCGGTCGAGAAGAATGAGTACTTTGTACTTGATGAGGAGGAAGAAGAGGCAGCAGAGATGGCTCTTCGGGATGAAGAATTCGAGCTTTGAAGTTGGAGGTCCAAATGCTATTCCCTTTTGTTTTCTTACATTTACAGATTGTGAGTTATTTAGCCAATATATAGATAGATTTGCTGCAAACTTATGTTATTTTGCTACAAATTCTGATGTGTACCTGTTTCACTCCATTCTTCTGAACACTCCTGCAAACAATGACTTGTATCTGATAGTGGCTTTGACCTTTGGATAGTCTTTATTCATTTTCTTTGTATGTGTAGTCTCCTATTACTTGTCTTTCAAATTCATTACATCTCTACTGAGTCCTGAATCTCTTTATTAAATGCTTTGTTCATTAATCTGGCGATGGTGAGTCATTCAGCTGTCTTATCTAAACCTTCTTGTTTTTTCTTATAGTGTAGCATGGTTGTGGTTTGCGATTTAAGCCGTCTTTATTGTCGAGTAGCTTGCTGTTTGCCTCCAAACTGTTACTGAGTCATATGGACAGTAATAAAATGCCATAGAATTTTATCAAAATCTCAATGGTTCATTACAATAATCCAAGACTCATACCTTAACATAATAATAAAACCTAAGAATACTTACCAACCTAGGACTGTTACCAAAACCAACTACTACTAGAAAAGGAAATAACATAATAATAATAATAATATCCGTTCCTTCTTCACTCTGCCGTCCATGCTGTCTTCTTCCGTTGTTGATAAACTCACAGCGGCGGTGCCGCCTCGTTGTTCCACACTTCTCTTCCTATCACATTTTGTCTCGTAACAACCCCCCCTCCCCCGGGGCAAAACAACCTTGTCCCCAAGGTTGAAGTCCAGAAATTGTTGAAACAACTCATCCACTTCAATCCAAGATTCCTTCTCCACGTCAAGCCCTCAACAGCTTGCGCCGCCATGAACCACCATGGCCCAGCCCGTGCATCTGCCCAGCCACCACCTCCACATTCTGACTAGTATATATCTCTTTTTCATTGATAAGCAATTTTGGGTGTCACGCCCTACTTCACCTGGTAATCGACCTGTCATACCCTAGGTCAGTTCACCTGGTAATCCAATCACCAAAAACATCCCATGATCCCGTAATGTGGTTTAGAGCTTTACAAAAACCCAAAGTACAAAACCCAGACATGAATTGGTGAGCTACTAAGTCCAATGAGTGTTGTGTGTGCAGGTGCGAGGTTATGCATGAATATCCTAACATATGAATCTCATGTTGCTTGATCATGATATTACGATAACAGTCAAAAACTATGCAATAATCATCAATGAATAAGAGAAGCTGTTAACATATAAAACTCAATTGTTAGTGGAGAATTCTAGAGCTGACTACCACCGAATTTGTGTCACGGTGTAGTACTTAGGTCCGTCACTTGCAATTGAGGTTTACCAAATAATGAAGGATACGGTTTTGTTGACAACCTCCTTATGACTCCCGCTTCAGAATAACTACCTTATTCATCAAATGCAAGGAGCAAC
Source organism: Buddleja alternifolia (assembly GCA_019426215.1). Lineage (NCBI taxonomy): Eukaryota > Viridiplantae > Streptophyta > Magnoliopsida > Lamiales > Scrophulariaceae > Buddleja > Buddleja alternifolia. Next base: position 34,301,589 of record CM033398.1, read on the forward strand.
CTTGCTAACAAATTGATATGCCCAGGTACATGTCTATAACTACAACCCTATCGCCATGATGCGAGGGAGGGAAATTGTTAACCATGGGGTAGTGACCAACCATTACGACAAGTCCAATGCTGCCTGCAAGTGTCACAAACCTCCATGACGCAATTTGGGCCTAGACAACAATTAGTGATCCACAGAAGGGATTTATATAATCAATATAATATCACATTTCGTGCACAAACGAGATTATATACTATGCCTAGCCGATACCAATCATGTCATGACATTTTGGTCCGTCTTCCCACTGTCCCATACTAGTAGGAGACCTCACACATCTCAATGTCAAACAAAGATCAATATGATGTCACAGTCCCAAGGTGAGAATTCGAGGACCGAATTCTTCGAAGGAGGAGGAGGGTGTGACATCACACATTATTGGATTGTTGGATGATTTGGGTGATTCGATTACCATACAGGTGAAGTAGGGCGGAGGGCGTGACATTGGGGGTAGGAGATCTATGGAGTAAAGTGCTCCATAAACCTACTTCAAGCTTCTTGCATCAAGTTTGTTGCAATCTGAGCCCAGACTCGAGCCCAGGCTTGTGAGTCTGGCTTAAGCTCGCGAGCTCGAGTCGAGCTGGTTTTTTAACCAATGAGCTTGAGCTTGAGCTCGAGCTCCTAAAACTCAAACTTGAATAGTAAGGCTCAAAATCGAGCTTGAGCTTGGCAAAATCACCAGGCTTGGCTCAAGTTCGACTCGTTTACACCCCTACTCCGGAGTGATTTGAAACTCATGCAATAAAGGGGGGATCCACCACGAGTTCTCAGCTAACACCAATCGACCCTGCTCATACGAATAACCCGGTCGACTATCTTGATCCCATTACATCGCCGCGATGCCGTCGCAGACCGCAGCCCCTCGATCACATCTGCCATCTTCTTCCATAAAGGCCCAATTACCGCAGCCAACTCCCCATCAAAACCCTAGCGTGATAAGGCGGCCACCGCCCAATTCGAAATACCGGTTTTGTATACAATCTCAAAATCATACCTCAAAAGCTTGGCGACCCAAATTTGTTGAGATGTCACTATCCATTGACTCAATAAATGTTTCAAACTGCTATGATTCGTCTTAAATGTGAACCTTCTTCTTACCAAGTAAGGTCTCCAATGTTGCACGGCTAAGACGAGCCCCATCAACTTCCTCTCATATGCCGACTTTGTGATTGTGCAATCCGCTAATGCTTTACTGAAATATGCCACGAGGCGCCCTCTTGCATAAGCACCAGCCCGATACCAAATCTCGATAGATCGCACTCAATCACAAAGTGTTGCGAAAAATCCGGCATAGCCAATATTGCTGCTGCGGTTAGCGCCGTTTTCAATTTTTCAAATGCCTCGGCTGCCCCGTCGGTCCATCGAAACTTATCCAGTGAATCCTTCTTAATAATTGAGTTAGAGGCTGTGGAATTAGACCATAATTTTGCACAAATTGACGGTAATAATCCATCATTCCTGGGAATCTGTGCACGTCTTCAACCGGCTTCGATGTAGGCCTCTCCACCACGGCACTCACCTTAGTCGGGTCCATTGCCACCCTCTCGGTTGAAATAATGTGATCGTGGTATTCCACTCACGAACACCAAAAGGTATATTTCTTCTTGATAGCCATAAATTGATTATCTTGCAAAATGGTTAGTGCACACTAGGGGTGTAAACGAGCCGAGCCTGGTGCTTTTTCAGGCTCGAGCTCGAGCAATTATGAGCTCGTCGAGCTTGACTTTCAAGAGTCATTGGTTAAAAAACCAGCGCGAGCTCGAGCCCAGATTAGCCATCACACAAACATAAAGTTTCAAGGTTTTTATTGCAATTTTTCCATAAAATTACCCATCGCACGAACATAAAATTACAAAATCCCATAAACTTACAAATTTCAAAATCCAATAACAATCAAAAGGAGGCAGTGGTGGCGGATCACGGCGCGTGCTGCGGCCGAGGTGGTTTGCGGCGGCGCGGGGTGTTGAGGCCTTGAGAGCTTGAGGCAAAGTTATGACTGAGGCGAACAGAGGTGGAGGTTTATTGGTGGTGGTAAACGAGGTGAGGTGGTCGAATCGACTCAGGCGGATGGAGATGTACAGAAGAAGAGGAAGATGTACAAAGATGGAGTTGAGGTGCTGAATACAGCGAGGGTTTTCTTTTGCTGATAATGAGGGGTTATTTTTGCTCAAAGAGGCGATTGTGAATATTGGCTTGGATATTGAGTATTGACTTTTGACATTAAAAAATTATATTAATATAATATATATTTAATATTTATATAAAAATAAATATGTATAAAAAGTAGAGAAGGCTCGCGAGTTTCTATAAAAGCAAATCTGGCTGGGGCTCGAAAAGCTCGAGCTTGAAATGAGCTCGATTCGAGCCCACTCTCTAGGTTCGCAAAGCCGGCTCGGCTCAACTTGCATCCCTAGTACACACCTTAAATGCTCTAAATGTTTATGCAACAATTTGCTATAAATTAAAATGTCGTCAAAAAATACCAGAACTAATTTCCTCAGCAGTGGGCAGAATAGGTCGTTCATTGTGGGTTGGAACGTTGTAGGTGCAGTCCCCAACCCAAATGGTCACCCGGAGCTCGTAGTGGCCACTATGCGTATGGAACGCCGTCTTTGGTATATCTTCGTGTACCACTCGAATTTGATGATAGCCCAATACTAAATCAATCTTCGAGAAAATCACCGCTCCTGACAACTCGTCTAACATCTCCTGAATAACCGGGATAGGGTATTTATCTGACACTGTGACTTTATTGAGGTCTCTATAGTCCACACAAAAACGCCAACTCCCGTCTTTCTTTTTAACCAGCAAAATTGGGGTCGAAAATAGGCTCGAGCTCGGTTGGATAATCCCTGCCATGAGCATTCTGCTACCAACCGTTTGATCTCATCTTTCTATGCATGCACATAACGATAAGGCCGAACAGACACCGGCCCTGCTCCGTGATATACTTCTATCCGGTGGTTTGTCGGGTAGCGAGGCGGCAGCCCCTTCGGCTAGCCAAAGATCTCCAAAAGTGGACCGTGAATCGAGTCCACGAGCTGCGACTCAGCCCCATCCCCAACCTGCTCAGATCCCTTCGCCTTTGTACCCCGTATCTTCCATCACGATTGCCCAGAATTTCGTGTCATGGGTCCGGAATAGTGAGCGAATCCCTACCTGTGTTTGGCATAATGACGGAACCCCTTTTAATTGTATTCGCTCTTCCCCGTGCCCAAAGGCCATAGTCATTGTGTGAATTTATTTGCACATCTCCCAATGTCGACAACCACGTTACCCCTAGTATTACATCCACACTGATTGTACATGACGCGAATTTTATGGTTAAATCCCGGAAGATCACTTTGGATTCCAGCCGTCTCCCATCCCTAAGCTGAACGCCAAATTTTCCCGTGGCTTGTGGTTTTAGCTGCAACGCCGTGATCAGGTTATTAGACACAATTGTGGCTCGCACCACCGTTGATTAACACCATGACAACGTGCCCTTCAATTACCCCCCTCAAATGCATCGTTCTGGGCCTCGAGAGGACGATCCACTTAGTAGTAACGCTACATCCTCTCTCGGCTCTCCCGTTGCTGAAATAAGTGGCTCATCACCCTCTCCGGTGTCCTCAAAGTCTGTCAGTTTAATACTGGGGATATCCTCAGCACGGCCCATAGTTGTTTCGGCGGGCAATTGTGGAAGGGAGTATACTTATAGAGTTTTTTGCATCAAAAACACAGCCCCTTGGCCTGTAAATCCGCGAACTCATGCTGTGTCAGCGACTGTCTGAAACCTGTGAAACTAGTTGGTTGGGTCCGGTCCGGTGGTCTCGAAACTCCGCCTATCACGATTGATGCCGGTGGTCGATATAACATGATGAACAGAGGACAAGATTGGGGGCGCGGTAGGAAGACGAAGATCCTCCTTGATATTCTGCACTAATTCCATAGCTGTTTCTAAATCTCCGTGGCAAAGTAACCGGAGTTTACTTCGAATATTGTCATGCAATCCGTGCATGAAGTATCCTATACAGTACTCATCGCTCAGGCCCGATACCTGATTCGAAAGTTGAACAAATAAGCTCACATAATCGTCCACTGTACATGCCTGCTTAACGTCCAAAAGGTGTTCACAAGGGCTCCACTTATAACGGTTATCAAACCTCACCATCAAAGCTTGGGAAAATTCGTTCCACGTAAGATTCAGTTTACGTTGGCGTATCCATGTAAACCAGTGCAACGCCGAGCCCTCCATATACCATAGCCGATTGTACCTTTTGTTCTGGGGGTGTTAAGTGAATCTCAAACTCTCAAACTGTTGATTGGCTCAAGCCAACCAACCTAGCGGGTCAGATCCCTCGAAAGTGGGCAGCAGAATTGAGGTTTGCAAGGTTGAGGGGATCGTCACAATTTCTGTCGCTGTGCTGTCCGCAGCGGTAGGGTGTTCCGGCACGGCAGAGTCCACCGGCAGTGGCGCAGCCTTCACCGCTGCTGTCAGATGCGCAGGGGTCGCCATGATTTCATATAATTGGTTTTTCATCACAGTCTCATCCTTAGACCACGTTAAACAGGCCCTCCAACTTGATTATCTGTTGATCCGTTGTCGATCTCGTGTTCGTCATGATCGTGGGGATTTTGATCAGGCAAGTCGGACCAAATTGATGGAAGAAAAATTTTGCTAAAGAAAATAGCAAGAACTCACAAGAGAATTCTTTCCCAAGCTTCCTAGCTCGATTCAATAATCAAAATCTCAATAGTTCATAATAATGTTCCAAGACTCGTACTTATGCCCTAACATAATAATAAAACCTATGAATACTTACCAACTTAGGACTCTTACCAAAACCAACTACTACTAGGAAAGGAAATAACATAATAATAATAATAATAATAATAATAATAATAATAATAATAATAATATCCGCTCCTTCACTCTCCCGTTCCGGCTGTCTTCTTCCGGCGCCGGTAAACCAGCAGCGGCGGTGCCGCCCCCTCATCCCTCACTTCTCCGCCTGTCACATTTTGTCTCGTAACAGTAAGTTGATAAAAGCAAACATACTATGCAGCCTGCTATCCGTAAAACAACTCTGAGGAACTTTTGGTTTCATGAGTTCTGCTTTACGTTTGTTGGAACTTTTGTCATTTGTCTTCCTGTATGCCTTTGGTTCAATTTTGCTTGAATGCGCTTTGAATATCCTGGTGTGTGCATATATAATCTGCATATGTATATCAGCGCTTACGTCATATATGTTACTTCAAATAAAGGGGCAATCTTGTGATGTCTATATGAATTGAAACTGTGTCTGATTTGTTGTATCATAAGATGGCCGTTTATCATCAAAGCTAAATAAATGAGCCTATCTGGGAAATTACTAGTGGTCGACCATGATTAAGATCCTTGTCATTTTTTGAGGCACCTAAAAATAGTGCTAGTTATTGATGATGTAAGTGATGGTTCATCAATCAGCTCATGAATGGAGTTAGTCAAGATCTGAATTATGCATTATGCCCGACTGAAATTTTAATATTGCTCTGTACATTTTTAGACTCAGAAATTTGATACAAAATGTGGTTTGTTGGAGCACTTGATCTGCTACGCTTGCATCCACCTATCAAACATTTATGTTGGGTTTTACTTTGTATTATAATTTTCTCAATAGAGTTGCAATTGCATCTTGGTTACTACAGTATATACTTTATTATAGTTCACTTTGAGCATGATTGGCAATCTGTATGTTGATGAATGAGTAAATGGTTGCAGACTTAACAATGGCATGATCTCTATTGACAACTGCAGGTTGAATTTGTCATTTTGGCAGTGAATGCCACTTCAGTTTGTTGATCACTTATGCCTCAATAGACTATGATCTCTTCGCAATGCCCTTCTACGGTTCATATGAGAAATGAAACCTCTTTTGGTTTCCCTGATGCAACATCTGCGGTTTTTCTTCGAATCTAAATACTGTTACCCAGGGCACTTTCTTAGTTTATAGTGTGTGAGTTATATGATATCATGGTATGCCTTCTTACAGTGTCCTGTGGACTGTGGATTAGACACATTCTTTGAACTATTCGGCGGATAGTGGAGATTGTGCATCTAAGATATGATTGCTGAGTACTTTAGGTCTACTGTGATTCCTATATACTAGTCGGGGATAGTGGAGATTGTCCATCTAAGATATGATTGCTGAGTACTTTAGGTCTACTGTGATTCCTATATACTAGTCGGAGATAATGTCGTAATGTGAATTGATACAATTCGCTTTATTTTTTCTAAGTTTCTTGTCTGGTGGATGCATTTACTGATGATACAATTCGCTTTATTTTTTCTAAGTTTCTTGTCTGGTGGATGCATTTACTGAGTTTTTTTCCCAGTACATTTCAATCTTCAATAATCTGGACTTTGAAATTAGTGTTCATTGCCTTAGCTCATTCATTGAAGTTTATATGACTCAGGGGAGTGGGGATATGCAACCATTTATATAGTCAGCTATGTCGAGTCCAGTCCACCGTACATATTCATGCGAGTTTGATTTTTTAAAACATAAGAAACAAACTTGAAAAGTTTGAAGTTTGATTCCATTTCCAGCTCCATTTGGTTATTTAAAAAAGGTAAATATGTCTAAAATCATTAAGATATTCGAGATCGACTCAATTAAAGCTTGTTCTGTTATAGTATAATTTTATCACACATAATTTTATATCACAACCTTTTTACTCTAGCAATCAAACCAAACTGAAAAATAATTTTTAAAGCTTGATAAAAGCTCAAACAACCGTAAACCTATAAAGTATGGATATTCCAAAAAATCACCACGGGTAGTGTCGTGCGCGTTCGGACACGGACACGGCTATCACATGTCCCTAATAAAAAATAAATAAACTGGACACGACTAGGACACGGTCAGGTCACTTTTTATAAGATACTAAAACTCTAGGGGGTCAAATTGTAAATAAAAATTTATCAATTTTCTAAATCTAATAAAAATTTACCAACTTTTTATAAGACACATATTTGAACAATGGAATATTTATTTTTGTTATATCATGTTTTGGATTGAAAATATATTTATTGTTATATTTAATTTATGTTTATATTTTTATTCTGCATTTGTTATTGATAAGTGGTTGAATTATTTGCAATATACATAACTTTACAAAAAAACAAGTAAAATACAAATTTATATATATATATATATATATAAATTAGACAGTCGTGTCGTGTCTTATATTTTTTTTATATGTTGTTCTCCGTGTTCGTGTCGTTGTATTTGTGTCAGTGCATCATAGCAGTAAACAATATGTTGTTAGACTTGATGGAAAAAAAAAAAAAAGCGCTACAGGACTATTTTGACAGTTAACAGAAGTGATTGCGCAAGAGCATCTTTTAACACATAAATTAACATACTTATATATAGGGCAAATATATTTTTAAAAAAAATCAGAAAAAAGGAAAAGAAAAGAGAAGAAAAACTCTTCTTTTATTGTTTTCTAACATGCACAGACTACTAAACGCCAGGATCCACAACATCTACAGTAGCACTACAAAACAGCATCCTCCTGAAAATAGCATGCACCGTCGCACATGAAAAATCCTTCATTCTCCTCACCACCACGCACCGCCGCCTCCGCCCCTTCCTCCGCCGTCGAATCTCTCCCTTCTCTTTTCTTCCTGCCACCACTTTATCCTTAACCTTCCCAAAACATTTCATGGTTTTTTCCGGCACCGTCTCCTTTCTCGAAAAAGTGTAGCTTTTGAGGTACATTTGCCTGCATGAAATACTGTCCACCACCCTACTATTCAACCGCGCTCCGCCGTGAGCGGTGGCGGACTTTACGAACTCGGCGTCGGATTCCGGCCACTTGTAGAGGTTCACATAATTGGCTCTCACTGGAATTCTTGTATCGTTTACACAGTTTGATATGCAAATTTTGCTCATTTTTGTCAGTTCAAATTTCTAGAAGTTGATAAATATATATAATGGCCAAGATTTTATATATATAACAACGTGATCATATGGGGTGTGTTTGATATTTATTATTTTGGTTAGTGGTCTTTTCTTTCTTGTGATGTTGGGAATAATTATTAACCATAATTTGCAATCACTACGCTTTTTTACAATTGTTTGTGCACTCTTAATATAATGATGGTTAGTGGAATATATATATATATATATTATAAAGCTGTCAACTCCATGAATAAGAATCGCTTTACCATTTGTACCAAAACAAATTAATTCCAATTATCCTATATAAATAAATGGATTCAATTTCTCCAAACATGTACATTCTATAATTTAAATAACTTTTTTTTTCTCTTTTTAGAGAGATATTAGTAGTGACTGTAGTGTGACCCGAATAACCATTTTTATGGAGAGTGATAAACAAAATTTTCAAATATTTTGAGGCAATTCATAACTGCAATAAATAATATATTAGACATGTTGAAGTCCACCTGTTAGAAAGTTGGTTCAAAAATTTACTATCGTATGTAGATCTAAACTGATGTTTTTCTAATAGGACGTAATGAGATAAATCTAAATGATCAAATAAGTAACCAAAGAATGAAATTTTCAAGATTTTAAGTCGGTCCTAAATATTAGTAAGTAAATAACGTCGATTTTGATTTGTTTAGACTATAGGCTTGGGATAAAAAGTATAAAGTAAGATATATGGACGTGATAATTTACTATAGTCACAGCCATAATTACTTGGCTGGCTACGCATGAAGAAGTAAAGTTGACATGAATATAATTTGACACCTTTTTTTACCCCTTTAATGAGTGATCATATAATTTGACTTAATATTAGGTTTAGGTTTTCGGTGCCTCTTTTGGTCTTATCCCCCTTTTAACATTGGACAATTAAATAAAGGCCTGTACTTAGGTTTCAATCCATTAAATAACTTATCGTATATAGAGACTTAATTGGGTTTAAGCCGAATTATTGTTAATGATCTTGAGTTATGGTGTTCATTACTTTGTTATATTCATTGTATTGTTCTCGGTACTTGTCCATAAAAGCACACTCTATGCGTATACAAAAATATATATTTAGAGTTGTTGAACAAAAACCCAAGACCTGTTGGTCTAGCTTGGTATTTACCTCTCACTTTATGTGAGAGATTTTGAGTTCGAATCCAGACTATCACGAGTTGTGGCTCTCCACTCTTTTATGGAGCTATATAAAGTTTTTATGGCTCAGGATTATAACTACCAACCCGAGTTTGTCGGGCTAGATATGTAGGGTATCCCCCTTCCTCTTGAATTAAAAAAAAAAAAGAGTTCTTGAACAAAATTTCATTAGATTTAAATAAAAGATGAGAAAAGAGAATAAAAAAAAAAGAAAACAATAAATTATCGTAATTAAAGATAAAATAAAGTGACTGTATAAAAACGAGAAACCATGGATAATAATTCAATCTACTTGTTTATTTTTTGAGTACCAATCTACTTGATTATATGAACTATGTTGTTATTTTGTTAGCTCATCAAAATCAATGAGGTGACACTATAGCAACTCATGATGCATGAACACCAAATTCATATAATAATTATTCATATATTACACCGAAACTTCTGCACGTTCGAAAAGTTATTTCTCTAAACCTTTTTTCAATTGTGCTAGTCGGTACACTCTATGCGTGTGCAAAAACATAAAAATCGATATAGAATATTTTTGACAAAGTTTTAACTTTAAATAAAAGATGAGAAAAGAAAATAAAAAATAGTAGAAGAAAGTGGTGGAAAATAAATTGAATGTGATTAAAGAAAAAAAATTAGAGAGATATATAAATTAGGGAGTATCGTGTAAAAGTTAAAAACTATGGATAAGAAATGCACTATACTTGTTTTCATGGACCATGTAGTTATTATTATGACATATCACCAAGACAGACGAGGTGGACAATAACTATCATGAACGCCTAAGTCACATAATAATTTTTCATAGACTTCACCAAAACTGCTGTGAGTCCAAAAAATAATTACTCTATACCCATCATGCTTTCTTTTATATATATATATATTGAAACAATCGATTTTCCGAACAAAAGAATGTTTACATATAAATATTTGGCTGCTGATATAGCCAGAGCAATTTCTCTCTTGTCAGAGCAATTTTTTTTAATTGTCAAAACTACCCCTTGTTTAAAAGTTGATGTTTTCTTACCATTTCCACTTTCAATCACAATGGATCTTCTCTCTCTCTCTCTCTATTTTGGATGAAATCCGGGTGTGTGCATACATACATACAAATATATATATATATATATAAGAACACTCAAATAGAGGGTTGAGGAATGGGTTGTTGGTAGTTTTTCTATTAATGGAGAAATCTTAGGCTACGGAGGGGCAACTAGCCTTCTAGAATTCCCAAATCTTCCCGGTAACATTTTTAAATATATATCATTACGAGCATATACTAACAGACCCACTCCAACAAGTCTTAAATAATACAGAAATTGCAAGGTGATACAATCTCATACTCAACAATTTACTTCAATCATCTTCTCCCTTTCAGCTGTGTAAAAGTTGTCACATATGTTTTGTATTTACATATTTAACTCTGATTAATTATATAAAAAATTAAATTTAACCCTGATTTAGAAAAATTACAAAATAATTCAAGATAATAATTACAGTATTAATAAACAATAAAGGTGAAGGTCAGAAGGTGGATTATTAAAACATATTGATAAAAATGAAGGTGGATTATCGAAGCAGGTTAGTAAAATGATTTCGTAATTAGTAAACAATGAAGGTGAAGGTCAAAAGGTGATTTATTTTTCTTTCTATAAGATACAGCTTCAACACAGGAAAGTTTGACAAAAATGTGTAAATTGAAATATTTTATTTGGTTTCCCAAAGTATCTCCACAGCCGACTGCCGTGAGATTAATCTCTCGCCCCACTGTCAGCGCACTAAGCGGTAGGAGGCTGGCCAAGGAGTTTTTTCCATTCACAAGAGTTGGGATTCGAACTTCCAACCACTTGCTTAAGGAACGAAGCGCTGAACCACTACGCCAACACACTTGGTTGTAAATTGAAATATTAGAAAATAGAATTGTGGGATCATGAAGGATAAAAATGTCAATTCGTACAGATTTGCTCTGGCAAAAGGGAAATTGCTCTGGCATTATCAGCAGCCTAAATTTTTCAAATATTCTTCTCCTAATAAAAGTTTTCAATGCCCAAAAACTACCTCAAATATATATGACTAATACATTCCTTTAATTTCTCTTACAAAAAATTAATAGCAGAGACAAATGTTTATGACCAATTAATATAATTTACTTAATTCAATGAGCCCAGGAGGGTCATTTCACATCACTCACTTTATTATGCACCCAGGTAGGTGAGTTATTAGGGGAAATTCTATGCTATTGGTCTCGCCCAGTGACAACCGTTGGATCCCCCACATGGAGGGGGTTAAATTGCTAAATGACCTCCCTCCTATTGGGGGATCCAACGGCTGAGCTGAGCCGAGACCATTCATAGAACAACCCAGTTATTAACGATTAGATAACATATAATACATAATGATAGTGTTATTTTACTTTATAACATGTGAGTTATTTCACATCACTTACATAATTTTTAACATTTTGCCACCCCTCCCAAAAAAAAAATTAAATTTTACCCTATTTTTTTTATTCGTCCTTAGACATAAAACCCTAGCTCCATCTCGGGCAATAATTCACGTACTCATTTGCGTTGATAGGACGACATGACGTTATAGATTGGTCATTGATGACTGAACATCACAGATAATAGAATGGAAAAAGTTCTTCAAATACATAATCAGATTAATAAAGTGACATAATTAGTGAACAACAATTAATAATGCTCTGTTAATTCAATAATTAATGCATTCCCACCACATTTTCTCCCAAAACCTGATAATTAATCCACGAAGTTTCCTGCTAATTCCTTTATTTCTTGAAATGAGAGCTCAAATGAGTTAAAATTTCCTGAATTTGGAATGAAAACAGAGTTTAATTACCTAAACCCAAAAAGTTGTTTAGTCAAAATTGTCAAAATAATCGAAACCCCATTGATTGTAACTTACCTCTTTTTCTTAGTTCAAACTTTCCTCGATTATGAGGACTTATTACATACATAGATTAATCTGTCCAGATTTTCTATAATATTTTGGTGTTAAAACCAATACATAATAAACACTTAATCAGTAAAAATTGAAAAAAATAAAAAATTATAATCTACATATACATATCTATTGTGTATTGGTGTAACACTATGATGCACCGAAACGAACACGGCACGACATTTTAAAAAAAATATAGGACACGACACGACTGTCCAATTTTTTTTTTTTATATATATTATATAAATTTGTATTTTACTTATTTTTTCGTAAAACTATGTATATTGCAAATAGTTCAACTATTTATCAATAACAAATGCAAAATAAAAATATAAACATAAACTAAATATAACAATAAACATGTTTTCAATCCAAAACATGATATAACAAAAATAAATACTCCATTGCTCAAATCCGTGTCTTATAAAAAGTTGGTAAGTTTTTATTAAATTTAGAAAATTGATAAGTTTTTATTTACAATTTGACCCCCCAACGTATTAGTATCTTATAAAATGTGACTATCCGTGTCCTAATTGTGTCCAATTTTTTTATTAGGGACACAGGATAGCTGTGTCCGACACGTGTCGGAGGCGTGTCCGTGTCCGAATGTGCCCGACACCATCAAAATGTCCGGGCTTTATAGGTGTAACACCATCAAAATGTTATAGAAGATCCGGATGGATTAATTGTGGAGATTAATGTAATTTTTATAGGACTCTTCCTGGAAACTTCATCAAAAAACCTCAGGAAAAAGTCACCATAAATTGTCAAGTATTTTTTCACACAATTTTCATGTTTTCTGTTTCTTGTGCCCAAAGTTTTTTTGTGTTCTAAACTTCAAATTCCCACAAAAAGAAGAAAAAAACTTTTTGTATTATTTAGCATTCTTTGATATAGTTCAAAAATCCCCTGTTTTTATCAGTTTATTTGACATGGGGAAAGATGGGCAAAACTCTGTTAAGAGATTAAATCATACTCAAAATGCTTCACAAAATGAGAAGTTTTCTCCTTGGGCTAAAGACATTCAAGAATGTGAAAAATACTATGAAACTGATTGGATTACTGGAATAATCGCGGGATGTAATGTGTAAACGAGAAATTTACGGATTCAATGAGTTGAAGAAACATGAAGGGCAATCTTTCTGGCATTTGATACTGAACCAATTGAATGACACTCTTGTTAGGATTTTCCTTGCAGCAGCAATCATATCATTTGTGCTGGCTTTGTATGATATAGGCGAAAATCGCGATAAATTAGTTGCGTTTGTGGAGACTCTCGTCATTTTCGCAATCCTTATTGTGAATTCAATAGTTGGAATCTGGCAAGAAAACAATGCTGAAAAGACCTTAGAGGCTTCAAAGGAAATCCAATCCGATCACGCAATATGATTCGTGATGGCACCAAAATTCATAACTTGCTCACGAAAGGAATTAGTCCCCGGGGATATAGTTGAGCTTAGGGCCGGCGATAAGGTGCCTGCAGATATGCAGGTTTTGGATTTGATAACCTCGACTCTAGAGGCCGAACAAGGTTCATTGACAGGGGAGAGCGGGGCGGTTAACAAGACTAATAAAATGGTGGATGCTGATATTCAAGGCAAGAAATGCATGGTGTTTGGCGGGACCACGGTGGTTAATGGGACTTGCATTTGCTTGGTGATTCATATCGGAATGGGTACCGAGATAGGGAAAGTTCATGAACAAATCCACGTGGCGTCTCAAAGTGAGGAGGACACCCCGAAGAAGAAGTTAAATGAGTTTGGAGAGACCCTTACTAAGACAATCGGGGTAGCATGCGTTTTGGTTTGGGTTATCAATGTGAAATACTTTTTTTCATGGAAATATGTCGATGGATGGCCTCAGGTTTTAAGTTTTCATTTGAGAAATGCACGTATTACTTTGAAAATCGCGGTGGCATTGGCTGTGGCTGCGATTCCAGAAGGTTTGCCAGCTGTCATCACGACATGCTTGGCCCTCGGGACAGGGGAGATGGCGAAAAAGAATGCTCTTGTAAGAAAATTGCCAAGTGTCGAGACTTTAGGTTGTACTACGGTGATTTGTTCGGATAAGACTGGTATGTTGACGACTAATCAGATGGCGGTGATTAAGCTTGTCGGGATGGGCAATACTAGTAATGAACTAAGGAGTTTTAAGGTGGATGGGACGACTTATAGTCCTTTTGACGGGAAAATTCAAGATCCTATCAGTGCTAATCTTGAGATGATTGCAAAGATAGCTGCATTATGTATTGATGCCAGTATTCTCGAGTCCGGTGGCAAATATGTCGCCCACGGAATGCCTACCGAGGCGGCTTTACAGGTAATATCGAACTATTAGTAATTTAATTTATATATTAAGTTGCATTACATTATTATTATGTTTTGTTACCTTATGATGGAGACTTGCCAAGTAATGGTCGTTAAAATTTTTGCGTTTTATCCAGGTTCTAGTTTGAGAAAATGAGCCTTCCTAAAGAACGTAACGATGGATTACTTTTGAGTTCTAGTTATACGCTAAGTAAGTTGTTGGGAGATAGTTTTTCGTTGTCATTTTTGAATTTGGACTCATGGACTAGTAACATGCTTCGCTTATGTTATTTATCGTTCATGGATGTTGCATGCAATGGAATAGCATGTACCATCGGATTGCAACTTTTGAATTTGATCAAGATAGGAAGTTTATGGGTGTCATTGTCAAGTCTCAATCCGGGGAACGGACATTGCTCGTGAAGGTAATATTAGTTCTACATTTGTGAAATTGTCGGGTTCTTGGAATTGAATTACGAAGAACTTGGCGATGATATCCTCGTGGTTTATGATTTCATTGTGATTTGTAAGAGAGCGGAAAAAATTGATGATTTCAGGGGGCGGTGGAAAATTTGTTGGAGAGAAGCACAGCAGTGCAACTCCATGATGGTTCCATTGTGAAGTTGACTGAAAATACCAAGGCCAATTTTGCGCAAATGCTTCTTGAAATGTCAACTAGTGCATTGCGCTGCCTTGGTTTCACGTACAAAGACGAAGTTCTCGATTCCGCAACTTATGATGGTGGTTAGGGGTGACAATTTGGGTTCAAGCATATATTTCCAACCCAACTCAACTAGGATTTAGTTGGATTGGGTCCTAAATTTTTTCTCTTTGGTTCCAATTGGGTTGGTTCTCACTTACTTTTATTAATATATGGGTCAAATTGGGTTTTAAGTTGGGCCCAATATGAGTCCAAACTGGGTCCAAATTAGGTCTAACTTAATTTGAAATTTTATACACACCCAACACACAATTTACACAAACACATTTACACACAAAACACACTTTTTACACACACTACACACATTTTACACACATTACACATTTTTTACACATTATACTTTTTGACACACACTACACATTTTTTCACACCCAGTGCACATTTTTTACACACATTTTCACACACAATGCACATTTTTTACATACACTGCACACTTTTTCACACACAATGCATATTTTTTACACACACTACACACAATGCAAACACTTTTTACATACACTACACACATTTTCACACACAATGCACGTTTTTTACACACACTACACACATTTTCACACACAATGCACACTTTTTACACACAGTGCACACTTTTTCACACACAATGCACATTTTTTACACACACTCCACACATTTTCACACACAATGCACATTTTTTACACACACTACACACTTTTCACACACAATGCACATTTTTTACACACCCTACACACATTTTCACACACAATGCACACTTTTTACACACACTACACACTTTTTCACACAATGTATAATTTTTACACACACTACACATTTTCACACACAATGCACATTTTTTACACACACTACACATATTTTCACACACAATGCACACTTTTTACATACACTACACACTTTTCACACACAATGCATATTTTTTACACACACTAGACACATTTTCACACGCAATGCACATTTTTTACACACACTACACATTTTTTCGCACACAATGCAAACTTTTTCACACACTACACATTTTCACACACTATGCAAACTTTTTCACACACAATGTGTGTAGTGTGTGTAAAAAAATGTGCATTGTGTGAAAATGTGTGTAGTGCATGTAAAAAGTGTGTAGTGTGTGAAAAAGTTTGCATTGTGTGTGAAAATATGTGTAGTGTGTGTAAAAAATGTGCATTGTGTGTGAAAAAGTGTGTAGTGTGTGTAAAAAGTATGCATTGTGTGTGAAAATGTGTGTAGTGTGTATAAAAAATGTGCATTGTGTGTGAAAAGTGTGTAGTGTGTGTAAAAAGTGTGCATTGTGTGTGAAAATATGCGTTAAAAATGTGGTGTGTGAAAAAGTTTGCATTGTGCGTGAAAATATGTGTAGTGTGTGTAAAAAATATGCATTGTGTGTGAAAAAGTGTGTAGTGTGTGTAAAAAGTGTGCATTGTGTGTGAAAATATGTGTAGTGTGTGTAAAAAATGTGCATTGTGTGTGAAAAGTGTGTAGTGTGTGTAAAAAGTGTGCATTGTGTGTGAAAATATGTGTAGTGTGTGTAAAAGATGTGCATTGTGTGTGAAAATGTGTAGTGTGTGTAAAAAATGTGCATTGTGTGTGAAAATGTGTAGTGTGTGTAAAAAATGTGCATTATGTGTGAAAATGTGTGTAGTGTGCGTAAAAAACGTGCATTGTGTGTAGTTGCGTAAAAAATGTGCACTGTGTGTGAAAATGTGTGCAGTGTGTGTAAAAAGTGTGCATTGTGTGTGAAAATGTGTAGTGTGTAAAAAATGTGCATTGTGTGTGAAAAAGTGTGTAGTGTGTGTCAAAAAGTATAGTGTGTGTAAAAATGTGTAGTGTGTGTAAAAAATGTGCATTGTGTGTGAAAAGTGTGTAGTGTGTGTAAAAAGTGTGCATTGTGTGTGAAATTATGTGTAGTGTGTAAAATATGTGCATTATGTGTTAAAATATGTAGTGTGTGTAAAAAATGTGCATTGTGTGTGAAAAGTGTGTAGTGTGTGTAAAAAGTGTGCATTGTGTGTGAAATTATGTGTAGTGTGTAAAAAATGTGCATTATGTGTTAAAATATGTAGTGTGTGTAAAAAATATGCATTGTGTGTGAAAATGTGTGTAGTGTGCGAAAAAGTTTGCATTGTGTGTGAAAAAATGTGTAGTGTGTGTAAAACGTGTGTAATGTGTGTGAAAGTTTTGTTGTGTAGGACCCGATTGGACCCAAACCCAACCCAACCCAAACCCAACCCGACCCACCCAATTGCCACCCATAATGGTGATCAAGATCATCCAGCTCAAACTCTTCTACTCCAACCACCCAAATATCAATCTGGACTGATCTTATATTCATTGGCTAGGTTGGATTGAGAGTAAGTTTCTAGTCATTCTTTCAACGACTTCTTTTCCATTTTAGAGTGATTATTTTACCTCTGATAATCTTCAGGACCCGCCTCGGGAAGAAATTTCTCAATCGATTAAAGATTGCAGAGCAACAGGGATTCGAGCTATAGTTATCACGGGAGACAACAAGAACACCGTTGAGGGTATATGTCATGAAATAAGCGTGTTTGGACAGGAAGAAGACATTGCCTGAAAAAGCCTAACCAGGAAAGAATTTACGGGAGTTTTAGATAAAAAATCGCATTTGAGACAAAGTGGAGGCCTTTTGTTCCCTAGAGCCGAGCCGAGACATAAACAAGAGATCATGAGGCTACTTAAAGAAGACGGTGAGGTCGTTGCTTGATGGGTTTGGTGGAGTCGGATCAAAATATGGTCAAGAAGAGGAGCCAAAATAGAGCCAAGAAGGGTCGGGGTTGACCGGGACTGCAAAAGGATAAAAAGAAGTTGAAGAAAACAAAATCAGGGGGGCGCCGCCAACAGCAAGGTGGCCCCTAGGCACCACTGTATGGCGCTTGGGCGCGGGTAATAGCGCTGGAGTCACGTTTTTGACATGTTTTAGTATTTTGGAGGATTTTTTTACATGTTTTAAGTCCTGCATTGTATGAAATTATTTCCTATTGTGTTAGGAATTATTCCCTAATTGTTTAGGATTGTTTTTCCTAGTTTGTTAGGGTTTAGACTTCTCCACCATTATAAATATGAGAACTCACTCTTGTAATTGATTGATGTACTCATTGAAAAATAAAGATGTAGTCTAGGTTGGCTCGTGGATGTAGGCAAGTTATGCCGAACCACGCTAAAATCCTCGTGTTTTCGTCTTCATGTTTAGGCTTAGGTTTTCTTATTTCTTGTTTATTCTTCGTGCTCTGATGCCTGCCATCCCTAACAACTGGTATCAGAGCTATAAGTTGTAGATTTAGATGACATCCTAAATCAAGATCTATGGGGAAGTGTTTTTGGCTAAACACGGATTTTGTTGTGGGAGCGATGGTAGGAGAAGGAAGAATAATCAAGTTTGACGATTTCGCTGTAGAGAAGCAAGAATTGAGGTCGTGGTGAAGCCGGAGAAGATGACAGAGGAGGATGAGATCGGGTAGATCGTCAACCAAAGAAGAGTAATCCCGTTGAACGTTAACAAGAAAACGTTGGAAAATCGTGGTGCCAGCAGAGGCAGATCCACAGCAGCAGAGGTAGATTTGTGTTACCAGGTAGCTAGGTAGAACACGAAGCCAGTGGGAGCAGTTGCGAAGCCAGAGGCAAATCTGTAGAGCCAGATGTCAGAGAGAAAATTCGTGTTACCAAGAGAGAGCGAACGAGTTGCTAGAGATCGAGGGGGCAAAGCTATGGTGCCAAGAAATCAAATCCACCGAGCCATAGGTCAAAATGATAGAATCGGTAACCGAGAGGGTAGATCCATATAGTCGAGAGACCAGAGGGCAGGGTTGTGGAGGCATGACCACGTAGGGAGATCGTGAAGACAGGAAGCGATGCTGGGAGGGGTTGACCGTGGAGTAGGAAGTCATGGTGGCAGGAAACGAAAATCGAGTAGCTAGATTCGCAGAGCATCAGGTTTATTGGCGAGGGATGTGACATAGCTTGTGGAGTTGGAGCTCGAGCAGATATGTTAGTGGCCCGAGTTAGCCATTGAAAAACCAAGTAGGCGGATGGATCAGACATTGCTCATGCAGGGGCATGAAGCAGATACATGAGGGATCCGAGATTTTCGTTGAAAAAGTCCTTAGTGGAAAGATGTCAGTGGACGGGTAGACCGAGGCGGTTTGAGTGTGACATGTTCGGGTTTTAGAGTAACCTATATCCGAGGGTCAGATGGACCGAGATGGATATGCAACAGTATTCAGGAGTAGGCTGATCACCAAAAGAATAAGTTAGTGGCGAGGGTTCAAAAGGGGAAACGATGTTCACAGAGAGAGTTCGTCAAGTGGGTGACACTAGAGGACGAATGAATTGAAGAGACATGGAAAGGTCTCGGGGTTTGATCTCTATTGGGTTTGGGTATGGGTCGAATAGACTAAGGTTCACTTAGGAAAAGTGAAGTGGTGGTTCAAGTTGAGTTCGGGTTATTTTGATCAGTATCCAAGTGGGAGATTGATGGGTTTGGTGGAGTTGGATCAAAATATGGTCAAGAAGAGGAGCCAAAATAGAGCCAAGAAGGGTCGGGGTTGACCGGGACCGCAAAAAGGATGAAAAGGAATCGAAAAAAATGAAGTCAAGGGAGCGCAGACACTAGGCGCCGCCAACAGCAAGATGGCGCCCAGGTGGGCGCAGGCAACAGCCCTGGAGATGCGTTTTTGACGTGTTTTAGTATTTTGGCAGATTTTTTGACATGTTTTGAGTCCTACCTTGTATGAAATTATTTCCTATTGTGTTAGGAATTATTCCCTAGTTGTTTAGGATTGCTTTTCCTAATTTGTTAGGGTTGTTAGAATAGTGCCCTGTGAGCCAATCCTAGATAGGCTTTCTTTATCTATTCTTGTAATAAACAATTTCGTTTTACATTATATTAATAAAAGGCATTTCTTCATCTTATGTTTATATCGTTGTAACTGTATGATGAAATCCCTAGAATTCACACATAGCTATGGGGCTTGATATCTCATTGGATGGATATCATAAAACAAGTTTCTAAGGCTGTGATTTCTAAATACTGTCCAAGTCATAGAATTATCAAGATGGGACATTGATAATTCGGATAGACTTGCGCCTATGATGCACACTCTTAATTAGAGAATGTCTCGTTTTATAGACATTAGTGTAGTTGACACAAATGCACATACGCGGGTGCTTGTTGAGAACAAGTTCACTGATTACCCTAACTGAAACTTCCTAAATTGGAATTATTTCTATATATGTCGAATTAGGAGTTTCTTAATCACGATAGTGCAAGATTAATTCTTTGACTTGAGTCATCACAGTAATCTTGTATATTGACTTACTGCACTTTGACTCCTGTGCCAGTTCTTTTACAAGGACACATATGGACTGGTGATTGGGTGTAGTGACTCGTATATGGAGGTTGGTGTTGACAACAAAGGATCCATCACTTGTCTAGATGAACAAGTGAATTTCCTATATAATTCTAAGTGATTTGACTGAGTCAGTCCTTGGCCAAGGCAAGTAAGTAATTAATTGAGAAATGAGTTTCTTGAATTAATTAATCACTAGTCAAACACACTTGAATTATTAAGATTGAATTTATAAGGATCTCGACCAATAAGATTCCTCGATCCTTAATTCAATTGGGAAATTAGTTGATGGAAGAATCTCACTTGCATGGAATGCGCGATTGGAAAGGTTCACTTTGAATCGCCTACATCTAGGTCTTCAAGATAAGTAGCTAGAAACTTTTCTTTGATTTATGGGTATCTTATATTTAATGGAGATTAAATAATAAGATGGTTAATTAAAAGTGTTTAATTAATCGAGACAATTTAATTGTCCAAATTAAGTCATAAAGGTTATGAACCCATTACTAGTATGTTGGTGAACCTAAAGGGTCACACACAATACTCGGACAAATCCATTTCTTAATTAAGGAAATTTAATTCAAAGTAGTTGAGTTAATATATTAATTAATTAGATTAATTAATTAAGACTTTTATTTATTCAAGTGTTGGATAAATAAATTAATTAAGTTGATAAGATCAATTTAATTAAGCTTAAGTCTAGAAAGCATTTAATTTAATTAGAAGTGACTTTTATTAATCTAGTATGGTGGATTAATTATTAAAAGACTATTTTATTAAGTCTTGGTCGAAAATTTGGTGGAGGAAAATAATTAAAGAGTTTAATTAATTTTCTTCTAGAAGGAAATAAGATTTCTTGGAGAGAAAGGAAACTAATTAAAATAGAAGAGTTCTATTTAGAAATTAATTAGTCTTCTATTCCTACATGGAAAAGGATTAATGTATAAGAGTTCTACATGGAAAAGAATTGCAAGAACCTAGTCCTATATATAGGACATGTAGAGAACGAAAATAAGATGATGACTTTTGAAGCCAAAATTTTTGTTCCTCTTGCATAGAAAAATCGTTCCTTCTTTTTTTTTCTCTCTCATATAGTGTTCTTGAGTTCTTGATTATTCATCAAGATCTTGAATTCAAGAATTCTTCCAAAATACTTAGAGAAGTAATTTTTGCTTTCACCTTAATCCCATACACTATTCCTTAGAGTTAGAATAAACGTTTATAGATCAACCTAGCTAAAGATTATAAACGAGTGGGTATCCGGGGTGTGGATCAACTTTAGAGGAGAAACACTTGGGTCTCTGAAGTGAATCAAGAATCCGATCAGAGACGTTTTTGGTGGAGGAATTCGAAATCTACATCAAAGGGAAAAACGAAGGAGTTGATTCAAGGAACGAGAAGCAAGCTAGGGAGCTTACGTTAAGGAAGAAGAAACTCTTCGATTTTTACGAAAAATCGAATAAGGTAAGATCTTCTTTATTAAAGTTTTAAATAACAAATCAAAGATGCGCAAGCCTATGATACGTGATAAGCCCGTAGGATTAATAAACTCGCATGTTTAAATCCTAGAAACTAAAATTTTAATTTTCCGCTGTGCTTAGTCGGGCTATATGTATATTTCCCAACAAGGGTTTAGATTTCTCCACCATTATAAATATGAGAACTCACTCTTGTAATTGATTGATGTACTCATTGAGAAATAAGGATGTAGTCTAGGTTGGCTCATGGCTGTAGACACGTTATGCCGAACCACATTAAAATTCTCGTGTTTTCATCTTCATGTTTAGGTTTAGGTTTTCTTGTTTATTCTTCGTGCTCTGATGCCTGCCATCCCTAACAACTGCTATGACAGGTGATGGAGTCAACGATGCACCCGCCCTTAAACTAGCTGACATAGGAATTGCAATGGGAATTACCTGTATAGAGGTAAAATTCTTGTTTAAAAATCTCATACGGCGGTTTGAGATTTTGTAATAAAATTTCCAAATGACTACAATATTCTTGTCAACTTCATTTTTCGTTGTAATTTTGATTTAGGTAGCGAAGGAGAAATCTGATATGGTGCTAGCTGATGATAATTTTAGTACAATAGTTGTTGCTGTGGGTGAAGGCAGATCCATCTACAATTATATGAAGGCTTTTATCAGGTTCGTTTTGTGACCCTATACTCTTATGATAAATGTAGATTTTTTCGATGAAAATGCTAACAAACGACTAAAATGTAGGTATATGATTTCCTCGAACACAGATGAAGTGGTCTCGATCTTCTTAGCATCGGCTTTGGGAATTCCAGAGGGTTTGACGCCGGTTCAACTTTTATGGATAAATCTCTTAACTGATGGCCCTCCTACAACAGCTTTAGGATTTAATCCCCTAGCACGAAGCATAATGAAGAAACAGCCTCGCCATAGTAATGACCATCTGATCATAACATGGACATTGTTTCGTTATCTGGTTATTGGATCATACGTCGGGTTAGCAACTGTGGGCATTTTCGTAATTTGGTACACTCATAACCCCTTCTTGGGAAATGACCTGAGTGGGGATGGGCGCTCTCTTGTTACATATTCTCAGCTAGTCAGTTGGGATCACTGCCCGTCGTGGAAGAATTTTACGGTTTCGCCCTTCACAGGGCAAGGCCTTATCCTTTGAGCGTAACTCGTGTGCTTACTTCAAGCATGGAAAGGTGAAAGCTACTACACTCCCTTTATCGTGTTGGTCGCCATCGAGATGTTTAATTCTCTAAATGCCCTCTCAGAGGACACTAGTTTACTCGTAACGCCACCGTGGGTTAACCCGTGGCTCATCTTAGCCATGTCAATCTCATTTGGGCTGCATTTTGTGATTCTATACATTCCCTTTTTGGCTAACGTGTTTGGTACAGTGCCCCTCGGTTTGAATGAGTGGATACTGGTTTTGGTCGTCGCTTCCCCGGTGATCGTAATCGACGAGGCATTAAAGTTTGTTGGGAGACATGCTGGAAGCTTTTCTGAATGCTGGTTCATGATTGGAAAGAAGCCTATGTCTGATAAAGACTATGAGAATGGTAGAAACTCTTAACTCATAATACCAGAGATTTATGATTACATTAGTCTTTTGAGCTTATTATTAGAAATGTTGAATTATTGATAAGTAGCTTAGTTCTGTTGAAAGTGAAACTTTCAATTATCTCATTTTAGTTGTTTCTGCTGATGGAAAATTTTATATTAAGTTTGCATTTTTGTGTGATTATTATTATTTCGTTAAACACTCGACAAGCATAGATATAATCATATCTCATTGAAAAGGCACACTTGATATGCGTGCAGAAATATAAAAAATGATTAGTAAATTTTTTATTTAAAATTAATTATTTTGAATAAAAGGTTAGAAAAAAGGAAAAATAGAAAAAAGAAATGAGATGCGAAATAAAATCAAGGGAAAATTACTAAAAACCCCATAAAGCTGATTTTTATATCCAAAAAATTCATAAAAATATTTTTCATTCTCAAAACGCATTCTACAAACTTTACATTAAGAAACCCAAAAGTTAATATTAACAATTTTTGGACTAATTTTGCCCTTTATATTTCTTAAGTTACAAAATGATATGTGGATTTCTTTTAGGGAAATTTTTTGGTTTTAAATTTTTCAAATTGATAAATTTTGTCATATGAATTTTATTTGTTGGTCTTAAGATATTTTCAATATTTTTACATAATTTATTTTTGATTTTAACATGGTTATCTCTAAAAAAGATTAGAATTTTTGAAATTAAAATCGTAATTAATATCGATTCTCAATATAAAAGATATATATAAATATATTTCTACACAAACGTAAAATTGATTACTTTTTATTTTAGAAAGTTAAGGGCACTTAAGTCTATAAATTTCTTAATAGTAAATGTTGAGATTTTTCGAATGAAAATTTCATGAGATGAATTTTTTGGGTTTGAAAAATATATCATGTATTTATTTGGATATAAAAGTTTGTTTTGAGGGTTTCTTTGTAATTTCCCTAAAATTAACCTGGTATACTAGAATTTCATGGACAACACTTTTCTACATTTGGTTTAATGGACCATGAGGTTGCTATTATGTCACTGTTAAACGAATTTACATAATATTAGGTTATTTCCTTGTATTATGAGTTACATTAGTTTAGGAGTTTTATATTTCCTTACTTTTTATTCTTTGTACTCTATACATACTTGGTCATTATCAATAATATGATTAAGGAGATTTACATTATAATAATATAACATGGTATCAGCCTAGTTTTTTTCTACCCTAGAAACCGCCCCCCTCCACCGGAACCACCGCGCCGGCACTTCTCCTCTCCCTCAAGTCATTGTCTCTCCTCAACGCATCCTCTATCCGTAAATTAGCCTTCTCCACACGGTTTTGTTTTACCTTAAATGCTGCCTCAAGTTCTTTTTCCTCCATCATCACGGTACAACTCTCTACCGCTATCTCTACCTGGTAATTTTTCGTTTTTTTTATTATTTTCGTTAGGTGTTTCGATTTTGCAAAATCCTCATCCAATGTCTAATCCCGAATCCTCTTCCCAAACATCTCATGACCCGAACCCTCCCAAATCCACCCCTATCCACCCTTCCCTTGCAGTCGGTAACGTTCAAACCTCTTTCGGTTTCAAACTCTCAGAAGTTGATTCCAATTAAAAATTATGACGCGGTATGTTTATGGATTTATGCCGTAGTTACTCTGTTTTTATTCACATTACTGCTACTTCAAAACCTCTTGATGAACATGATGAAAATTGGTTTTCAATTGATTCCACAATCAAAAGGTGGTTTTATTCCACCGTGGATCTTAAACTTCTCAAAATTTTGGATCTCCAATATGCTACCTCGCATGATATTTGGTATGCTATCAAGGAGAATTTTCGGAATAATAAACCTTCTCGATCCCTGCAAATTAATGCTAGATTTTGAAATTTTCAAAAAGGCCCCCTTACAATAACACAATACTGTCAAGAGATGAAATCCTGATAGTCCAATTAAAGATCTTGATAGTCCAATTAAAGATCAAGATTTTGTTCTCCAATTGCTTCATGGTCTTCCCGAATCTTATCTCCCTCTTGTCACGGTTATCACTACCAAATCCCCTCTCCCTTCTTTTTCTGAAATTAAAAACTTACTATTACTCCATGAAACTCGTGAGACTCGTTTTCAATCCCCTGACTCAACCACCGCTCTTATATCTCACTTGCCCAACCGATTTGCAAATCGAAATGGGTCTCGAAATAATAATAATCGATCTCGTGGTAAAGGTACCGGTCGGGGTCCAGGTCGTGGTCGTGGTTACTATCATGGTTACAATAATGGCCAGCATTTGGGCCAAAATTACTCTAATTATCCCACCCCCAATCCTTTTCCTATATAGGTCCCTTTTTAGCAATCCGGCCCGCGTCCTCAGGGCCCAAATTATCAATTTCAGCAGCCCAGCAGTCCACTTCCACCAGCTGCTCATCACATGAACTGGGCCGCATTTCCTCAGCCCAATTCGCCGTCCCCTTCAATTAACGCCCATCACATTTGGGTTCCTTCCTTGCCGCGGCCCACTCACACCGAAGCCCAGGGGATTTCAACCCCTAGCTCAGCGCCTGGCTCCTTGGCCCCCATCCGAATTGGGCCGCTCCCCAGGCCCTTTCTGTTCAACAGCAATCCCCCTCACCTCAGCACAATTTTCAGCAGCCGCCTGCTTAGTCCACCGACTTGTCTACCATTTTTCAAACTATGTCTCTTACTCCGCCTGATGATTAGTGGTACTTGGACCCTGGTGCAAGATCCCACATGACACACACTCAAGGTAATCTTTTCAATATTGTACCAAATTTAAATTCTAATTTTATTACTATTGGAAATGGTGTTGTGCTTCCTATATCATATATTGGCTTTTCCCTGCTTCCCTCCTCTTCTCGTTCCCTTCACCTGAAAAATATTCTTGTATCTTCTTCTTTAGTTAAAAATCTAATTTTCGTTCGTAAACTTACACGTGATAATTCTTGTTCCATTGAATTTGACCCTTGTGGTTTTTCTGTAAAGGATCTTAGGTCAGGTAATCTTCTTCTCCGAAACAACAGTGATGACGATCTTTATCCTCTTTCCATCTCCTCTTCCGTGCTCGTCTCCTCTTCCGCTCCCACACCAATCTCATCTACTACTTGGCATCGTCGTCTCGGCCACCCCGGAGTGTCTATTTTTTCTTTTCTTAATAGTAGAAATTTTATTCAATGTAATGATACTTATTCTAAAAATTTGAGTCATGCTTGTTAGTTTGGCAAGCACAAACGTTTACCTTTCTCCAGTTCGTCCTCTATAAGTTCTGGGTTGTTTGTTGTAGTTCATTCGGATATTTGGACATCCCCTATTTCTAGTATAAATGGTTTGAATATTATGTTTTATTTTTGGATGATTATTCTCACTTTCTCTAAGTTTTTCCTTTAATTCACAAATTTGATGTTTTTAAGGTTTTTGTTAATTTCTACACCTTTATCATCAATCAATTTAAACTCAAAATAAAATCCTTTCAATGTGATCACGGTGGTGAATTTGATAACACTTTATTTCACAATTTTTTTCAAAATAATGGAATTCAATTTAGATTTTCTTACCCTCAAATTTCACAGCAAAATGGGAAAGCCGAAAGAACAATTCAAACTGTCAATAATATCATTCGTACTCTTCTCTTTCAAGCCACTCTCCCACCTCCATTCTGGGTCGAAGCTCTTCACGTGGCTGTTCACCTTCTTAATCTTCTTCCTACCATTACTCTCTCCTACAAAACCCCTTTCGAACTCCTATACGGTATCTTCCCCTCTTATGATCATCTCTGGGTTTTCGGATGTCTTTGCTATCCCAATATTTCGGCTACCTCTCCTCATAAATTAGCTCCTCGTTCCGCGCCTTTCCTGTTCCTCGGCTACCCCACCAACCACAAAGGATTTCACTGCCTTGATCTAAACACTAATAAAATCATTCTCTCTCACCATATAGTGTTCGATGAATCGATCTTTCCGTATTCTTCCTCCCCTCCTTCCACCTCCGCTCCTTCGTACTCCTTTCTTATTCCCGACACTCATTCTCTACTTCTTCTCATCATCTCTTCCTCTTATGCGCATCCTCGGCGTGCCATTGGCCCACCTCCTGGTTTCTGGGCCCCTATTTCTTCTCTGTCATCTTCCTTTGTCCCCTCCCCTGGTGTCTCTAATCATTCGTCCACCAATCTCCCTGCCGACTCTACCAACCCCACTTCTCCTCCAAATCCTCTTTCCACTCATTCCATGATTACTCGCTCCAAGTCCGGTATCACCAAACCTCGTACCTTGTTCAACCTATCTATTGATTCCTCCATCTCTCCTCTTCCTCGGTCCTATGATCAAGCTCTCAAGGATTCTCATTGGAAAGCCGCCATGGATAACGAAATCTCTGCTCTTCTATTATCAAATTTTGGAGTGCAAGTATCAATTCCCTTATTTTTCCTCTAAGTGGAAAATTTGTCATTTCATTTTTAGTTTACAGTGTTGAGAGCGACATAATAATGACTAACAAATAATTAATTTATTGAAGCACGTAAGATAAGAATCATCTCAAATTCAAATATCTTAATTTGGAAAACAAGAAATTTTTATACAAGATGTTGAAACTCTCACATGATCAGATTAAACCAAAAAAAACTAGCAATTAAAATAAATTAAATTGAAATGTATGGATGTATCGCTAGCTTCTGTCTCGTCAAATATGTAGACGAGGATTAAACAATTGAAGGAAGATACTTAAACTCAACATGTTGATGATCTGATGGGTGACTGTTCCACCACACTTGGAGCTGGGGTTTGGTGTTGGCACCCGCCCCATGTGACGACCCGAACATATTCCACATGGAAAAAGAATGGGAAAAAGAGAAATAATAAGAATAGACTTATAAGAACTCAAGTGCAACAATTAATATCCATTTTGGATCGTGGTTTAAATGCTTAACTCAAAGTTTCGCTCAATGAATTCGGAAGCATGCATCGCGTCCAACAAGCTCGCGGATCCTAGGTGTTACAAATGGTATCAGAGTCGTTCACCAGTCGAAATTTCGAGAGCTAAGTGCTACACATTACGGGAGTCCCACCTCTTGAGACTGTGGCGCAAAGTGCTACGCCAGTGGGAGCCACCTCTTGAGCCCGTGGATATCATCGCTAGAGTACTGATGTTTGTGACAAATTCTGAATAATGTCACGTTGCGACGTATTCTGAACAATGAGTTTGGAGGCACACATCACTTCCGACAAACTCGTGGATCCGGGGCATGACATCCGCCAACTTTGAGAATAAGAAATTTTTAACCCTACCAAAGTTTAAAAATATCAACGAAACAAGGACGAATGGAGGGTGGCTGGAGGTGGCATCCCCTTCCTTCCCCTCCCCCCCAAAAAAAAAAACCAATTTTTGAGAAACTCTATAAGCAGCACAATTTTTTTTTTTACTTTCTTCTTCTCAAGAAAAAAAATAAAAAAATCCCTACAAATATAGTTAGTTGATCTTCCAATTTTAGAATTTTAGATAGCTAAAAATAATAGCTTGATCATCATTATTTAGTTAAGGCAATTCAAAGTCAATGTTTATGTCTCTTAAGGATCAATTTCCAACTTCTTTAACCAACTTCACCTTTTCATTCGTTGCATCATACATAGAGACCAAATGCTCTTAAGTAATGTGCTCAATATGTTTATCCACAAAAAAAATTCTTTTGTGAAATCAAAAAGTTAGATAAATTGTTATACCACATTGTATAATTGGTTCTGTGATGAATGATTTTTTTAAGAAGTTGAAGGATGAATTATACATTTTTACTGTAAAAAATTAAGGGGGTGTAATAGGGTCGAGCTTTACCAAATTTGCAGGTTTGATCTCATCGAGCTCAAGCTTCGTAAAAGGAAACGAACTCAACATATATCATCTCATAAGTTACATATCTAATTATAAAATATATAAATATATTTTACTGAAATATAAAAGTTATAAATATTACGAGCTTGAACTTACAAATAAAAATAATTATCAATCTCAAGCACAAGTCCTGTCGAGCTGTCTCGACTTGGGAAAAAAATTCTCCCCCTTCTAAGTAAACATCCTAGGCCCGTCCCTGTCTTTGAACTTCTAATTCCTGACTCTATCCCTAACCGCAATGTCATCGACTAATGCTCTTAAGGCTCGATTGGTATACTGTAATGAGGTGGGAATGAAATGGGCATCTCCAAGTCCATTCCCAAGCCTATGCGTGGTATATTTTAGTATTGGGAATGACCATTCTAGTGGAATTCGTATTCCCAAAACTATAGAATAGTCATTCATTGTCTTCCTCATGGGTTTAGCCATTCCCCGATTCACCAGAAATCAACTTATATTTACTTTTGACAAACTTATCCCCTCCCACATAATAAAATAATCATAAAAAAATTAAGTCAAAATTTATATTTCTGCCCTCGACATATAATAATTAATAATTTTAAATTATTTTATAAATAATGCTAATATTAGAAAATTTAAGAAGAATAAAATAATAAAATACATCAAAAAAGTAAAAGTAAATGCGGAATAATACGTTTGAGCACAATAAATAATAGTTTCATTGTGGAAAGTTATTTTAACACTAAAAAATTTAATTAAAAATGTGAGGAAAATATGAAAACGTACTGAAATGCATTAGAAAATTTTGGGGATAATATATATTGTTCCAATAAAAAATATTTTCATCGTAAAATAATCCATCAACAATGAAAATAATGCAAAATGTAGCTTATTGAGTATAATCAAAAGTGCTTTCAACTTTTAGCCAATGGGGATGAATTCTATTTTTTGTTCATCTCTCACTTTCTCACTCATTATCTTCATTTTGTCTTTTAGTTCTGTCTTGAAAAAATAAATAGTCAAAAGTCTAAAATTCTAGATCGTCTAGTATAAAAAAAAAGTAAATTAGATAGAAATTGATTTTGGCTTACTGTATAGAATATAATCCTTGAATAATTACGAAAAATAAATAATAAATTTTGTCAACTTCGAGAAGCTGTGATATTTTCAACTTTTTTATTACTAGATAAAATGCAACATCAATGTATTAGTTGTTATGTTTTATCAACCTTAGTTTTTTCATAAGTTGCAAACTTTGAGGTTTTTATTAGTGTTAACCGTGTGTCTTCTACCTTGAATTTTAAAACAAGTCACTCCTAATTCTACAATGAAACACGTGCTTTCGGCTTGACACATTGATCAAAATTTAATCTTACAATATAATAATAATAAAAATATCAGTGAATATCTCATTCTTTTTAAATTAAAATCACAATTTTATGTGCAAATTCTTACATCATTTAAACTTATTACGTGTTACATGCTTAAAAGGATAATTCTATTTGTTGTACATATATGCATATCATATTTAGAAAAAGAATTATATTTTAAAGAAATTAAATTAAAGGGTAATTTGGTCTTTAACAGCAATTCCATTTGATTCCAATCATTCATTTCTAGTTACCAATCGTGGGACTAGACTGAACTAAGGAATGATGATTCCATTCCGTTCTCATTCCTTTAACATACCAAACATAGGATGTGGTATATTAACGTTCCATTTTCACATTCATTTCATTCCCACCCAATTCCATTCCTCTATACCAATTAAGCCCTTAGGTTTCTAGAGGTAAATGAAATCGTTTAGAGAGAGAGAGAGTACTGGTGGATTTGTTGAGAGAAATGTCATACAAGACTTTGAGACATGCGGACAAAGGGAGTTGACGTAAAGGTAGTAGATTTCTTGTAGATGTCTATAACTTGAGAATTCGTTTTGCCGGTTGAGCTAATTCAACTGACCCCTTTCGATGTAAACTAAACTATACCCCCACTATGCGGAAATACGCATGTTCTCAACATAAAATAAATAAAATAGAAATTAATTGGACAAATTTAAATAAAATTAGAATCTTCCGAACATAAATTATAAATTAATTTGGGTCAAGGACAATTTTCAAGAAAAACAACGAGATAAGTGAAGCAATGATTCTGTCCAAGTTGGGAGACAGGGTCAAACAATAATATTTTTTGGTTCATACTTTTCTATAAAAATGATTTTCCCTTTATTTAAATAAAATTGTATCTCGAATTCGATTTGATTAAACCCAATGAATACTGTAATCTCACATTCAGCTGTGAGACGGTGAGATTAGCAGCCTTAAGTACACCATCTGTACAAGGAGCTTAGGTTTTTGCAAACAAAACCCCCCTAGATTCCTATTTTCACTAAATAACCCCAATAAAAATCACCAAAATTAAGAATCCTAGTAGAACCCATCTTATTTCAAAACTTTTTCTTTTGCAAATTAATGAGGAAAAGTTTTCTATCGGTATGTTGAATTTTTTTAACAATATTTTTGCTATGGAATTTATAGATTTTCTGATTTAATATCTCATATTTTCATACTTATTTGTTTGTTCTATAATGAAATTGACCATTTAAATTCGAGTATCTTTTGTCGTTTTCTTGATTTCTATGCTTGAGAATATTGAATTACAATAATTTAAATCTAGAGTCAGAATATATTATTATGAAATGAAAGTTTGGATGGGTTTTCGTAATTTCTTCATTTTTGTTATTTTCTAGATGAATCTCAATTTTCTAATGAAAAATTGTACGAATTATGAGTTGAGGCCAAATCACTAAATTTTAAATCATCAATGAGGTGAATGTTGAATAAGAAAAAACTTATGTGGCTGATTCCGAAAATCTAAAAACAATTTTGAAGCTAGTTTTTTTTTTAAAAGGCATAACATCTATGCAAGTTGCCGGCTATTTCCAGCCACAAATTGTGGCCGGAAATGGTCCGTAAGGAATTCAACCTTGCGGACCTGTCAGTTACATTTTTCCAAACCCAATATAAATATAATACATAACATTGGTAAATTACGGTTATCATGATCATGTAACTCGTTACCCATAATCCCATATAGTTTTTACCAAATCGAATTCCAACTAAAATTTATTTCATTTGGCGGTAGGAAGCTGAAAATCTAGTTGAAACCCTTTATAGATGAATTATCAATTATGTAAGATGAATCTAAAAATGAAATATAAAAAATGTTTCAACTTAGTTATTATTTATTAATACTATATAGGAGTATTATATTATTATCAGCCGATGAAAGAAAGGTGACAGTAGATAAACACCATACCTACTGTAATTAATCCACGTTATCACGAAAGATATATAAGTAAATTAATTAATTGGCTTTATTTTGCTAAGGAAATAGTTGTTGACATTCTTCATTGGAGCATGCGCATTATAAAAATTGGATTTCGTTCATCAAGACGTGTGCAAAAGGATAATTAGGAAAAACTTTGGCCATGCACCACGTTAGTAGATTGAAAATAACATCATAAATTAATTAATAATATTAGACTAATTGTCGAAAATAAAGTGAATTAGGCTTTTGATTAACTTATACCGGTAAAACTCAAGACTTGTTAGCCTAGTGACCTCAACTTTCACTTTTATGTGGGAAGTTCTGGGTTCAATTTTAAACTGTCACAAATTTTGATATTTCTCTCCTTATTTGGAGTTTTATAAAATCTGTGTGACCTATGATGAAAAACTATAAGTTTGGATTTGTCAAGTCAGGTATATCCTTTGTTTAGAATTAAAAAACAAAAACAAAAACAAAACAAAAAACTTGTACAAATTAATGGTCTTAATTAACTGTTGCGTGCGTCAGCAGTTGATAAACTAACCACTTTGAGCAGATAATTAAGTTTCATTTGTATTTCTCGAAGTTGTATTAATTAAAGGGTAATTAAAATACATTTTATACCCTTGAACTATTCACTTTGTCTCATTTAATTTCTTAAACTATAAAACGTATCAAAAAGGTCCTTGCACTCTTTTTTTTTTTTTTTTTAATAATTCCATTGACCAACTTTTTAAAGGTTGTCTCATTTAGGGGTGTAAGGTGAGCCGAGCCGACTCATGAGCATGGTGAGCCCGCTCGACTGGAGCTCAGTTCAAACTCGAGCTATTTCGAGCTCGAGTCGAGCTTTTTCGTGAGTCGAGCTCGAGTCGAGCTTTTTCGTGAGTCGAGCTCGAGCTCACTTATAGTTGTTCATATGCTCATGAGCAGACTCGTGAGCTTTTCTTATTATTTTTTATTAATTTTTAATATATGTCTAAAAATATTCGTATTTCATATAAATAATACTTGCAATTTTATATACAACATAGTTTAATAATATTTAAGTTTTTTTTTTCTATTTTGTTTAAATCGTGCTAAATAATAACAACAATTATAAGATTACATATTTTTGTTGATATGATATACTTTTCTATAAAATAATTTAATGAAATCATGTTTTCACGACACTCTCCTCTATTTTCTAAATACTTATTGAATATAAGATATTTAATTATTATTTATCTTAATAATACTTATTGTATATGTGAATAATGTATACTATACATGATTAACGTATTGTTATAAGCTAAAAAGCAGAATTTATTTTATTTTATTTTATTTTCTAAAAAAAAATTAAATTATTTATTACTTCAAGCTTGAGCTCGAGCTCGGCTCATCTACTTCGAGCTTGAACTCGAGCCCCAGAAAATGAGGCTCGTCGAGTTTGAGCTCGAGCTTGAGCTCAAAAAAGTATAATCGAGCTCGAGCTCGAGCCTGAAAATTTCATCAGGCTCGGCTCGAGCTTGGCTTGTTTACAGCCCTAACTCTCATTGACCTAAATGAGACAAAATGAATAATTCAAGAGTACAAAGTGTATTTTGCCCTTAATTAAATTCATTTTGCATTGTTGTTTATGATTTTAATATATTTAGTTACAATAATAACTGTAATCCGCCCAAATTTTTCGCGTTTTTACACTTTTTTATAGAAATTTTTTTGTTATACTTTTCTATCTGAATTACAG